>JAMZDL010000009.1:0-351731 GCA_027579765.1 Candolleomyces efflorescens | reverse complement strand
TGAATTGGAGGGATAACTTGAGGCTCTCAACTAGAAGGGGCCAGATTGAGATTTATCGCAGCTTAAATATGCTTGAATGACTTACGATTGGCTTTTTGAGCATCTGGACCAGGCTCTGCATCATCTGGGTTGCCCTGTAGAGTGTTAGAATCTCTCCCTGATAGTTGCTGAGGATCCGGGTTCACTTACATGTTGTCCCGAGCCTTGTGCAGCCTGCTCGGACGATCCCGAAGGGCCAGCCTGGCTGTTTGAAGAAACAGGCGTGCTCTGGTTGTTCGTACGAGGTCGTTTCCTCTGTCTAGCATGGGCCACAGAGTCCTCATGTGGGTTATGCCTGTAATAGGTGGCCCGAGAGACTTCGGTCATCCGAGAGAAGCAGTTGCCAGCGCAGTTGCACCACCAAAGCCATTCACTCCTCTCTGGATGAAGATGCTTCCCCGGAATCTCTGGAGCATAGGGATCTTGAGCATAGTGGCGCGCCCGTTTTGGCGCCATCGCAGCGATACCTGAACCAGAACGGGGCAACGGGGTGCAGAGCCAAGAATAAACTTACCATATTACCCTGATTTTCCACCCGCTTTGTACAGTCCGATATAGTGAACACAGTACGAGCGTATATTACACTCTATGTAAGGTACATGCCGTTCCGATTTGCATGATGGGGCCAGAGTGTAGAGAGTTGAAGTAGGAGAAAACGGTACTGATGGAGTACAATGACAGGGATTTCCTGATGGATCCCGATGGGACCATGTCTCACAGATGAGCCACGATGGATCACGATGGATCCAGGCGGGGTTCTCACTGGGGATAAAACAGTATCGACTCGGCGGGCTGTACTCACCTGGTACAAGATGTCGTTTGTAATACGTCAGATATGGCTCCTTGTCATCCTTCCCGATGACGGCAATACCAGTCTTCTTCAGGCTCTTGCGCCCAAACTTGTCGTTGGGGTCCGGCACATACTGTTCAAAGGAAAGCCCAACGTAGGCCCCGGAAATATTCAACCGAACGGTTTCGAAAGCCGCGTCGCGCTCTGCGTCAGAGTCGAAGGTGACAGCTCCTTCCGGCCACAATAAAAATTTTGCGCGATTCTGGTACTTCTTGGTTTCGTCAATGAAGTCTTTCAGATTAGGCTGGCGGTGCTTGTAACGCTGGAAGGTTGGGTTGATGCACCCTACGCCAAATGTCGTGGCTTCGTCCACGTTCCCGACCGGCATTGGAAGAACATTGCCAACAAAATACGACGGGATGATGAGCAGGAGTAGGAATGCTGCGAGAGCGGGCGTGTATGCGTGAGCATTGCTGTGGGCAGGTTGAGATTCACTTCCTTCCGAGTCGTCATCTTCCACTGGCCCCATATACCATGTTTGGAAGACTTCCGATAAAACGACAGCCCATCCAGCAGCTATCCAGTCTTGACCGGAAGTTCCAAGCACGGGTATTAGCCATCCGTACCCTCCCAGGGTTGCGCCTCGACTCCAAGTCAGCAAATGACCAACTGGGCTGAGGTATGGTACAGTGCACCAGATGGTGGACCATATAGCTGGAAGTAGAAGGATTCTACCCAAGGGAGAAATTATCTGCCTTGAAAGAGCCCATTCCACGTAAATTCCAACGATGACAATTGTAGACGTGATTGCTGATAAGAGGAACAACAAGAAGAATGATTGGGGTCCAGCGGACAGGGCCTCAAGAGATGCAGCAACGTTGGGGACTGCACCTCCAACAGTGATCCCTCCCAGGAGGAGGGAAGCCCCCCGTTTTGCTGTGACCGAGGGAAATAACACCCTGGCATACGTATGCAGGGCCGAAAGGGTAAGAATCGTGGGCAAGATGGTTGAAGTGGGTGCTTGTGCAAACGAGGACAAGACAGCAATGATGGAGACAAATACCAGGTCTCTTCTCCCAGAGGAAAGGAGTTCCCTCGCATTGGTAGCCAAAACCATTGCGGACACCGGTCTGGTTGGTCACTTGGGGGGTGGTGAGGGTGACCGCGAGACAGGAAGATGGGAGGCCTGATTGACCGACATGCAGTCGCCTTATATACCTGTCTTCTGGCGCCAATCACCGGGTTCCCATGACCCTGCTGCTGTCAAACCTTACCTGCGCCCAGTCTGCGCCCGCAGTTGCCAAAACCTTCTGAGAAGAGGCGTGGTCAGGACGAAGCAATCGACCAGATGAATCATTTTCGAAAGCAGCGAGAGTTCACAATCGAGTAGTAAGAGGCTGACATGCGAAACCCAGAAACAGCAATCACACCCAAAAACTAGGTCGGCTCAGCGAATGGATCCCCGCTCTGGTCCATCATCACCCCCCCAACGAGCGCGTCGGAGGGGGTGAGCTGTGATAGATCGTGTGCGCTCTCGACAGGGAGACCATCGGGTCCCAGCCCCGAGATATCGAGCTGGAGGTCACCATCCACCTTTCCCTCCCCCGTTCCATCATCAATGCTTGCGCTCAGCGGTTTCAGAGACGCGTCTAAATCGTCGTCCAGATCTGGTGGTTGCTCTAGGCTCATTGACAGCTGGGCTTTTGGTGACGGGGCTTTCGACGGTATGTCTTCAGCTGGTTCTGCTTCAGCCGTCGCAACTTCTGTGGCTGGTTCTGCTCGCGAAGGGGCTGCAGTTTCGTCCTGGTCCATGTCTTCTTCCCCTTCGATAATCTCGGCATCGTCAGGCAGAGGGACTAGCGGCTCATCTTCCTCGTCGTCGCTGAAGTGCTAATATACCCGTTTCAAATGTGCCGTTGGTCAGTTTGGACTGTAAACCTACTTGGATTTTCTCAGTTTTGACCCATTTGTACACCTTCAGATTGGGATTTACTTCACTAGGGACCCATAGTTGTTCCCAGCACGGCACTGGCTGCATCAGCTGCCTTCGCGCTGCTTCAGTCGTAGCAGCGCTGACCCCGATTCTTCTCCGAGTAGCCATAGGTAGGTATATCAAGACGAAGGACGTGACGAGGATAACGTTCAACGTTCAACTCGAACAACAGGTGAGCATAACATTATGTAATCAATCCCCGCTCGGCGCTCGTTCAAGCGGACCTCCGCAGAACTGGCATCTCAAATCTCCTCTGCCCATTGCAAGACATCGTTTTGTGTTAGAGCATTGGCATCCTCACCCTTTTGAAAATTTCGTGGTCAATCAAAGATACTCTAATAAAATGAGAAGTGAGACTGCAGACCTCAGATTGCAAGCTCGGGCGACGGGTTTCCGAAAGGTTGAACTGGGGTAGACTGGATGAGATCCCAGCGCAAAAGGGCGAGTGTTCGTAGAAATCACCTTGAAAGTGTCCATGGACAATTCTAGGGCCGAGGAACGTAGTTGCTGCAACTTGCCTTCCAGCTCATTGCATTTCCTACGGACTGTTGAGAATTCACCCTGGTGAGGAGGAAGGCCTCGGACACGTACGAGTGAATGGCCTTCGTCTCTTCCTTTCTTAAATCGAGCTGAGTTTGCATCATCATTTCGAGATTACATCGAGCCTCTCGAGAACGTATCAGCGACCCTGGATGTTAAGAGTACAAAGTGTGGTTTACCTGCATTGGCCTAAAGTCATTAGCCGCCGCCAGCAGGTTCTGACAAAGGTCGTTTATCCATTCAGCTTGCCGTTGCCATTCAGGCACGACGCCGTCGTGTGCAGGTGGGGGAAGCAAAAGCGAGGTGATCAAGTTCGAATATGTGACCAGGAGTGACTTCAATATCGAGAGTAGTGCAGGGCGGCGGTCTAGCAGGGATCATGAGCCGACCCAGTCGCTCCCATTCAACCATGTGACAAAAACACATACCTACGGAAGGATCTATGGGATACAGTTGTGCGATCCCTGCATCAGCTATAGAAGCGAGTTTCTCTTTGACCTGAATTTGTCACAGTTATCGTCATGCGGTGACGTTTCCAGAAGATGGTGTGCCATACAAACCAGGTCTGTCCGTAGACATTGTAGTACGGGTCCGGTTCCTCCAGAATCCAATCAACGCGGGGTTTCTCCAGCTGCAGAAGAGACCAATCTGGGACGTCCTTCTGGTCGGATAAAAGCTCGTACTGGTTGGCGGATTCTTCTCCCGGAGAAGATGCACGCTCTTGGAGGAGCGCCAACAGCTTGATGTTGTGGGAGGTATACCTGGTGTAATGAGAAGGTGGGGATGGGAAGGGATTCCTCAAGACGTTCTCTGTTTCATCCTCCATTATTGTTCGAGTGGAGATAAGCCAGTGGAGGATTCGGATTTGATATGGTCAAGAGCAAGGCGGCGTGAACGCGCCTAAATGAGGTAGGCATGCATCAAATTCCAATATAAGATCCGTTTGCCCGAGCGGGTGCAGATCGAATTGAATCTCGGGTTCGTCGTCAGAGAATCCCTTTACCTACGGTCCGCCCATAAATGGGGATCATCCCTCATATATATTCTCCATGTTCCCTGCGTTGACTAGTCCCCCTTTCGACCCTCCGAGCAACCCTCCAATCCCCCAGCCATGACTCTCTTCCAAGTCGACACCCCTTTGCCTCATATACCCGACAATTTAACGATACCCCAGTTCATGCTTCGGGAAATGTCCGGGAGGCCAGTGCGACCCCGAAACACCCCGTTTTTCATTGAGGATACAACAGGTCGCAACGTCACATACGAAGAGGTGTGTCATACTTGATCTCATAACGCCGACGCACCAGCTGAGGAAGTTGCAGGTTCATCATCGAACATACTCCCTTGCAAATGCACTGAGCTTGAGATGGAATGTTGGTCAGTACTATGGGATTGGCCGAACAGCGTTCTCGTATGCTGACGAACCCCGCATAGGTCTCAACGACGTTGGTATGTCCAAGGCAATGGTCGTGTGCCACAGTACAATCATCTCACTGGTCGCCGTTTCCAGTGTGTATTATGAGCCCCAATCATGTCGGTGAGTTAGGAGCCTCAGAAAGCCAGTGAACAAACCTGATTCTGGTTTCAGATTATATGCCCGCCGTTTGGGCTGTCCACACCCTTGGAGCTATCATAACGCAAGTTTATTGACGTTCTTTTCGGCTGAATGAAACGTTATGCTGACTCTCCGTCTTCAGACCCTCCAATCCAAGCTATAGCGTTGATGAGCTCGTTCACCAGTTGCGAACAACGAAAGCGAGATTGATCATCGCGCATCCACAGTGTATTGGAACAGCTCTGGCTGCTGCTCAGGTTTTAGGTCTATCTCCCACTTCAATCGTCTCTCTCTGTCAACATGATGGCGTCCAGGCCACAATTGACGAGTTGATCTCTTTCGGGGCTTCTCGACCTGAGAATTACAAGCCTATTCGGATGAAACCTGGCGAAGCACGATCAACGCTTGCCTTCTTAGCAATGTCGAGCGGTACAACCGGTACGAAATCCAACCACACACATAGCAGATGTCTGAGCTCACCCCTCTCCAGGAAAGCCGAAGGTATCGGTCTATCAACAATGAGTGAGAATGGAGGCTGACAGTTGCTTCAGGCAGTTGTCATACCACACTACGGCGTTATTGCAAACGTAATTCAGATGGCGACGCACTATCGAGTCAACGAATCTTCAACGAAATTTATTCCGGGTGACATAGCTATGGCAGGCAAGTCGAGTTTGAGTTATGGTCCCCTTTGGCATCATTGACTGAATCGGGTCCAGTGCTACCGATGTTCCGTGAGCTTTCCAGATTCGTTTCGCCAATTGACATATTGCTGATGCGTAGACACAAGATATATATGGTCTCGTTGTGAATGTGAGTTCCGCAAGTTCTGATGCGGTCTTTCGTTGAGGTGCGCTAACGTATCAATAGGTTCATTTCTCCCTGTTTTGCGGGGTACGTGAACCTATTTTACGTCGGGCGACCATAAACTGAAGATTCGGCAGCTCTCTATCCTTGTCGTTCCAAAGTTCAATTTTCAGAAATTCCTGGAGAGCACCGTCAAGTACCGTGTAACCCACTTACAGTGAGAACCCCCGGCCTATATCACAAGTCCTCGTGCTTATTTTGCGTCTGTGCGTAGCTTGGTTCCACCTCAGATCCTCCTGTTGTGTAAGGTGAGTACTATAAGTGCGCCTGACGTTGCTATCAATATGAAACGGACCTCTATATAGCATCCAGGGGTGAAGAAGTATAACCTCTCTTGCGTCAAATACTGCATGTCAGGGGCTGCCCCACTTGGAGGAGAGCTTATGCTAAAGGTATCCAAGGTGCTGCCCAACGCATCCATTGGACAAGGTTACGGTCAGCCTCTGCAAGATTGATTTAATCTGACAGCTTCTGACCTTTGAGGTTAGGTATGACGGAGACGTGTACGACAATTACCGCGTTTTTGGCAGATAATCGGACGGGGCGCATAGGCAGTGCCGGGAGGTTACTCCCTGGCATTGTAGCCAAGGTCGTGAAATCAGACGGGAGCTTGGCGATGGAGGGTGAAGAGGGCGAACTCGTGATCCAAGGGCCATCGATGTCTTTGAGGTACCTTGATAACCCCACCGCGTACGTACCACTCTTTCATTCGGCATTGAATGCTTCTCTTACCTCTCCAAATCCGCCAGTACGGCTGAAACTTATGTTAACGACTGGGTTCGCACTGGCGATGAAGTGATCATCAAGGACAAAGAAGTGTACGTGGTCGATAGGCTGAAGGTAAGCGAGACTATAGACACGAAACTCATGATCAGATGCTCACCGTAACTCCAGGAAATAATCAAGGTTAGAGGCTTCCAGGTTGCACCGGCAGAGTTAGAAGCACATCTGCTTCTTCACCGAGATGTTGCAGACGTCTGTGTTGTTGGAGTCCCCCATGAGTATAGCGGAGAAGTCCCGTTGGCCTACGTCGTCCCCTCTCCCAAAGTACTGAAGCAAATCGCCGAAGATCCCATCCGGAGGGCAAACTTAACGAAGGATCTCATCAAGGTAGTTGTCAGAATAACGTGGTTTTCACTGAAGCGGTTCAACTAATGACTGCGGATGTAGCACGTGTCTGATGCCAAAGTTCACTACAAGCATCTCGCAGGGGGTGTAGAATTTGTTGATGTCATCCCAAAAAATCCCTCTGGAAAGATTGTGAGCCCTGACGTTTTCAATTCCGCTCTCAGGCTCATCTGGACTGAACACTGTTTTGATAGCTGCGGCGGGTGCTGAGAGACAAGGCGAAGAAAGAGCGGCGGCCAGTATCCAGCAAACTGTGAGATATCTATAGTAGAATCCTCTTGTACATACCGCCAGTAGTATAATTCGAATTCATAGATTCGGAAGTTGAAACATCTGGGATTTATTTCGTACAACTCTTTTGTTGTGGCATGTTTGCATGAGATGCCGTCGTCTTTGCCACGAATTTTGAGGGACGAACGGAGACGCGGCGCTTGGTGAACACTCAGAACGCGTCGAGCGCAACCATGGTTCGCCGCATTGCCTCCCAGGTTCACCAGCAGGTCTCCCGGCTACTGCAAGGGGAGTATATCCAACGTGAACCTAGCTGGTACAGGGCCGTCATTAACAACCCTCCGCTCTCTTTACCTCCGAAAACACCCCCACGTCGCACACCGTATGACAAGAAACCCCAGCTTAACCCTCAGCAAGTGTATCCAAAGAACCCAAAACCCTTGCCTGTTCACTACATAGAAGATGACTTGAGACGTCAATTCTTCCGGGACCACCCATTCGAAGCGTTCCGCCCCACCACACTTGTCGAGAACGACCGTATATCGGACTCGCATCCCATACAGAAAGAAGAATGGGTGCGTTTGCGGCAGAGAGGCAGGAATCCTACACCAGATGAGTGCGTTGAATCGGGGCTGTTTCCCTGGACTGGCACTGACCCCGATCATACAGTACCGTCCAGTTCGCTCTGAATCTGTACCAGTATCACGCGGTACCTCTGAGCGAGGCGTATGCACGAGCCGTCGCCCAATTCCGCGCTCTGAGGTCAGAGCACCACGTTGCGACAACTTTTGCTGTAATGGAGGCGGAAGCTCTTGGTGCTGCCTTCCAGCCAGGGGAACTGGAGCAGTCGTTCGAGAAGGAGAAGAAAGCTCTCGAGAGCTGGCAGAAGAAGGAGGAACAGGACGAGGGCGCGTTGGCAGCCCGTAAGAGGTGGAAGGCTATTGTCGAGAAGCGGGAGGGCCAAGACAGGTGGACGAAGGGCGAAGAGTACGTGCGACTATGGAAGGAGGGCGTTCGTCCAGACTACTCTCCGATATTGACCCAACCGTTGTGACCATCCGTCCTAGCCTTATAATCCTAATATTATCGCACATTAATGTCTTCGCTTGTCAGGGTGAGTGCAGGGGTAAAGATACAATGGTATTGGCATGCCATAGGAAATTTAAATACGTCAAGCCTATGATTTGACTCTGGACTGAGCCGCCTGTGCAGCGTTCATCCCCATCCAGGTCTTTTCTACCAGCGACAAGAGTTTCTGCATATCAGAGCTCCAGTCGTTCATGACATCTTCTGTGCTGCGCTTTGCCCTAAAGCTGATGATGCCTGCTGGTCTGTCGATCTTTGCCCATACAGTTCCAGAGACCACCAGGCGAGACAGAATAGCCTCGGTCTCTTTCGGTGTCAAATCCAGCAAACTAGACAGGCGAACAAGCGTGATCCTCGTATAGTATTCAGCAACGACGCGAATATTCTGAGGGGGTATCAATGCCTGTGTCATCGGAGGAAAATCGATACAGGCTTACATGTTCTATAACCCGCGTGTGTAGGTCTTCCCAACGCTTCTCTTGTGAGAAGACGGGCGTCTTTTGTAGGAACTTGCCATAGAGTGCTTCGATACCGGGCCATCGCATCAATTCCTTGGTCACAAAACATTTAGTGAGGTTGCTATCGAGAGTGGATTTCGAAGTTCAGTTGGGGAAGTGGACAACGGGCAAATAACACGCACTATTGCAACTCCAATTTCTGGAGAGCAGGGTCAACGTAGAGGTGATGGAGCATATCAGATTGCTCGTTCGTGTGAGGGGCCAAAACCATGTAGTAGGAGATATGTTCAAGCGCCTAAAATCCAGGATTTGAGAAAGCTGCAACGAAAACAATCGGAAACAAAGAAGAACGCACGGCCTTGCCCTTGTTGTTGACGTCTTCCTTGATAGAGGGTGTCTCCCACACCTTGTAGTAATATTTCGCGACATCCAGATACGCGTCCTGATTCAACGCGTGCTGGATCATCATATCGTAGTACTTGAGTTTGAGGTCCTGCACGCACGGTGAGATACGAAGCACAAAAGAGGCAATTCCGGGACATACCTCGTTATCCTTTTCCTTCAAGAATTCCTCGTTGACCTTCCTGCCTCCAACTCGGACCTTGACCCACTCAGCTTCGCCTCCACCCAGCAAATCCTTGGTACCCTTCTTCCCAACTTCGGCGTCCTTCTGTCGCGCAACCTTGATCAGCAGTCTCATTTGTTCAAGGATGAACTCTGTCTTCTCTCTCCTCTCCATTGATGAATATGTCTCGACTTGCAATTCAGACAATAGGTCTGACGCTGTCTGTATCGCGGCCTTGGGATCCTTTGCCGTCGATGATAATGACAAGTTTTCATGATAATGAGACAGAAGGAGCGTTACACGGGCACGAGGGGTTTCCAAGAAGATCTGAAGGAAGATGTGAGTGAATGTGCGATCAAATGCAAGGTTGGAGAACGTACTTTGCCTTCAGTGACACTTCTCAATGTCTCCAATAGCTCCAACCACCGCTCTTCGCCATCACGCTCCTTGATTTCTGGCAGCCATTCAATGGCCTGCTCTACAAAAGCTTGAATGGCAGCTTTTAACTGGCCGTGTTTCTTGCTTAGCAGTGTGATTGTCGAGTTCAAGAGGGGGTAATTTCGGGCATCATAACAATGCTGAATGGCTGCTTTGGATAGTTTGGTCGTCGAGGAAAGATCGGCAGCCTTTGGAATCATTAAGACAATCAATACGAGAATGGCGAGAGTGAACACACATTTCTTGTGAGTTTCTCTAGGGCGAGGAGCTTGTCCAGAGCATCCTGCAGTTTCCCTGACTAGAATGAGGGAGTAATTTAGATAAATCTCGGCGACCAACAGTCATCAAGCCTACCTTTGCGAGTGCTTCTGCCTCTGGAAGCAAGGCAGTAACCTCGGGGGTGTAGTCTTTCTCTTGTTTCTTATTGTCGGACATGATGGACGGTGAACACGAGCTTTACAGAGTTCGCGCAATCCAATCGCAGTGACGCGTCCCCGCGCTGTTGTTCTCTGTTTGCAAACTTTGGTAGACGCGCCGGCCCGGACCGAGAGGTACTAAAGCATGCGTGAAAAGCGTGTATTTCAACTTGATTCGACTGTTATGCATCATTTTTTGCCCTAGCTATGAGGTCTGACCATTGACCAAGTCCGACCTGACTGCTTTTGAGCCGTCACAGGAAAAAACGCGCATCAAATGGTACGCGAAAAGATAATCATAATGGGTATTTTCCACGCCACCTGCTATCAGACCCAAGCAGCAGAAAGCTTAGACTCAGAAGAAAAAAGGTCGCCTGAGGTTCCTGTATCTTCACAACCTCTAGCCTTACAGCCCACAAAACATTTGGGGAAAAGTAGATGCATCATTGATTACACGATATGGCATAGGTCATAAAACATAAAACATAAAACATAAAAAGAGTCGGGCCAAAAAAAAAAAAGAAGAAAGTAAGCATAATGGACGAATCTTCGGTGAAATGTTAAACACTCAAGCATCGACCTGAACCGCCGTATCAAGGAGGAAATTAATGTCTGTCGCTGTCGGCGTGTCGTTTTCGGCTGGAATTTTTGGTTCAGATTCGATGAAATTCGGCTGGCTCACTTGGGCAAGAATTGTTAATGGCAAACCCTCAATCGCCCGTCTCCCCATGCGCGGCACTGCAAGTGGGAAGGCAGCAACGTATGTGTAGAAGAGCGAGAAGAATCCGACGATGGACTGGAGGAGATAGATCTGTTGAAGGACCTGACTACTCATAGCCTGCTTGAGCTCCTCCTCCTCCAACTCCATCGTCTCGACCTTCGGTTCTTCCTCTTCTAGTACGGGCTCTGTCGCATCAATCTCCAGCGAAACCATGGTCGGGTGAGCTTCGACGGCCACCTCAGCAGTCAAAACCGTCGCGTCGACCCCAATAGACGACACTTTCGCAGTCGCGAGGACCGAGCGGTTGACGAGCTTCGGGGAGCATTGAATGCTTATGCTGCTCATCCGTGGGCGACATTGGACTGCCCGACTGATCGTCTGAACAGTAGCATCGACTGCCTTCTCGGTCGTCTCCGGAATGGGGCGAGCGAACGACTTTTCCGTCTCCCTGACAGCCTGCAGGTGGGGAAGCATACCGCTGACTGCCTGCCAACTTCTTGCATTCGCCTCGTTATATCCCACTCTGTTTCTTTCCTGGAAATGACGAAGACTTTCGAGCCTCGGGGCCATGTGGCTGAGGAGGATGGCGACTTGCAGAGGGTCGCTAATCCAGGACCCTCCCAAATACAGCCTCAAAAGGGATTTGGACGAGAGAGCCTGTGTTTTGAGGGTGGTCGGAGAGGCTTCGCAGGCGTTCACAACAGCACTGATGGAAGTAAGGTACTTGCAGCGCCTGGTGAGCAGAGCAAGAGACTCCAGAGTGATTTTCGGACCACCCGTGTTTGGCGCGAAGCGGGAGTGAGGGCAAAGCCTGAGGACCTCAACCTTCGGGCACGCGTCGGCGATGGCGTCGAGGTCGGGAGGTAAAAAGATGATGGATTCGGGAAGGTCGATCTCAAGTCGAGTGAGCCTAATGAGGTCTGAAAGGTGCTCCAACGTCAGGCGTCTGGAAGGAGCCTCACCCCTGGTCGCAGATCGGACGGACTCCGCGAATCTCGCAGAGCTGGTTGCTCCAATGCGCAGCGATTGCAGAGAATCGCCGAAACTGCCGCAAATGAGATGGGTCAAGTCCTGCCAATCGGCATTGTCGGGCGGGTCTTCGATATTAAGGTCGATATGGGTCAACGGGCTGGAGAGATGTTTGAGGTATACTGCGATGTTTCCGGCCTCTCCAGTGAGGTGGACGCGACGGAGCTGCGCGAAAGAATCTTTGGAGGGAAGGTCTCCAGTGACCCTCAGCGCTGACTTTCGAAACTCGGTGAAGTCCCATTCACCGCTCGAGAACCCGCTGTCGCTCGATGCGATGGAACTCGGGGTAGCTGCACCTGACCTGGGGTCGATTTCATCAAAGAATCCTTCGACAGCGACGGGAGAGCGGCCGGTGAGGTCAAGCTGCAACGTCTTCAGAGCCGGGAGACTCGCAAGCCAACGTCCCACGCCGGAGGACAAGGCGCCCGGGGCGACCAGGTATACACGCTCCAGCTCGTCCTGCCGAGCAAGGAGCTCGGTGAAAGAGTCGGGAAGACTGGTTGGGGAGTTGAATGAGAACGAAGTTAACTTGGTCCTGCTTGACATGTCGTAGAGGAAATTCCTAATCTTGTCCTGCTTGAAGCTGGCTCCAACTTCGACTTGGATGCTACGCAAGCGAGGCGACAGGAACATCGCACAGCGGTCCAACCCTGCTGGAGTTTCCACTCTCCAGACCAGCTCTTGAAGGTTCGGAAGAATATAGAGGCACGGGCGGTGCTCGTCGATGATAGAGAACACGGAGGCGGCAACGTTGTTCGCCGTCTCGTCGTAGAGAACACGGCGAATCCGCTCTTTATACTTGAGAATGGTATCCCAATCCGGTTCTTGTGGAACTCTCGCCTGGGCGGGATCGGGTATCAACACAACTGTAAATTGTGAATAGTGGACGTATTCGGTGAACTCACAAAGCCTAAACCGGGTCGTCGGGCCTTCTTCAGAACGCTCGGAGGGAAAAGCCCGAGGATAGGGACGATAGAGTCCAATTCCCTCCATAAAACATCCAATGCTGGTTCGCACAATGCGCGACAGACCCTAGCGAGGCGGGAGAGGGAGCGCTTTCCATTGGAACTTTCCAATATGGCTTCCAGAAGTTTCTTGGTGGTCTCTGCGTCTTGAAGAATATTGGTGATCATTGGAGCAAGCAAAGGGCTTTAAACGCGAGTAGAGGTATGTCGAAATGGCAACCTAACTGCAGGGTAGAAGATGGGAGAGAAGGAGAAATCGGCCGTCAAGAGTACTTAAACTACCCTGCTGCGAGGCAACCACGATGCTGCAAGCCAATGCAGAATGTCTGGCCGCAGTTTTGTTCCTATATCGATCACCTGTGACGAACACGAGTAGTCGGAAGCTGGAGTTGATGAATGCAGGGGAGGAGAATGAGGTGGACATGCGGCGAGAGGCCGTGCGTTTTTCATTTTCGAAGTTTGGTGCATTGACGACGCACAGTCAACACAATTGACCAGGGATTGGAGGGTTTAACCACCAAACCCACCTAAAAAAGTTCGCTGCTGGAGCGATCGAGCTGTGCGGGGTAATCGGCAGGGCCCCAGCAAGGCCCAGTACGTCGGAGGTTACCCGCGTACACCGAAGAAGATAAGCGCCTATAATGGTTTAAGGGAATACCGGCCCAATGGCGAATGGTCTGATCACACGAGGGGAACGGTGTTTATCTTTAAAGTCCATTAGATGAAAGGGATACGTTTCAAATAGTAGCAATTATTACTCAATGATATACAGCATCGCTCTAAAATTCCGCAACCTCCCATGGTACCGGCTCGCCCTCCCACTCCTCATCAGCATCTTCACGTTTGCCTTCTTCATCATCCTCGTCTTCTCCAACGTCCCATATCTCGCCCTTCTTGGAGTCATAAGTAGTGGTTCGTCGTCCATATAACAGGCTATCCACCAGCTTATTTTCCGCCACAGGTTGTCCCTTCCAGTGTGTTGTTTTGAGGTCCAAAACTTCTTTGAATTTCTCAGGCAAGTTGACGTCTATCGCCTGGCTTTCGAGATCAAGGTGGATGTTCGGGTCGTGAGTCTCGCGTGGTAAGTCTAAGATAGGGTCGAATTCGAAATCAACATCATCCTCGGCACGATATCTCTTCAGTTGCGTCCTATCGACAATCTTGACCTTGGTCTTTAGGTCAGCGACATCGGAAGCATCCTCTTCGTCTGTATTTCCGCCCTTGGCGACCTTCACCTTTTTCCTGTTGCCAAACGCCCTTGAGTCGGCTTTCCTTTTCCCAGGACCTTTGGACGTAGCTGTGACTGGAGGGGGTGAAGGGGGTAATAATGGCGATCTTGACCGTGACCGCCGAATGGGTTCTATGGTAGTTTTGTCACCAGCTGCCACTTCCACCGACGAGCGGGAAGACTGGGGTCGTGATGCACTACTGGCATCGGGATGTAGAGAATCCAAGGTCGACGGAGAAGACCGTCGAGTATTAGACTGACTTGATGCCGAGGGGGTTTTGCTGTGAAGAGATTCGAGGGGTTGTATGGTCTCGATTTCAGGGAAAGGGTCATTGGAGTCTGCCTTGCCCTTCACGATCTTGTTTAAAGAACTCTTCAATCCAAAAATATCGGCACCAGCAGGCTTGGCTTCATCGAAGAGGAGGGTAAATGCCCGACCTGCAGGTTTCATGGGAGAGTCATCCACGAAGGATGATTCGTGCTCGTCATCGCTTTCTTCTGTAGCTTCATGAGTCGGAAAGTTTCCATTTTGCTTGAAAGCAAGATGGGGGAAATTCAAAGCGGTTTGTGAAACGATCCGACGGCGTTTCTCTTTGCTTGGAGACGGGGATACGGGCTCTCCTCTGAGTCTCTTCCGAGCGCGACTTATCGCAAAAGATGGAGCAGGGGGAGATGCCGGCCTTGCAGAAGGCAAGGTTCCAAAGCCTGGAGATCCCAAGCCCTCGGCGGACTGAAGCTTTGGACGGGATTTGGACGGGCTCGCAAATGGATTGAAAAGTGGCTGAGGGATACGCGGCTCGGACTGCTCTGGCTCCTTTCCTTTCTTCTTCTGCGGTGAGAATGGATTGAAGGACGACAACGGTACAGCTGGCGCCACCACTCGCGAGGTCAGGGCTATGAGGGCGGATTTATCGCTTCTTGTTTTGGACGATCGCGTGGGGGTCGAGGGTGACTGCAGAGATGTTGACGGCTGGGCGGGAGGTGGATTTGCGACAGCTTTCGAGAGTTTCTTGTATAGTTTGTACTTCTGGGCTAAAATATAGGATGAGGAATGCGGCGCGCGATGGGTCGAAAGACGAACCGATGTCAGGGAGTTTCTTGATGTCGTCGACGGTCGGCTCTCTGCCTTGCTTCGCCTTGAAGGTGCGTTCCCACGACTTTATCTCTGCACGGAGAGAGGCTACGTCGTTCATGTCGCGTTTGGCGCGTCGTCGTCGTCGAGGTCCGGGTGATGAAGGCGAAGGCAGAAGAACGGTCACAGGACTGGCCAAAACGCGGTTGCCGTGGTCGCGTACACACGAACAAACAAAGTAAAGTTGAACCGTGTCGTGCCTCGTGCCCTTCTCTTAGCCCTGCCCGCAGTCTCCCTTAACGACCTTTACGACTTCTTCCACGATGACCATAGACGCTGCCCACTCGCGACCGCGCCATAGCATCCTCTCTCTCTTCGACCCCCTCTCCTCGACCCCAGACCCGACCACCCCGCCACGCAACGACTCTCCCAGCTCAGACTCGGACAAGGAGAACGAAAACCCTCCGAGAAATGAATTGACCTTGACGACCTTCTTCAATCGCACATATAAGCCTCAGCCGCTGACCCTAAAGCCATTGAGGCGCCGCCTGGTCGATGTTGGCGATGTCACCATGGACGACGTGGATTTACCACCTCTGGCCGACCAGTCGGATGAACAGTCTCCTAACATCAGCTTTGAAGATAATGAAAACGACACTTTGACCTTCCGTCAAATGGCAGATTCAGCAACTCCCAAGTGGGGCGCGGACAAAGCACCCTTCAAGTTTTCCACACCATCCCCTTCAGCTCCGAAGGTACCCAGGACGCCGTTGGCTGAGCTGAGCTTCGACCAAGACGTCACGCCGGTTGCAAAGTCAAGAATGTGCCGAGGCCAGGCTTTTCCAACTCCTTCCAAGCTTGCTCAAGTCGGATCTCCTCAAATTATCGTGAGCGGTGTGGACTCTCCTCCGCGGGCCGCAGCGAACATGAAAGACCAACCCGCACATGTTTTGGAACACCACACTCTCCCCTCGCCTTCTCCTTCCGAAAAGGATCGGGATATCCAGGGAACTGCCGGCATTTCTGTTCCCCTCAATCCCCTGGTGAATTCAGTCTCCAGCGTCAATATCCCATCAGCGGCTGGTTCCCTTATAGCCGACGCAGTTATTCCTACCATATTCACCCCTTCTATATCCTTGTCGGACGAACCCTTCATTACGAGCTCTATGCTTGACGCTGCACGACTCCGGCCCAATTTTTCAAATTCGTGCGCCAGTGACCAGAGCAGGCTTTCTGTGGATCTCCAAGCCTCCTTTCAACTCCATATGTCTGGTGATGCTACCTTTGACTTGTTGAACGATAAAATATCGTTTTTTGAATCAAAGAGTGGCCTTGGGTCGTACATGGATGATGATTCCTGTTTCGACCTGAGTTTCGGGGAATCGGGCGCTGTGGAGTCGAGTGCTGAGGCCAAGGCAGAGACACAACCTCGGCCTGCGTCGCCTTCGCCTATAGGTGTGATCTCTTCTTCTTCAATAACCACTGGCGCGCCCTAATAGACTATCATTAATCAGGACAGCCATCCGTTCAGTCGTCGGACGCCGTTCTGCGCGACGTCACGAGCGGTATGTTCTCCTCCCATCCCTCATTGTGTAAATCTAATATCAATTTTGTAGATGTTAACCGATCCCCAGACGTTTCGAAGGCCGACAGGCGACAATCTTCGGAAGCTATAACCCCCAAGCATTCTAGGGCCGCCCCAGTCAATCCACCCCCTGTCGTCGGTCTGCGTATCGTCAAACGCAGTCAGTTGAAGACGGCTACGGCCACATCCAGCCCCAGAGTCGCTCCAAGTCCAACAGATCAACCGGTCAAGAAGGCTTCTATCGAACCTGTTGCCCATATATCCCGCGAACCTCCCCAATCTCGAAGGAGTTCGCTTCAGAATACCGCTGCTCCGCTTGGCCCTAACCGAGGCGGAGGTAACGGTACCCTGAAGACCAACTCAGTTCTCACCCGCGCTCCAGCTACTGCATCGTCCCGGACCATTGGTGCTCGTCGGGTTCTCGTCACGGATGAGCCGGAGAGGAAGCCACCACGCCCCTCATCGGGTGTACTAGGCGGTGGTAGCGCTGCCTCATTGTCAGGTGGGCCTCGACGTATCCCTATTAGCGAGAGGCCTTCCATTCCAAGGGGCTCAGGCTCGGGAAGCAGTAGCAGGCAGCCATCGCTAACAAGCAGCATCCCTAAATCCCAGTCCAAACGAGCCAACGTCGGATCATCTCTTCCTCAACCCGTCCCAAGAGCTACTCGACTGCCTGCCCCATCAGTCGTTGTTCGCCCCACTGGCATTCCGGGAAGGGAATCTCGAGGTATTCCGATTCGACGAGTCATTTGAAGTCCATCTGTTTTCTGTTGCATTTAGCTTTACACTCATCACAAACTTGTTATCGTCCAACGCATTGTCCAATTTCGCATTAAGATGGTTCATATCTATTTATTCAATAGTGCAAGAGGAGGTAGAGCGGCGCTAGTATGACAACTGCAACCCGGCAGAAACCCGCGACCGTTAGAAGAGACCCTGGCGATTCGTCAAAGTCTATCATAGGATTTTCCCGATCAAGCGCATGTATGCACAACGTGTCGGTCTCCCAAGGAGTAATACGGAGCAGTGGAAGATGGGGCCATACTTATCTAGTTGCATGTCTCTTCGTTCTTCTCCATTCAAGGGTATATGAGGTTTCGTATTGGTAGGCGTTCGAAACCATCTCGCAAACCTGAGGCATCGCAACTGCCAGTGAAGGGCCAGCTACCACCCCCCACCGCCGCAGACGACCCCGCCTTCTCAGCTGATCCTCAGAGTCATCCTTACCACTATCTCACGGGCCACGAATGGACTGTGCCGTTAGCACCAGGCCATCCTACCATTCAAGGACCACGACGACGTCGACGAACAAAAGGAACCCAATTAGATGACAGTAACCTTGGGGAGTCCGATATTGAATTAATACAGCCTCCCAACACACCCATGCCCGTCGAGAACAATAGCGATGGCCCTCGATCCGGAAGATATTCATCTCAACGTCCCCCTCGACCCTCTAACGACCCTTTCCCCACCCCTCATATGCCTATCGCCTTACCTCCTTCGCTGGCGAAGGAGTCTAAACCTGCCAAGCAACGTTTCGGGCTCTTAACGAAGCGTAACCCGTTCGCAAAGCAGAGGGCCGATGACCCTGCAAAGCCCCTAACCAAGCCCACGCGGCGCAGTGAGGAACCCGGGCCCCCTCCTTCGCAGCTTTCAGAGAAACCATCGGCCCTTCAACGACACAAGACTGTGCCTCAACATCGCCCTATTCCAGTTGAAGCAGAGCAGGTCGAAGCGCCGACCTCAGGCTATCGGGCTGTGCCTTCAACAGCCGCCATCAATCAGTACACGGCCTCAAATACCCGTTCTCAGCAAAAACGAGTCGACCTCGACAGAGTCGACCAGCTGGACGAAAGCAATCTCTTCGGCACTCTACTACACCACGACGGCCCATACGAAGCTATCCGCACAGTAGTTGGCTCAACTTCACGCATGCCACTCGGGCTCTCTGACAATGGTCGTCTACATCAATACCACGAGCGAACGATGAAGGCGGTCGGCCATGTAAATATTCTTCTTACTCGATAGATTGTAATGAATACGCTGTCTGACCCGGACCTCGTTCGATAGGTGTATATGCCGCCCGAAGTTCCGCCCGGTGTTCCCCTCAATTTGTCTCCTGGACAGGTGCTACCCCGCAACTTTAGGCGACAAGCGTCCAAACCACCACGTTTCCGCAATAACCTAGTCGCACCCTTACCTTTTGAAGAGGTCCCTGAGCCGGCTCAGGAAACATTCGTACCACCGAGGCATGCCAATTTCAACGACATTCCCTTCCACAAGGGCTCTCGAAAGCCGAAGCAACGGTCAGACTTGGAGAACCCCCTTGATGGGCCCCCGATTGACCCTGCATTCGCCATTGGGCTTGCGATGCTGCAGTTCGGAATGGAAGACGAGGAAGAGGAAGAGGAGCTTGTGACCCCTAACCCGAATCAAAAGGAAACTGAACGGCCTGAAAACATCGATCTCGATGTCGAATTCGACCCCTATGCACTGGATAATGTCAAGCCTCTGCGGCCGGCTTCTCATGATGGGACCTACAGACCAACTTATGCAGACGATTTCAGAATTCCAGAGAGGACAAAGGCTCGACTCGAACAACCTCTCGTTTCTCCCGTGAACCAAGAACCCGAGCTATCGCCGGCAGCCGAAAGCGCTTCTCCCCGCAGTCAAACCCCGTCTTCCACCTCCCACCCAGATTTGCCGAAGGAGAACGGTGGCTCGGAAGAGACCTTGGTGCAGAAGGAGGACGCAGGAGGCCCGCTCGTGGAACAACAAGCTCGACCTGATCCAGATGTGGAGACGGAAACGAGAAAAGCTCTCGTTGGCAAACATGTACCCCCCCCTCCTCAGCCTGACAGCTATGTCGATTTGAATGGGAAACAACTTACAGGAGTACTTCCTCTGGTCCAACCGAGCAGAGAGACGTCGCCACCGCCGTCACCTCATCATGAGGTTCAGGTGCTCCCCGTACTCTGTCCAATACCAGCGGCTCCTACCCGCCGATATGACAAGCAATTGCCTCCATACCCACCAGAGACCCCTCCTCTTCCCAGCCCAGAACCCAAGATTCCGGTGGAACGACGGGAGTGGAGAAATTCTGCTCTGAGAAAGGCCTTGCAACGCAGCTCAACTTCGACCACACGGTCGAACGCCAGCCATCAGTCACACTTCAGCACGAGGGTAGATGACGGACATTCTCCGGCAGCCAATATGTCAGGAGCAGCATCATCCTCACTTGCCCCACAAATGATGTCACAGGAACACAACCCACCGTCCGCCCCAAGTTCGTTGAAAACTCGACGAGATCCTATTGCCAATGTGGACCCTTCGAAGCATCATCCCCCCCAACCGTCTTCTTCAGCCCCAGCTTCCCAAGACAGGAAACCTCCGGCGCCGCGATCGATACAGAGACGGAACAGCGCTATCAGTGTTAGCAGCTCGAAGAGATCTATCCCGCTCTCTCCCATCCAGGAGGACGTTCCTCTACCTCAGTCACTTTCCAAGTCTGCAAGATTACCATCTGAGCGTTCAGCGACCAGCGCATCTCGGTCTTCGAAACCAGATTCTCGCGTTGTGCAGAGTCTTCAACGTAGCCAATCATCCTCATCACTTCAAGCTCAACCTCTACAGGCGGCGATCGAGATTGGGCAGGTGTACCCCCAACAATTGCAACAAGGCAGTTTATCTCTGCAGCGATCCATGACTCAGCTTGTTCCCCAGAGCCGCCCTCCGGCGTACACTCCCGATCCAGTGGTAGCTCCTCTTCATCATCAGCAAAAGCACTCGGGTATGCAACAGGACTCTTACCCTCCATCCGTGTCCAGCGGAGAACGATCAAGAAGACGATCTCGGGAGAAGCGCCACCACCCCCCTCAGGACCTTGATGCTGTCCCGCGCTCATATCCTGACGATAAGCGGGCACTTCGTATGGTGAACGCCCTGTCTGGTGTGCAGGAGAAGGATGAAAATCTTCGCTATCAGCCTTCGAAGGAAGTGATGCACCATCAATATCGTCCAAAAGAGCCTCGTCCCCAACTGAATGTCCAAGAGTATCCCATACAAGACAACGCGAGCAGCAAACCTAAATCCTTCAGCTCTCGAGCGACGTCGCCGAACGATGGCATGCCCCGCTTCAAACCTCATCATGCCCCAAAGCGACTTGTCATGCCAGCACCTTTGCAGCAACATAATCAACCTCATCAACAATTTAATTTTCAGGACGTATTCCCACCGCGACCAACCCCCCCTAAACCGTATTATGCATCCCAATCGTCGATGGGTCTGCCAGATATGATGTCTCGAGAACCTTCTCCTCCCATTATGTTGCCACCTTTACTTGGAGGCCAAGACGTTGCTATCTCTGCAGGACGAAAGTTGAAGAAGCGCACAAGTTACGTTCCACCACCACCTCCCCGAACGGAATTCTCGTCAACGACCGCTATGTCGTACCAGCCAACCCATAGTAGACCAATGCACCTTTCTTCAGCGACGAAGCACTCCAAGCCCAACCATGACAAAGCTGGAAAGAAGGTCTTGAGCAAGAAGCGGACAAATCTCTAGCGCTGTGCTTTTTCAAGGTGTTTTCGATATCGCTGATTCATGACTTGCACGAGCATTAATGTATGATGTAAACTAACTGTAATTTGCTTTCCCTACACTAATCTATGTAGTACCAATGCCGCAAGCTTTCGCAATTCCCGCATCCATGTTGTATTTTCTCATTCACTCGCTAGTATAGGAACTTTCTTGGCCAAACTATGCCGATAGAAAACGGACTTCATATCTTTCTAGGGAAGCGCACGTAGTCAATACATGTATAAAATACAGGGGCATTATACGAGTATACAGGAGACTTTTCAAAAATCAGTACTGCAGACGGAACATGAACTGGAAACTGTACTGCTTGGTGTCAGGATCCCAGTGAGACCAATTCCAGTAGCCAGCATCGTCCGACTCGTCCTCGATTTCCCGTGCCGGAATTCTGAAGGCAATCGTCTCGTAAGGTTCGGCAGCAACCTAACGCCACGAGTCAGGCCTGAACACACTAGCGGAAAGGACAACGACTTACGATGAGATACTGGTATGCTTTGTTTGGTGGTTCTCGTTTTTGCTCCCAAGCACTCATGAAGCGTCTGCGCGGGATGACACCTGCCTTGATTTGGGGTAGGTGGACCTGGACCATCATGCCTTCTTTGCCTGTATCCACATCCCTGACCTTTGTGACACGATAACCTGGTCGACCAATCTTCAAGAAGACTTTTCGCTGGATGCTGCTCTGGGTGGGAGCGACCATGAGTTGGGTCTCCTTGGCATCTCTGGCAGCGCGACGTGCAAGGTTGGTCTGATGCTTCTTTCCTTGAGTATGAGCGAGATAGGAACCTTCATTCGTGTGTAATGTCAAGCATAGGCGACATTCTAGTGACCCAAGGTGGTTTCGGAGAATATAAGGGTCCTGGGGGGAATGTGAGAGGAAAGAGTAAGAAAAAGAGGGTGGGGAGTACCTTTGCAAGGTCGATAGTCTCGAGCGCAAGTTTCCGTAGACGTTCCCGCCTGTCGACGTTGGACTCTGAGGCACCGGCGACACCACCACCACCGAATTTGGACCCGACACGATTCTATGAACAGTTGTGAGAACAGCTATGATACCAAGGAAAGAGCATCTAACCTGGAAATCTAGAGAAGAAGATATAAATCAGCTGAAGCAGAAAAGGCAGACCTGGCGAACGTACCCATTTCAAATCCTTGTCAGAGTAGAGACAGACTCGTTTCTGGGTGTGAGCAACAGCGAGTCGAAGCTGACTAATCCAATCAAGGCTGCTATTGCCGATTTCGGAGAAGCGATCAAAAAAATACAAAACGCCTGCTCTTCAGTGCTGCCCAACTGCACAAGGTTGTGGTTTTAATCCACCCACTCACATCTACTCTGCTTTCACATGGCTTCCAAGAAGCGGGTCCTTGAGGAACCCTCGAGCTCACGGGAGTCCAAAAAGCCGAAGAAGTTGGATGCTCCCGCTCCCGAACCTTCAACCCTCAGAACGGCGGATGAGATTGACTTCCCGAGAGGAGGTGGTACTGCCTTGACAGCATTGGAAGTCAAAGCTACACGTGCAGAGGGTGTAAAAGAGGCAAATGCTCAACTATTCGATGTGCGTTTCTCCAACTTTGAAATGCAAGCTCGCTTTCTGACAGACCGTCGTTCAGGAAACGGAAGGCAAGGCAAAGTCAGGAAAGAAGAAGAAGCGGAAAACGGAAGAGACTTCTGCTGGAACAGAAAAGAAAAGCGATAAGATTCGCATTGAGCATCTCAACTACAAGGTTGGGACCGTTGTTTTCCCTCGAGCTTCAGTTCCTAAATCTATTGCAGAGATTGAACGTCGGGATGAAAATCATGGGCCAAATAGTCGGCATACTCCCTCTTGCGTTGCTCGTATCCCTCCCGAATCAGCTCTTGGCTCACGTCCCTATCACCAATATTTCTTCTCAATACACTAGTCGTCTGGAGCTCATGGAGGAGGAAATGGACACTTCCGAAAACGAGGACGAAGCGGACGCGACATCTAGGCTGCCAGAATTGGGCCAAATATTCAGAATTGGACAGTATATTAGGGCCGTTGTCTCTGCGGCTCATGCTCCAGGCTCAAGTGATACGTCAGGGCTTTTCAAGTCTCGAGACGAACTCGCAAAAGCCTGCAGGCGTGTGGAGTTGTCGTTGTTGCCAAAGCAGGTAAATGAGGGCGTTCAGAAGGGGGATTTGAAAGCTGGATTTGTGCGTTCTTGCCTCCTTGAAGCCATATCCTCATCTCATCTACTCAACTACTTCAGACTCTCACAGCTGCTGTCCAAAGCATCGAGGACCATGGTTATATCCTGGATTTAGGCATTTCTGGTGTAGACGGCTTCATTTCCTTCAACGACGCATCAGACGGCTCGGAAGATTGTCCTCGCCTTTCAATTGGACAGCTTGTCGAAACAACTGTTGTTAAACTGTCCTCAAATCAGAGGTCCTGCACGGTGGCCATAGACTCGACGAGCTTCAAAGCTTCTTCAGTCAGTACATTCGCCTTTCCACAAAAATCTTTGTTCTGACTATTTCTCAGAATTCTGAAGTTGCCTCAGTCAATTCTGTGCTACCAGGCTCGCTCGTCCAGGCTTTAGTAACGGAAGTCGGCACAGAAGGCGTCGTATTGCAGTTGCTTGGCTTTTTCGATGGAACAGCCGATCGTATACACCTACGGCATGAAGGAAAGCCGCTCAAAGTAGGCCAGAAGGTGAAAGGGCGGGTTCTATATCAGTACTCTGCAGACCCACCTCGGTTTGCTGTCGCGCTTTCTCGGCATTTAGTCGATTTAGATGTTCGGAAAGTCCCTGTAGATGACAGAAAGCTGGTCTCGATGCCAGAGCGCTATCCCCTGGGCACAACACTTGACTCGGTAAAGGTTGTTAAAATTGAGTCGGAGAGGGGATTGTACTTGGAGGTTGAGCCTGCGCTTGAAGGATTCGTCCACGTATGTCCTCTCAGTCGTTCATTCTTCGCTTGTGCTGATTCTTAGGCAGATATCCCATGTTTCCGATGACCATCTTCCCTCACTCGCAAACTCAGGCCCTTGGAAGGTCGGCACATTGCACCGTGGACGAGTGACTGGGTATCATGGGTTCGATGGAATGCTGCAAATATCTCTCAAGCCATCTATCTTCGAGCACGACTTCCTCCAGTTCACAGACTTCGAGCCCGGACAGTCAGTCAAAGCCACAATCAAGAACGTCTCTGACTCGGCTCTCTTCGTTTCACTGCCTGGGAACATCGACGCAGTTGTCTGGCCAAATCACTTTGCAGATATCAGACTCAAGCATCCAGCAAAAAGGTTCAAACCCGGGGCCAGTATTAAGTGCAAAGTGAGTCTATGAACTATGTATCCCTCAACGATGCTGAATTACTCTAGGTACTCGTGGTCGACCCTGAAAGGAAGCGGATTGCTTTGACCGCCAAGAAAACTCTTCTAGAGTCGGATCTACCCGTAGTTTCGAAGTATGAGGATGCTCGGTCAGGTGTTGTCACACATGGTGTGGTCTTCCGAGTCTCTGAGAAACATGTGATGGTCGAATTTTTCAACAATCTGAAGGCATTGGTCCCCATCAAGGAAGCAAGGTCGGTACATTGGGATGGAAAGCAGAACCTTCTCTCAACGTTTTTACTAGTGACACCCCGAGCATCAAGCTGGCTGATGCCTTCCCCATCGGACGGGTCGTTCGTGTTCAGATAATGTCTGCAGATTCCGAGCAGAATCGCATCATTGCCAGTATTCGGCAGGCACTTCTCTCCAAAGAGCCTATACCGGATGTCAGTGCCGTCGAAATTGGCGACAGTGTTGAAGGCACTGTTACCGAGGTGCACGCTGAACATGTCCTGGTCTCACTGGAACCATCGAGAGTTCGGGCATTGGTGTCGATCAAGAATCTTGCCAATCACCGCAAATTGTCTCCCGCCCAGGTCCATGCGTCGATTCGAGTTGGAGATTCACTGGACGAGTTGGTCGTCGTTACCCGCAATTCGGAGAAGGGGATCGTGATCGCAGCCAAAAAGCCCAAATCACGACCAGCATTGCCAGCGAAAGGGCAACCAGTCACAATTGATACTTTAACGGCTGGACAACTGGTTGGGGGCCGCGTTACTCGCCATACTCGGCACGGCACTTTAGTCAAAATCACTTCGCAAATTGGCGGTATCGTATATCCTACAGACACGGCCGACAATTACGAATCCCCTTTCCTACCTCTGGATTCTATCATCAAAGCAGCTGTCCTGTCTGTTAACAAAGATAGACGGCAAATCACACTTTCCACAAGAGAGTCACGGCTGAACCCCGACAAGGAGCAGGTCATCACTGACAGAGAAATCGGTAGCATCTCCGATTTAGCTGTGGGGGACACTGTTCGTGGGTTTGTCAAGAACATTGCCGAACACGGGTTATTTGTTACAGTCGGGCGTGGGGTGGATGCTCGAGTGCAGATCAGGGAGCTTTTCGACGAGGTAAACTCTTTGCTATTGTCTTGTATGTTTGTATATTCACCCCTTCGTCATAGTTTGTCAAGGACTGGAAACCCAAATTCAAGGAGAACCAACTGGTCAAGGGCAGAGTCTTGAGGTAAGTGCGTTATTTCTGCAATTCAAATACGTGCTAAACCGGTTGTGATTAGTGTGGATGTCGAGAAGAACAAGGTTGAGTTGACTTTCAAGTCCGGTGATCTCAAGAGGGAAACAACCAAGACCGCTGCGGCTCTGAAGGAAGGACAGAAAGTGGCTGGTGTTGTCAGACGAATTGAAGATTATGGTCTCTTCGTTGATATCGAGGGCACCAAACTCCACGGTCTTTGCCACAAGTCTCAACTTTCCGACAATCCAGAGTCTGATGTCAACGAGGCTCTCCAAGGATTCCGTGTTGGGGACCGCGTGAAGGCTAAGATCATTGGCACCGAAAAAGGTCGAATTTCCCTGAGTCTCAAGCCTTCGCTGTTCGACGAAGAGGATTTCGAAGAGGAGGAATCGTCTGATGAAGAAATGGCCGAGAAGCCCTTTGGAGTAGTCGACGATGAAGATGGAGCTATGGAGAGCGATGCTGAAGATGCCGAGCACCCGGGCAATAGCACCGAGGAAGAACAAGAAGATGATGACGACGACGAAATGCAGATTGACATTGACGACCCAGGGCCAATATTCGTACAGTCGTCAAACACAGGGTCATCGAAGCCATCCACTTCTAACCCTGCTCCCTCGCTCATCCTTTCGGGAGGCTTCCAATGGTTCGGAGAATCACAAGCTTCAGACGATGAAGAAAGTGGCGATGATCTCTCCGACGAAAGTGACCATGAAGCAGAGTCGTTGAAGAAGAAGAAGAAGAAGAAGCGAAAAGAGATCGAGAAGGATCTCACCGCCGACATGCACACCAAGGCACCCGAAACCAACTCAGATTTCGAGCGACTTCTTCTAGGCTCCCCAAATTCTTCCTACCTCTGGATTCAATACATGTCCTTCCAGCTGCAGATCTCGGAAGTCGACAAAGCCAGGGAGATAGGTCGGCGAGCGGTGAAAAGCATCAGCTTCAGAGAGGAGCAGGAGAGGCTGAACGTATGGATTGCTCTGCTAAACGTGGAGAACCTGTATGGCTCGGATGAGAGCATCGAAAGCACTTTCAAAGATGCTGCTCGGGCCAATGACTCAAAGACCATCCACCTTCGCCTTGCCGCTATCTACGACCAGTCGGGAAAACACGAGGTACTTGATGGCTGTTGCACTTTCCGTTTCGCAGCTAATTCTTCCTAGAAAGCCGAAGAACAATTCAAGCGGACGGCCAAGAAGTTTGGGAAGAGTTGCAAAGTTTGGACGCTTTTCGGCGAACACTTGTTGAAGCTTGGAAAATTAGAAGAGGCCAGGAATCTTCTGTCTCGTAGTATGCAGAGCCTCGAGAAGCGAAAACGTATGTCTGATTTCACCTGGTCGTGGGTCTGTTTTTCATAGTTCGGCAGATGTCAAAACAGTCTCCCGCTTCGCTCAGATGGAATATAAGCTCGGAGATTCCGAGCGAGGCAGAACGTTGTTTGAAGGAATCGTCGATTCCCATCCCAAACGATGGGACCTCTGGGCCGTCTACATCGACATGGAAGCCGGTCAAAAAGACATCCAGTCTGTTCGGTAAGCCGGATTCTCGTTGTTGCTAGAGGATATAGGAGTAACTTCAGCATAGGAATCTAATGGATAGAGTCCTTGCGCTCAAAATGACAAGCCACAAAGCTAAGGCCTTCTTCAAAAAGTGGCTGGATGTTGAAAAACGGATAGGGGACGAGGATGGTATCGCTGCGGTCAAAGCAAAGGCTGTCGATTGGACTCGACGAGCAGCATCAGGACTTGAAGCAGTCTCATAGGCATATACGTATTCTACAAACACTTGTTATGGACATCGGCATCTAGGTATATTCATCAACACTATCTCAAAGTTGGCCGCGATGCTTCAAAAATTGAGGCGCTTAAGCAATCAATTGTGACCTACAAGTTCTCACGTGGTAATTTATGGAGACCCTGAGCGCGCGTGTTGTGGGATTCCGGGAGCACCTTTTTTCTGCTCATATTGCTTCCATCTAAGCATGGATGACACGATACCACCATCACCACCATTAGACAGCCCTTTATCTACTCCCCCGTCGTCCCCAGCGGCAACATCTGCAGGTGCCTCCTCGCCTTTGCACGCAGCCAAACCCGCCAGCAGTAGTTCAGGAGCTCAAAGAGCCTATCCTCGTCAGCAGCCCTTCTTTGTCGAAATCCCATATCTATCGGACGCGAAGAAGAGTGACTACAAACCATCATCTGAGACCTTGCTCAATCCAGAGATGGAATTTGACGTCGACGAAGTCATTGGAGAGTACAAGGAGGGCTCCAGCCTGTATTACTTTGCGCGTTATAGAGAGGGTATAGCTCACAAGGTACGCGGGTCAAGATACGGTCACTCTTGTCCCTAAAACGCGTTTTAACGCGCTAAATCTGTCAGTTTCCTGGCAATGCCTTTGTCAAGAAGCACCCAGACCTTGTAGACGCGTTCAGTTCGTCCCATTTCACCTGTCGCGATTCGTTCTTTGACTCCCTCTTGCAGAAAAGGCGAGGAAGAACCCAGGTTTCAAGCATGCAAATTTCGATCCCTCTGCCTCCTATGTCCATCCTCTATCTCGCGTCAAGATGAAGCTGAGTTTCTCGCAGAACCGTGACAAGGTCAGAGTCAGCACATCAATTGCTAGTAGCCTGCATTCTTCCAACAACATCGAATACGTGCCAGACTCGGATGAAGAACAGGGCGAGGCGTCAGAAGAGGAGAGTGATGGTTATATTGAAAGCACAGGACCGAGACGCGTTACAAGACAGGCTAAGCTGCCATTCTCCCCTCGCAAGTCGCGCTCCCAACGTATCGTTGCCCTGGACGACTCGGAATCTGAAAGAGGGTCTGCTCGTCCGGAAAGAAGATTGACAAGAGCAAGAGCAGTCAAAATCAAGCTTACCTCCGACAATTCAGACTTTGAAGACGACGAAGTCGATGACGCCAGCGACTACGCTGTGAGGCGAAGGCCGGAGAAGTCAAAGAAGGCCAGACGTCCCAAATTCACACCTCCATCATATGGCAATATTCGTCCCATTGCGGCATTAGACTACGATGACTATCCTAGTGACCCAGAGAACGAGGCACTCCGAGAGCACCGAGCGATATGCGAGAAATGCCACCTCGTTCCCGCTCATCAACTGCTACAGACCATGAAGAAGAAATCGAAAGGAAAGAAACGAAAACGTGGTTCTGAAGATGAATTTGACTACTCAGATGACGAAGATCGCTATGCTACCCTTGGAGGTTGGGTTCGATGGTAATGGCTCGAGCTCTCTTTTTGCGCAGTCAAATGATGCTAATCCTGTATCCAGCCTGAAGTGTCCTGTCGCCGCACACTGGAATTGCATCGCTTCAACCCAACGCGACGAAATTATGAAAGCAGCGCGTGAAAGGGACCGACGTGACTGTGAAGCCGCGGGAAACGACCTAGAACAGCTTGCAAGACGAAGAACCCTAGAGGTGGAAGAAACGACGGAGTTCGTTTGTGGTATGGATCTGCGAGCAAATGTTCGGGGGAAATAGGAGCTAACAAGTTTTCAGCGCCGTGTAACAAGAATGGGGTCTGCATTGGGTGCATGGTCACAATTTCACCACCGGGAGAGCACCTTGTTGACGCGACTGGCGATGTCCAAATGGCGGACGCGTCTGACGAAGCCCAATCGAAGTCAGGGATGGCCCACCAGTTGAACTTTCGCTGTCTTACGTGCAAACGAGTTGCCCACTACCAGCACCTTCCCGTTCCAAAGTCTCTTCCACCCAACTTGAAACTCAGCAAAATTGCTATATACTACCAGCATAACAAGAGTTGGCTGTGTGCTGATTGCGCGTCTTACCAATATCCTCTGGACAAGATCATCGCCTGGAGGCCGTATCCCCTCGATGCCAAGGAGGCCCCAAGAGCGGCCGGCAGTGTACCACATTATAAAGAGCAACTGCCTCGGGAGTACCTCGTTAAATGGACAGATCGTAGCTATCGCCGGACATCTTGGGTGCCTCACATGTGGCTAGTGTCTACAAACCCTGCAAAGCTCAAGAACTTCCTCTCTGGCGGTACCAAGGTAGAATTGCTCAAGGAATTGCCGGACGATGATGCTGCCAGTGGTGGAACCGAAACTCCTTTCGAAATCGGAGCTGACACGAGAGCGTCCTCTTTGAACCCAACCACGGTCACCTCGTTTGGCCCATTGGATGCCCTTCCCGACGCTGAAAGGCGAATACTACCCTCTTGGAAAACCGTTGATCGTGTCTTGGATTGCCTGATTTGGACGAAAGGTGGTAAAAAGAAGGGCAAAGGGAAGCAAAAGAGATTGGTCGTTTCTGATGACGAAGACGTCGATATGAATGATGACCTCCCGGAGGGTTTGAAGGGAATCTTTGAAAAGGGTGAGGAGCCTGATAGCGAATACACTCTGGGCCCTGCCGACTGGGAACGTACAATGGGAGAGTCGCTGAACGAGGTGGATATCGATAAAGTGGTTTGGATCTTTGTCAAATGGGGTGATTTGGGATACGACGAAGGTAAGGTTCGCTGCTGCTACTTGGAATCACAGGCAGTAACGGACTTGTTCTAGCGTCATGGGATTCTCCACCTCGTCGCGGGGAAACCGGATACAGCGCCTTTGCGAGCGCTTTCAAGCGATTTATCCGTTCCAGGGACGTTCTCGTTCCTGAATTGTCAAGGAAAGATGCCGCTGCTTTCGACAATCGCCCGAAAGACGAATTCCGCCGAAAGCATGCGCTAAAAGATCCTGCTGGCCTGGAGCTCGATCAAGATAAAAGCCTCAAACTCATGCCGTTCCAGGTATACTCTAGCCACTTTCTGTGAACACGACCGTATTGATCTATTCCGCTAGGTGGATGGGTTTAATTGGCTTTGCAACAACTGGTGGAATCATCAACCTTGTATCTTGGCTGATGACATGGGTCTTGTACGTCCAGCAGAGTCAGGATGTGCCCTTTTGCTCACCACCCAATGCAGGGTAAAACTGTGCAGATGTCTACGTTTCTTGGGACAATCGCTACGAAATTTAACGCATTTCCTGCGTTGGTTGTAGTCCCCAACTCCACCCTCACCAACTGGGTACGAGAATTCGAACGGTGGGCACCTACATTGCGTGTTGTCCCTTTCTATGGCGAAAAGAAAGCTCGCGACGTGATCAAGGAGTTTGAGCTTTACCACAAAAAGGTGCCGAAGAACTATACCAACTCGAAGTTCCACGTTTTGGTCACAACTTACGAAGCGGTGATCAACCCCAAGGATTTCGGTGTCATATTCAAAAAGCAGCCGCGCTGGGAGGTATGCCCTGCCGTTTCTTCTCTCAACCACTAGCTCATCCTATCGCCCCAGGTTATGGTGATCGATGAAGGGCAAAGGCGTAAGTCTAATGTCCTACTGTCAAGTACGATGAGAAGCAAATGCTCACTGAAACCTCAGTCAAAAGTGACAGCAGCCTCCTTTTTAAGAAACTCAACGAATTGAAGAGCATGCACCGCGTCATTATGACTGGGGTAAGTTTTTCTTTGTTGAGATCGACATCCAACCTGACTCAAATTAGACCCCATTGAACAACAACATCCGAGAATTGTTCAATCTGATGAATTTCTTGGACCCGAATGAGTGGAGTGACCTGGAGGCTTTGGAGAAGGAACACGAGGAGCTCAACGAAGAACTCATCAAATCGCTTCATGCTCGACTGCGGCCTTACTTTTTGCGTCGTCTGAAGAGCGAGGTGTTGCAGCTACCGCCCAAGGTAAGGGTGTAGTTGTATGTGATGGTTCATAGTCTTAACTCCACCAGAATGAGGTTATCGTCCCCGTCAGCATGGCACCTCTCCAACGACAGGTTTACCGATCTATCCTCAGTAAGACGTTCTTCATATCCCTTATTGATATTACAGCACTGACGAGTTATGATATCTAGGCCACAATATCGATCTCCTTAAAGGTCTGACGCAACCCTCCAGGGGTGGTCCCTCAAAGGGCAAGCTGAACAATATCTTGATGCATTTGCGGAAGTGCGTAGATCCGTCAGTGGGTTCGTGGAAAACTACTAACTGGCTGTAGATGTTTGCAACATCCATATCTGTATTCCGACAATATTGAGCCTTTGGGGCTCTCTGACCCAGAAACACACCACAAGTTGGTAGATGCCAGTGCCAAATTCCGTCTGTTAAAGTCATTATTGCCCAAGCTGAAGGCGCGCGGGCATCGAGTTCTGCTTTTCAGTCAGGTCGGTCTCCTTGCTTGTAGTAAGGCTATGTCACTTACCAAATCTCTTGTCAGTTTGTTTTGGCCTTGGACATCATTGAAGACTTTTTGCGCGGGGAAGGATTCAAATTCTTGCGCCTGGTGCGTACACGTCAGTGATACGCTAACACACACGTCACTGAGGTTCTTCTCAGGATGGAAATACAAAAGGAACGGAGCGTCAGAAGTGCATGGACGAGTACAACAAACCTGACTCGGAATACTTCATTTTTCTTTTAACAACCAGAGCCGGAGTGGGTAGCACAACCCTTGTGCTTGTTTGGCGAACTTGCTAAAATATCTTCCAAGGGCGTCGGCATCAATCTTTTTGTGAGTGCGGGCATTCCGCGCAATGCTTGTTGGTATTGATTTCTGTTAGAGTGCGGATACTGTCATAATCTTCGACCCCGATTTCAATCCTCATCAGGTGAGTAAATTGATCTGAATCAAGCACGCTCAGCTGAACCCCGTCCCAGGATCTCCAGGTATGTCGGTGCAACGCCGTCCCAGAGTTGTTTTCATTGAAAGAACACAGGCCATCGCTCGCGCTTATCGATATGGGCAGAAAAAGACCTGCTTGGTTTTCAAGCTCATGGTCAAAGACTCCGCAGAAGGTTTCCAACAACTCTCATTCACGTGAATGGTTCCCGCTAATTTGTTCATAGAGCGTATCATGCAAATTGGCAAGAAAAAGCTGGTTCTAGATCATCTCATTGTGCAAAAGATGGACGACGACGAAGACAGCCCTGGTGAAAATATGGAATCCATTCTGACCCACGGCGCTCAAGCTTTGTTTGATTCTGAGCAAGCGGCAAAGGAGATTGTCTGTAAGTTGCCGCACCCTGCATATCGTTTGAAACCATGGCCTACTCGATGTCACAGACTCGGATAATGATATTGACCAGTTGATCGAGAAGACGGAGAAGGAGGGGGACGAATCTGATGCACCCAAGGAGAGCGGCCTCGCCTTCTCGTTTGCAAAGGTCTGGTCAGCAGACAAAGATCAACTAGAAGACGTTGCGGATGAAGATCAGGTTGACTCGTGGGCTCACACGCTTCAGAAGATCAACGAGGTGAGAGAGAAAGAAAGACAGGAAGAAATTGCGGTATCCGGAAGAGGAGCACGTAGGAAAGCTGCAGATGTTGCCAAGGTCAGAGGAATCCCGCTGCGCAAAATGACCATCCTGGCTTATAAGTGGCTTAGACGAAGATGGGGCCTGCAGCCACCGATCAGTCACCTAGCACGAAACGCAAAGGCAGCAAAGGCGCAGTATCCGACACCTCCGCGTATAACTCTCCGGAAGAAAGTGACGACATGTCCGTCGGTGGGTCCGAGGGCGAGCCTGAAGATACAGACTTTATGATGGCTATCGACAAGAGGAAGGACAAAGGGAAAGGGAAAAAGCGCGCTAATTTCATCGATCCCCTTGATTCGGTTGACGGCATCAATGGGAGGGAAGATACAAGTATGGAACCTCCAGAAGAAATCATTGCTTGCGGTCTGTGCGGGAGCAGGCACGGCGTCGAGCAGTGTCCCATGACGGACAGCTCTCAGAACCTGGCGGAATATCGCGAGATGTTGATGTTGCACGGAGACGACGAACCATGGGAGGAGAGAGTACGCATTACAGTTCGTTACCTATGAGGGAACTGACGTCTCTACCGATAGATTGCTGCTATCTATGCCATTGACGAAATCCTCAGGACTCGCGGTCATCTAGACCTCATTCGTGGCCAACCGCTGTTCGCAATCCCTAAGCAAACGCCCCTTCCTCCTACGAAGAAGCCCAAGGAGGCTATGGAAATGGTCGCTGCGCATTACAAGGAGAAGCAGAAGATGCCTCCTCCTCCATCTGCGCCGATTCAGCAAACGTCGCAGATGCCGTATAAGCAGCAACGTTCCGGGAATGCGGTCATCAGGGACTATACGACTGCTGCGAACGCGGCATCGTCATCTTCGTCGTTCCAAGCTCCTCGTGCAGGTGGTGGAGTGGTCGTGAATACCCCGGCATCAGGGAGTGGGTTGGGCAGCGGCAGAGGGGTGGTGACTAATAGGACGGTGGTGGGTTCGACTGGAATTGCGGCAGGAGGAGTTACCGCTGCTAACGCGTCACCGAGTTCATCTGACCCGTGCATTGCGTGCAATTCCGGCCCGTTTCACTTTTTGAGGAATTGTCCTGTGGTTTTGGAAGGTCCTGCAAGGTGAGTTCCTTGATCCTATTTGACGGGGGCGAGAACTGAATTGCTGTGTTGGACAGAGTATCCCGGCTCATTGCAGCATTCGAGAAGGACAACGATCCAAAGAAAGCGGATGCTGTCACCATTTTAAGGAAGATCTTGACCAAGCAGAAGAAGCGGCTGCAGAAGGAAGAGGCCTTGAAGGCCATGTCTTGAGGACCCTTTTTTGCCCCACGCAGCTGAACTTATTCTATATACATAGACTTTGACCATGCCTTTGGCGAATTTTTCATTATCTTGGTGTTCTTGCACTCTTAATATCGCTATGTCTAATTCGATATGTTAATCGTATTAATCTGGCAGTATATACAAATTAATCTCGTCCTTATAATATGAAAAAACCAGAAATGTTTCTAAGGGTCAGGCCGCGATGGTTCCACCACTTGCGCGTGTTTCCCTTCTACCCTCTCGTTAGCATTATCCAAGCTCTCGAGCATTTGACCTTGAGCTACAGGTGTGGCTTCTCCGCTTGCTTGTATTGGCGTAACAGTGCCCACGCTACTGGTATCATGCTCCCTGATCTCCCCATCCGCAGACCCAAACGCCAATTTCACAGGTGACTCGGTCCGCTGCACGTCATCGTCCGTTTGTCCCTCAACTTCCCTTGCGAGCATGTCCACGATCCCTAAATAAAATGTTGCTGGCCGGAACTTGATTTCCTTGCCCATAATTTCTGCCCATTTATATCGAGCAGTGTTGATCCAGCCGACCAAGTCGAGGTGGTTGACTTGGTGTAGGGTGCCGAGGTAGGTCCCCCATTTTGCAGATTCGATGGACACGAGGCCGTCATTTGGACCTTCTTTCTCGAGGATGACGGAGTGGGGGTATCTATTGTGTTGCGGTGAGTGCGTGTTCTGGATGAAATGTAACGAAGAGTACGTACTTCCATGTGTCGATAAGACCAGGCTCGTATACTGCTCCCCAGCTAAAGTATTTGACCCCCGGTACATCGGGTGTCTCTTCATTAAATTGTTTCATACTCTCGAGTGTGAGGCTTTCAAATGCCTTGCCGTCTCCACCTCCATTCGGGAGCAGTTCCAGCATAGAGATGAGCTGTGGCAGGCGGTGCTTTCCAATAGAATGCAAAAAGTGGTCCGCAAAAGAACTGCCGCGATGTGGGGTGGCGATGGTCGTCACGGAAAGTACGGTAAATTTGCGGTCCGTGAGATGGCTGGTCAGGTATCTGCAATCCAAGCCGCCCTAATTAAGCCATGCATGAGTACGGGGAAGGAGAAAACCCAATAACGGAGAGCTACCATGCTGTGACCAATGAGGTGGACCTTCCGGCCTGGGTAGACTGCGGAAATCTTCTCCTCGAGTACTTTGGCGCGGTCTATTGGGCTGCTCGTTGCTGGGACTCGCGTGATGAGGACTTCATTGCCGTTTTGCTCTAGCACTTCTTTGATACCGCGCCAATGGGTGACTTCCAGAGGAGCGATAGCGGGGCCGATCGTAACGCTGTCGAAGCCGAGTAGTCCGTGGCAAAAGACGACAGGGTTTTTCGTCGCTTTGTCTGTGGAGACTTGAGTATTATCCGAGAGGGAGAGAACATCACGTACACTTCTGGTCGATCTGCTCCTTTTTATCGTCCGCTGGACGGTCTTCTTCAGCCAAGAGTGCGTCTGTGTTGGCGTCGGATTGGAACCACCACCAAGCTGCTGCGGTCGATGAGCTCTCTGCATTATTTGCAGTGGAGACCAGACTGAGAATAGAGGTCTGCGACGCGCTTGAGCTGCCGGAAGAGAAGGAGTGGGTGCTTGTGCGCGTGTTGACAGACCGTAGCGAGTCCAGGGACGATCTTGTGAGGGAGGACTGATGGAGGACGATGGGAGGTGGCCGTTGGACATCTAGCGAGGACCTGATGCTGTTGGGGGAGCTCAAGGGCGATACGGGGAGCGGCGGAGATAGCGAGGACGTGGGGAGAGTTGAGCGGGTGAGATTGTCGAAGAAGGGTGGCGGTCTGGAGATGCTGTTGGAGGGGCGGAAGTGGGGCGGGGGGAGGCGGGCTGGGGGCGGCGGGGGCGGTATGGACTCTGTCAGGGCCTCGGAGAGGGAGTTGAGGTCGGGGGACGGCGGGGTGGACGATGAGGAGGGCGTCGGGGATATCCAGCGCAGGACGGGGCGGCGGGCGGAGGGGGGCATCGCGGTGAGGAGGGCATCGAGACGGTCGGCTAGTGAGGGACGGGAAGAGCCCATGCTAATTTCTGACGTCACGTCACGCCTGTCACTTTAATGCGTCTCCCTTCTGTTCTCCCGTCGGCGCCTGCCCTTGAAGACCGTACGTGCTCGCTGTCCTCCTCGTCCCTGCTGATTCCAACCCATCGCAGTCGCTGCTGCTCAGTCCGACCTCGACGCTGCGGCCAGCCTCGGAAAAATCACGACCCCCGAGCAGTATGTCGCGGCTATTCTCCTCTCTCCACCTGACAATTGAGACTGCCAGAACACCGATATTTATCTGCGCTCTCCCCGACTGCAACAAGCTCTTCCCCTCGCGGGAGCGGGTCATGCAGCATCGCAAGCGCGACCACCCCGACCTCTACCCCTCCGACGACTCCCACATCATCACCTGGAACTGAGTAGCGCGTGTATACCGTTGCGAGGGCAACCTCTGTAAATGCCTGTAAAATAGTACAAATAATGAGCTGGAGCCTGTGAGGATGATGGGACAAATAAGGGCAAAGCATATGGGTGAGAGTGCAAGTCGATTGTTGTTGGCCCAAGGCCTTGACAGCCGTCGTCCTTTTTCTTCTTCTCCACTCAAAATCCATCCTCCTCGAGCTGCCCTTCGCCGTCGCCTTCTTCGACCGCGCTAGCCTCTCTCCACACCCCCCACACCCCCGCTCCCGGCGCCAACACCAGCCACCATTCCGCACTTCTTCTCGTATTCCACAAAGTCCAGAACCAGCGAGAGCAGCAGCAGCAGGGGGTCACGGAGGATGTCCTTCTTCTCAAGGAAGAAACATCAGCAGCAACCGCAACCGCAGAGCCAGGCGCAGGCCTCCTCCACCGTCACCGTCGCCCAGACACCCAGCCAGGCTCTTGCTCAGCTGTCAGCGCAAAAGGCCTCGAATTCCCCGACCACTGTCGGCGACAGCGGAAGCAAAGGCAGCGTGACAGAGCTTAGGAATGATAGTCCTATGGAGGGGTCAGTGCCTTGTCATCATGCATCTTTCGTCCTTACCACAACTTGCTTCTCTACAGCATGCCATCATCACTCGGCCACCAGCAACGGCCCTCCCTCCAGCAACAGCAGTTCCAGACTGCCCAACGCACTATCAGTCCTCAGGCCCAGCCAGGTCAACCACTCCAGCCCCAGAATCCCACCGTGCAACAGCCAGCCCCTTCCCAGCAACGACCAGAACGGCCAGGCTACCCCTGGTCTGTCAGACGCCTCAATCTCTTGCCTCCTAGCGTCCTCAACAAGCCAGGAGTCGTACCCCCTACCTCCCCCTCACCCTCACCCTTCCCCCGCTACGGCCATGCACTTCCCTCCACCCCAACTCCAACAGGCGATCTCTATCTCTTCGGAGGTCTCGTACGAGAAGCCGCCCGAAATGACTTGTATTTGATACAAACCAGGGACAATAGCTCCACTCTATTGCAGACCGCTGGAGAGCCCCCGAGTCCGCGGGTGGGACATGCATGTGCACTTGTCAGTCAAGTCCTGATTGTGTGGGGTGGAGATACCAAAATGGACGGAGGTGTGCAGCCGAGAAAGGCCCAGGAGAAGTTGGACGACGCCTTGTACTTGCTGAATATCAGTACGCTCAAGTTTTCCGTTATCATTCGCTCGCTCAGGCTGACATGGCGATAGGCCTCCGGGAATGGACAAGAGTATCAATTACAGGTGGAGGGCCGGTCGGACGCTACGGACACGCTGTGACGATGGTTGGCTCCAAATTCTTCGTCTTTGGTGGCCAGGTCGACGGAGAGTTTTTCAACGACCTATGGGCATTCGATCTCAATTCACGTAAGCACCTTCTATTGCGGCTCAAAGGCTTAGGCTGATCACCCCCCAGTTCGCGGACGAGCGGCCTGGGAATTGTTAGAGCCCTCTACGCCTGAAAAGCCCGCCCAGCGAACGGGGCATGTATGCATCACCTTTGAAGACCGTATCATCATGTATGTGGAATATTCCAAATTTCTGCCCCGGCGCGCTTAACCTAGGAATAGATTCGGCGGTACCGATGGCTCGTACCACTACAATGACACCTGGTCCTTCGATCTCAAAACGAGGAGGTGGACCGAACTCCAGTGCATAGGATTCATCCCGTCACCGAGAGAAGGCCATGCAGCTTCCTTGGTGGATGATGTGATTTACATATTTGGAGGCCGAGGCGTGGATGGGAAGGATTTGAGCGACCTGGCCGCGTTCAAGATCTCCAGTGCGCATCTCCGTCGTTAGTGTGAATGTCAACTAATCCCCTCTTCGCAGATCAACGATGGTACATGTTCCAGAATATGGGTCCTTCGCCAAGCGGTCGGTCGGGACATGCTATGGCGGCTCAGGGGACGAAGGTTTGGGTGTTGGGTGGCGAGTCCTTTGCCCCCAGCAAAGGGGAGGACCCCAACAGTTTTCACTGCCTCGATACGAGTGCGTATTTCTCACTTCTTTTGGAGCATCTATCACTGCACCATCATCTATCAATCAACTTCTTACTTACTCATTTGATTAGAGCACATTCGGTATCCCGACCCCAATCGCGGCCCGCCTCCGCCCGCCACCGTTCCACCTGGCAGCCAGAATACCGCACGAAAGCCGTCGCTCACTCAGCAGAATGTCGGCGCTGCTCACATTGCGCAGGCTATCGTTGCAAATGGTCGACCCATGTCGCCCTCTCTTGGTGACGACGCTAGGAGAGCTGTTTCGCCAGAAGGCGTAGCGAAAATCAACGGGATTTCGTCCCGTCTCGGTCAAGCGCCACAGTACCCTGCAACGTCGTCGCCGGCTCCCTCACCTTCTGCTGGATACGATGTCAATGGCAAAGGCAAAGCTCCAGTGCGACCCAAGAGAGACGATGAGCTGGATGGGCCGGAGGATAATATGGACGCCACGACAAGCGAGTCTTATCACTCGACCAGAGACCGAACTATGTCTCCTGAATATGCCCAACAGCTTGGTCGCGCGAGGAGCCCAGCCAGCCGTGCCGTTTCACCCGAGCAGCAACAGTATCAACAACAACAGCAGCAACAGCAGAGTATAATGGGCGGAGTGAACGGAATTACTGGTCGATCCTCACCCGTTGTTGGCGTGGTCAATGGAGCTACAGGTCGAGCCTCTCCGCTAACGACGACCGGTAGGGCATCCCCGATGACAGGAACAACGGGCAGAGCCTCGCCTGCAATGGACGTTCGTCCCAACAAGCCTGCAAATCCCCCGGAAGGGTATTACGCCCAGCAACAAATCGCAGCGCAGAACCAACCTTCTGGATCCGCTGCAATGAACGGGTTCGCCAGGCCGATGTCGAGGGGGCATGGTGGGACTGGCGGGAGTGTGGGGAACGTGGCTGCCGACCTTGTAAGGGACTTGAAGGCAAAGGATGTGGAGATGGATAGTTTGAAGAGGCAATTGACGTGGATGAAGGAGGCGTTGGGGAGAGCGACCAAGGCTGGGTTTGTGCCAGTTGCTGAGAGGGAGGGGAATGGCAGTCCGACGAGTTTTGATGGTGTGAACCCACTTGGGCCGAATGGCGTTTTGAACGGCGGCATCGAAGACGCAGGGAATGCGTCCTATGCGGAGTTGGCCCTCAAGTTCAAGCAGTTCCGAGCGTATATGCAGGTACGTTGACTCACTACTTTCCGACGGCGTCCTTTGTCTGATACAATTCTTTCCATAGACAGCGATGTCGGAACAGGCCAAGGCTGTTTCCGATCGACTTGCAGAAGCCGACCGCGCCAAGCACAGCGCAGCGCAGGAAGCAGCTTTTTACAGAGCGAAACTAGCCGCCATCGAAGCCAACGACGACAGCGAGATCCACAAGATGGAGCGGGACAGGATAACCGATCTGGAACGCCACATGTCTGCCTTGATGAACGAGCGTTGGGCCCAAGATCGCAAGATGACCGAACTTAGCGACTCGTTGGCTCTTCACACCATGCTTTATGACAAGTCCGAAGCTCGCGCGCAGGAGGCGGCCAAACGAAGCGAGAAGGTGGACGAGGATTATAACCGAACTGCTCAGTTGTACAATGACTTGCTGGAACGATATGAGGAAAGCGAGGCCAAGTTGCGCGAAGCGAATGAGCAGTATGTGAAGACCAACTCGTTGTTGGAACAGAGGGAGGCGGAGGGAGATGGTCTGCAGTCACAGCTGACCGAGTTGATGATCTCGAAGGAGCAGCATTTGCGAACGCTGGAGCAGGCACGGGCGTCATTGGAAGCTGCTAATAAGCGAACGGGAGAGTTGGACAGGCAGTATATGAAGGCGCAGGAAAGAATCACCGAGCTTGAGAGTGATTTGGCGGATATGCGGAGTGAGCTTGAAAATCGGAGTGTGGAGTCACAGACTGCGCGGGAGAGGTTGACGGATGTGGAGAACGCGTGGGCCAAGTCGAGGGAGGAGGCTGATTCGTTGAGGGCGTTGACGACGGGTGGGCTGGGCGAGCTGTTGGATGCTCATAGGGATTTGAAGGCGGATGAGGATAGGTTTATGAGAGGTCACTCAGAAAAGCTTCAGGCTATTGAGGCAGAGTCCCAGCAGCTGAGGATGATGGTGAGGGATGAGGCGAAGAAGACGGTGGAGGCGCAGGAGAGGTTGACGGAGGAGCGAAAGCACAGTCATGAAATCGAAGTTGAACGTTCGCAGCTGAGGGGCCAGCTCATGACCATCCAGACTCAGTTAACCGCGGCGTTGACGGATGCTGGCCGACTGCGCAAGGAGCTTTTGGATAAGGAAGGCTCTCTGCTAGAGAAAGCCAAGATGCTGTCGGATGTGAACGTCAAGTACGCTGTGCTTCGCCGCTACCTCGCGGATAACGGTATCAACCCAGATGACGATGACTCGAGACCTGCCTCCAGGTCTGCCAACGGATCCGCCTCGCCTGAAGTCCTCCAATCCTTGGAAGCGCGGCTGGCAGAGAGGACGAGGCAGTATGAAAGTGCTGAACGTGAGCTTGCGCAAGCGGCGAGGAAGCAACGCGATGCTGAATCCCAAGTTTCCGAACTCTCTACCCAACTCAACCGTATTCGTTCTACTCAAAGTCCTGCAAGTAACGGAGATGGTGACGGTGCTCGTGTTGTCGAAATGGAACGCAAGTTGGAGGAGACGGAAAAGACATACAAAGACCGTTTGCACCAAATGGAAGAGGATTATCAGATTGCTGTTCATTATGTCAAGTATGTGTATTTTTTGCTTCATTTCATTACGTAGCTAACAGCAGGCTGTAGGGGTACTGAAAAGATGATGCGCAAGATGCGCGACGAGTTGACGAAGCAGAAGAACACTAACTCACAACTCCAAGCTGAACTGGACAACCGAACTGGTGGCAAGTCATCGTCAGCCTCAAGTCGTGGCGTCAACGGGCGGACAACACCTTCAGCGGAAGAGGAGGGACTGCGTGCACAGCTCGTAGATAACCAGCGGCAGACACAGCGGGCACAGAGCGAGAACAAAGAGCTCCGTGCACGACTGGACAGCCTGGAGAAGGACCTCGAAAATCTGCGCGACAGCCTCGTATCATCACAACGAGAGTCACACGACCGGCTCATGCAAATCGAAGAACTTCAGCACGACATTGAGCGGTTACAAGCCTCGCTTGTCATTGCTCGCGGTGGTCATGACGAAACCGTTCTAGAAAAGCTGAGCAACGAAAACACCACGCTGCGCCGAGAAAACGAACAATTGTCGCATAAGATTGGCTTGCTCCTCGAAGTCGATCAAAACGCCTATGGTCGACGGCCGATGTCGGGTGTTTCTGGACGACGTGTGAGTACGTCAAGTTCGGAGAATGCTCTGGCATTTGAGCATCTATCAAATGAGCTAGATGACTGGCAACGACAGCTGGCAAATTCGATGGGTAACCGACGGCCTTTGAGCGAGTATGAGCCTCCTAATGTTGGCGCTGAGCGGGTTCCTCGGTCGTAACATTTGCCTTTCGTCGTCTTCTTCCTTTCGTTTTGGCCTGGATCTACATACGTATATATTGTATATACCCTTCGCCTTCGCCCCCTCTTTTCTTCCCCGCCTTCCGCTTTTTTCCCTACTTTATTATCACTCTCTTACCTGTGTGTTACTGTATTTTCCGACCACTTACGCTCGCTTGGATCCTTGGTATAGTACATTATATCTGCTCGCTCATATGCTTGACTGCCTTGGTAGTACAATTCATCTCCTCCCTTTCATTTTTCCTCGTTCCTCATTATAGGATGTCGTACCATCTATAATATATATGCATTATTCTAGACCCAAGCAAGTCTTCTTGGAATGAAATTAGATGCGTTGTAGCCATGAATAGCACTGCTCAGCGAGGTGATCGCCGTGGTCTGGTTGAACAGTCAGTTGAAAACTCTCAAGTTCAAGTTGTCGACGTACTGATACAAAAGGCATGAGGGATGCCATGGGTATCGTGAACAACACTCAGGACCTCCTGATCCGGATGAAGAGCCTTCAATACCCGGTCCTTTTCCTCACCAACCCAGTCGTCTCTATCCGCGTAGTAGAAGTAAAGTCGATCCTTGCACTCCTGGAGGAGAGGCAAGTCCAGCTCCTTGATAGTGTTCATTTCTTCGTTGGCCATGGACAAAGTGGCCTCGATAGCGGAGGGTGAGCAAATGAGATCGCGTAGAACATGCAACTGGGAGGTGGGCCACTCCCGGAAGAGGAACGAGAGGACGGAGACTGGGATAAGACCAGCGATGTGACCGAGGGAGGATATGATGCGCCGAGGAAACGGGGTGAAGATTCGCTATAGGGAAATTATCGGTCAGCTTTGGGTGCCCCGAGAAAATGAGCCATATGTCTATACCGAAAGCTTTCGACCGTTCGGGGTGCTCCCGATGTGGGATATGGTTGGGAAGAGGAGGAACGCAGCTGCAACCGCGTGCTTGCGCTCCTTGAGCACCTACATGAACAGGTTCAGTAACTTTCTCATTTGTATTGGGCACCCCTCACTTGGGTCGATATCCATGACCCAACACTATGGCCAACTAGAACTAGCTTTGTGCTGTTGCCAAACTCTGACCTCAGCGCATCAAAGGCCTCAATTGCACTCTGAACTTGAGCAGTGAGACCATGGTCAACCGCGTTCAAGTGAGCCGATGGGAGTGGTGTGTGGTTCAGGTGCGCGTGCGCTAGAATCGCGAGCCTTGAAGAGGTGTCCTTGGCGTGTAGTGCGGATAAAAACGGGGTGTAGAACTCGACGAGGCCGGGGTTGCCAGGGATAAAGAGCAAAGCAACTTCTGGGTGCTGAGAGTCGTCTTTGGGAGGCCACCAGAGACAGTGAGCCTGTCCTAGTGGATTCCTGTGCTGAAATGTGGCATTCTGGACGGCAAATGCAGGGTGCTTTGGGATGGCAGCGAGGGGAGAAAGGAAGGAGGGCAACATAGGGGAGGTGACAAAAAAGGAAATCAATGGGCAGCATCATCGCAGAGGCTATTCCTCGCGTTCCCCTCAGTTACGGCCATGTCCAGGGCACCTCCCTTTCCTACCCGTCGAAGAGCCCCCTCCAATGCAAGCAACGATCCCTATTCCTCCCAGCCAACCTCGGCGCCAGGCGGTGCCCAAGTTCGTCCCCTTCAGATATCACGCCCAACCACACCCAGCAATTCCTCCTACATCTCAAGCTCACCGCAGTATTCGCAGTACGGAGCTCCCAATACCGCCCCAATTGGGCCACTGCGACCTCAGCGGTCAGAATTGCGAGCTCGGGCGTCCGATTATTCAACAAGCGAACGGGCATCTGTAGCCTCAGGTGATCCTTACTATCGCGACAGTATAGAAGCCTCTCGAGGAGATCCCCGTGCCTATGCAGCAAGCAACCCCAATACTCCTCAGGCTCGCTCGCGAACTCCTCGTGCAACCAACGGCGGCTACACACCCGCAGCTAACGACAACGTTGACACACCAACATCTCTGGGCTCGGTTCTGTCCGCGTTCAAGTCTGCTGGATCGAGAAAGAAGACACTGGACTCGGAGGACGCTGAGTACTGGAGGGATCAACGGGAGCAGGAGATTGAGGCGGAAAAGGCCAGACAACAACGCATCCGAGAGAAGGTACCGGGACTCAGAGTCCGGAGCAATACCAAAGGAGGCGAAATTGACGGTAGGTCTCATCTCACACCAGTGGTACTGATATTCACGCCTCCGTGCAGCTGTGCTGGACCAGGTCAAAGATGGCTGGGAGTTTGTGATCGATTCCGACGTGAGTATGCAGTCTCCGGATGGAATCTATGTGTTAATTACTTCGCCACAGTTCAGCAATGTAGAATTGGCTCTGCAGCTGTTGGACCAGTCATCCCTAGGGAAAGATATGGACTCATTTAGGCGAACGAAGCAGATGCTTTCAAAAGCCCTAAAAGGATCGGTAGACAGTATGTCTGAATTTCTCCGAGTCCCTTCACCATGCTCAACAACTTCCAGAGCACTACCAGGCCTTCGCCGCATCCCTGCCTCACCACGCTTCCCTATTAACCCACTTGACTGATACACAAAATCAAATCTCTCAGGCGCGTTCTGCTCTACAAGAAGCCAAAGAATCTTTGGGCAGTAAGCGAACCGATCTCGTTCAACTATGGAACAGAGGCCAAACTCTTGAAGAGATGATACGAATCTTGGATCAAATGTGAGGGCCTGATTCACCGTTGTCATACCTTCATCTTCATCCTAACCTAAGTTTAGCGAGCATCTCAAAACGGTTCCCGACCTGTTAGAAACCTTGATGTCCGAGAAGAGGCTGTTACAGGCCGCAGTTCTTCTGGTCAAGAGTTTGAAGATGATCAACAACGCAGACATGCAAGAAATCGGCGCTGTGTCCGATCTGCGAAGTTACCTAAATGGACAGGAATCGGTTCGTGCTGTTGCCCTCACGTTTCAAAAGTTAAGCTCACCTTTGGAAAGGCACTGCGTGACATTCTTATCGACGAATTGCAAAGTCATCTGTACCTCAAATCATTCTGGTGCGAATCTCGCTGGGTATCGTATGTTCCAAACCAGCAGAGCCGTAAGTAGATGGCTGCTTGCAAATAACACAGCCGACCAGCTCACTATTCCTCAGTTCCCAGGTGTGACTATGACGGAGAAGACAAAAGGCCTGAAACTGAACACCCCACATCCCCGACATCACCGTCATATAGGCCAAGTCGGCTGACCCGATTCTTGAACGACCTCGCTATCCGACCCAATGAGCCTCCCATGGATATTGGTGACGCTGGTGTCAACGGAAAGCAGGGTCGTCGGACTTCTATGATCGGCCTGCAAACATCATACACGTCTAGTCAAAACCACCTGGCCACGAATGGCAACCCAGAAAGCGATTCCTTTGCTTACATGGAAACTCTTCTGGAGTCTCTCGCTGTCCTCGGAAAACTGGGAAGTGCTCTGGATAGCATCGCTCAGAGGTTACCCGGGGAGGTCTACAACTTGGTCGAATCGACCCTAGATGAGGTAGAGGAGCGCGCAGAGTTTGGACGCCGCCGGTCTTTGCTCTCGATCAATGGTGGTTTGGGACGATCTGATGGCATTTACGCTGATGGAGGCTTGGTCGATAGCAAAGGGAAGCTGGCGGCATCGTCACTGCGGTTAGCTGCACTCGAGTCTTCCTCCAAGCGTGTTGACCACGAAATCCTGAAAGACCTGTTCTGGACTTTGTATTCCAAATTGGACGCTGTCGCTCAGGGATTGAGGGTCATTTCGGAAGTTGCGAATAGGATTGGTTCAGTTCGTACTTTGAGTTCTTATGTTCTCCTTCACCTTCTCATTCATAACAGCGTCGGGATTACAGAGACTCTTCGGAGACGAAGCCCGGCTCCCTGTTCCCTCTCACTGAAGTGTGGGCACCTGTCCAAGCTGAGGTATAGTCGGCTGACACCAGAGTCCTTGTCTGCCTGGCTAAGCCTTTTCCAGGTCAAACGACTCATATCTGACTACCTCGAGGACGAACAACAAGGCTCTGCTGCAAGCCGGAACCCGATCACTTCCATCAACGAAATCCTTCGGGAAGGCAAGTTCTCCAGGGATAAAATCAAGGTGCGTTCCTCCCCTCCCAGATTGCTAATTCTCATATTCTCTCTATATCCAGCCCGTATTCCGCTTCTCGGATACCGACTTGAAATCCACGAACAAAGCCCTTCGACATCATGAAGAGGGCCTAACCAAGGTTTTGAACGACACCATGCCTGGTCTCGCTCCTGCTGGAACAACCGACTCGACGCAGACGATCATAGCATCAAACGACGACCATCTCCTCGGGTCTGACCAGCATCATCGACTGCTCATCCGTCCAGACGCATTCCATGTCACTATCTTGTTCCAACCAACACTAAGCTTCCTAGAGAAGGTGACGGAGACTCTGCCTACAGGTGTCGAGTCTGTCCGGACGTCATCGGCTGTGCTAGATGAGTTTGTCCTGAAGGTGTATCTTCCGCAACTGGAAGAGAAGGTTCTGGATCTATTCCACGAGGCTGTCTCAGGTACTTCGCAATGTCAACAACGATACATCCTGTTACCCAACTGACGTGCATTCGCAGGTCCTGATGCGTTCCAACCCGATCCTGAATCTTTCAAACTATCATCTGAGCCTCTTATCAAGGTCATTTTTCTCTCAGCGTGCTCCTGCTTCTGCTCTGACTAGGTTGCATAGGCAAGCACACAATTGATGTCTTTGATCAACTCCCTTTGCGCTATGCTGCAAACAAGTCCATTCCACCGCGAGAACTATTCTCGCTTGATTCTTGGAGTTGTCATCCAGTTCTACCAGCGCTGCAGCGATCGCTTCCAAACCCTCACATCTACGTCCGCTCCGGGGAGCTTGGATCCCAGGATCGCATTGGCGGCGCAATGGGCCCAAAAATCAGAATTGCAACCACCATTGTCAGAGTTGAAAACCTCGCAGGCATGTGATGTTACTCAATCTTTGGATGCCCGGCTGAGCAAAACACATAGACCAACGAGACGGCAAAACAAAACCAGCTATGCCGCCAAGAAACCAACATTGAACTAGAATTCTTGAGGCAGCGGGCGATTACCAAGGATGACCTCATTGTTTCGAACAGAAACCTAGCTGCCTTGGCTAGTCTATATCACAGCATAGTGCGTAGTCTCTCTTCTCCATGAAGTACAGCTGTGTCAATCCACTTGCAGGCATGGTTCTCTGCAGAGTTGAACGCGCTCAAAGCCTTACCAGAAGGGCTGCTATCTCCTAGTTCTCCTACCGGGGCTGAACCAGCTACCGCGTTGATGTCCGCAGTCACCCCGTTCCTTCCTCCGCTTCCAGCAGATCCATCTGCCCAGCTCAAGTTGCCGCTGTCGCGAGAAATGGCACTGTCTGTTTAATCTCCCATCACATGCCGCGACGCCGCTCTGACATCCTCTTTTCAGGCGTTTCCAAGCTCTTATCAGAACGTACGACCAGTTATCAGGCCTCATTCTGGACACTCTGCGCATTGACATTCGCTGTCGGACGCTTTACTATCTAGATGCGTCAATGAGACATGTGCGTTCCTTCTGGCGTGGATTCGAAGTCCACATGCTGACGAGGCATTCAAGGGCAACTACAACGCGTCGTATGAAGCGGCGGAGCCTGACTCACACATTGTCGATCTCACCACTGAACTTGTTCAATGTGACGAGCTCGCTACAGCCAATCTGCAAAAGAGCGTCCGACAGTACGTTGTCACTTCTAAAAGCATTGTGATTTTGCCCCTCATAAGTCTCACATAGCTATGCCTTCGCCGGTCTGGGCTCGCTAATGGAGCATATGACGATCTACAATGCACGACATCTTCGATTCCCAAATGAGTTTGGCATGAAGAAAGTGATGCGGAACATTATGGCGCTACAGCAAAGTCTAAGGACGTTGAGTATCGACCAAAATGAAACAGACTTTGAACGAGCGAAGAGATATTACAATTTGTTCTCTCTCTCGCCAAGGGTCAGTCCTCTTCGTCGGTTACATTTTCGAGCTTCTACTCACTATTCACTAGGAAATGCTGGATCGAATCAAGAGGCAGCGGCAACAGGCATTCAACTTCGACGAGTACCAAACCATGCTCAACTTGCAGTGCGGCTACTTCCCCGGGGACGGCTCGACAAGTGCGACCAAGGCTCCAGACCGGAATTACAACCATTATATCATTGAGTTGCATGGAATGCTCGATGGTGCTGATTCATGACATAGACTGTGATTTCTATCTACATATTCTACTCGTCCTGAACTTCTTCACCTGCATTGTTATCGTTTTTGCTTGACTTGTCCTTTGTCTTCTTTGTATAATTTTCGGTGGATGTGTTTTCCTCCATACCCAATCGCAACCATGCCAGATTGACGTCATCAATTTCGCGCAATGCGACATTCGAGGCGGAGGCGGAGGTAGACTGTCCTGCAGCTCTGTCAGATAATCGAACAGAATAAGTCCCACCGTCTGTTTGACCGGGCTTGGGGGTGTAAGTTAATACGGGGACTTTGGCCAGGAGAGCTCGGTATCTCCTTCGAACCCACCGGGAAGGATGGCGAGGGGGGCTGGGTGGATCAGTGTTGCCGCCGATTTCGTTAGTGGCGTTCGCGGCTTTTCGTTCTTTCCGAGTGAGAGGAGGGGGACCCGCGGTGCCAACTAGTCTCTCAATATCCGATAACAACCCTAGCTTCTGAAATGGAAGGGGACGAGTGTCACCAGGATTCGCTGGTTCGTCCTGCGGCGCTAGAGCTATGGTCGTCTCTAGAGGGGGCCGGACCTTCGCCTTCTCCGTCCTAAAGAACTTTTGTTGCATGTTGTATTCCCTACGTTTGCTGAATGGGCCAAATATATGTGCCTCCTCGGAACACTCGTTAGCCCGAGATGGAAGTAGCTTGGCTGGTGTCCAGACGCCTTTCTTAAGTGGTCGCGTGGCCATGGACTGGGCAGTTGTTAAGAGAGCGATGAGGGGTTTCGTGTACACTGGTGGTCGTGAGTTCTCTACTTGAGGTATGATCCTTGGTGGAAGCGGTGTGCCAGGGTCAGTGAGAATTGGCTGGAGTCCTCTGTAAATTAGCTCTCGAGACCGTCGAAGACAAGGAAGAGAACAAACCTGGAGCAGTTCCCACTTCAGCTTCCCTTTCCGACCATACGCTAAGTCTAGCATGCTCTCAAAGGCTTCATAGTTTCCAGCATTCGCGGCCTTCAGTTTGCGGAGACCCTAACGCAAGTGTAGAATGAATAAGCGGCTCAAGTTCAACCTTTGAAGACTCCCAAAACATACCCTAGTTGCTCGTTTGATCCTGGTTTGAATATGGGGTGCACCAGAAGGCGCGAGCATACTACAAAAGTCATTCCGAACCTGGATTCTGTAGAAATGTCTAGGGTAAAGTAAAGTTGGCGAAGACGCGTCAAGCAAGCACAGAACGACTTACTGCAGGTAGGTGTGAGGAAGCTTTCGTATCTGTCTAAGATGTGCACGGTAGAGCGAGAATATTGACTGAATGCGTTGTTTCGTCAGGTTACTTGTGTTTGCCATGACATGGCGTCTGAAGCAACTGAAGCTGAAGTGAAGGAAGGCCGAGCGTGCTATCCGGCTTGGTCCTCCATTTGGACAAATATCCCCTATTTCGGGTACCAATCTCATTCCATGAAAAGAATAAATTCAGAGCACGAACGGCGACTGCTAGTACAATATGCACGAAGGTCTACAAGGATCAAAGCTAAAGGCTAAAGCACTACAATTCACAAGGTATTCTAAGTATTTCCCCAAAAAAGCTAGAAATGTCGAAAAGAGTGACACTAAAACAATTGATACGAAAACTAATATAACGTTAATAGAATATAGCAGAACATACAAGCTATAAAGTCATTCATACCAGAGTTGAAAAAAGAGGAGAATAAGTTAGCCGTCAAATAAGGCCTGGAGCTCTTCCATGCGACGGTTCAAAATGTCAGCCTTCGTAACATTCTGGCCGAGGGTCATGTTGGCGAGCTCTGTCTTCTTCTTCTGGACCTCCAGAAGTCGTGCTTCGATGGTGTTCGCAATAATTAACTTCACAGTCGTAACCGGGCGTGTTTGCCCAAGTCGATGCTTCAAACATATGTCAGATAGTGGTTGACGAAAGCATCGGAATGGTGCTCACAATACGATCAACCGCTTGGTTCTCCACAGCCGGATTCCTAAGAGAATTATTAGACAAGTCAGAAAGACGGTGAAAGGCCGACAAGGAAGAACGGTTACCAATAAGGATCCATGAGATAAACGCGTTGGGCGGCAGTCAAATTGAGGCCCACTCCTCCAGCTTTCAAACTGACGAGAAGAACTTCACACGCAGGGTCATACTTCAAAGCGTCCATCGCCCGATTACGTTCGTCCCGTCTCATAGTCCCGTCCAATCTATCATACCGAATTCCAGACAGCTCTAGGGCATCCTCGATCCTTGAAGAAAAACTGTGAGTTGACAACCGGAACGAAAGTGTTTCAAACTTACTTGTCAAGCATCGTTGTCCATTGAGAGCTGGAACGAACCACGTCAGGGCCACACCCCGCACACAACCAATAAATACTCACAAAACAATAGTCTTCACGATATCATCGTCGGAACTCTGACCTTGTCCATCGACGAATTGTATTTCGTTGTCGTAGTTGGCGGAATGAGGATTCAGTCTCGAGAACTGCATCAAGTCAACCATCAACGCCCGTATCTTCGTCGAGACATAATAGTTCTCCGGAGCCGACCCCTTCTGCCTCTTCTCTCGTTTCTGAGGCCGCTTTTTCCCTTCCGCGGAATATTCAGGCTTGATTTCGATAGCGTCTACCAATGATAGCCCCGCTTGACAAACAGAGCAACAGCGCATGATATCTGGAGCGACACTCGGCCAGTTGGGGTGGATTGAATTGCGGAAGCACTCCAGGCAGAACAAATGCTGACATTTCGTCAGCACCGCGCGGGGATTCGTACAAGCCGGGCTAGAAGCTCGCGTGGGTCCTCGGGACGCATTGGCTGAGGTGACCTTCGACTTCCGGCCACGCTTGGACGGTCCAGGGGCGTCAGAGTCAGGACACTCCGAGGCAGGCTCCACGGCAGGGCACAGTTCCCCAGCACATTCAACACATTGAGTAGTCGAGGCCTCTTTGAGAATAGTAAAGATGGCCTGTGCCCGGGCAGCCGTGAACCCTTCCTTCTGGATCGCTGCCACGATATCCTCGTACGACATTCCTTGACTAGCCAGTCCCCCAGTCTTCCCTTCAACAAGTTGAAAATGGTCGCAAATCTGGCGCAGCCGAAGAATCTTCTGCAAGATACCAACGTAGTTCTTCATGATTTCGTTTTTCTTGGATAGGTCGGTGAACTCGGCCTTCGATTCCGTAAAGAACTGGTCGTAGATGCCTTGTTCGTGCTGGTCGAACTTGAGGAAGCGAAGTTCATCCCTCCGTGGCGGTAGGGAAAGTATCTTCTGCCCGTCTGGAGTCCTAGACTCTTTGGTCCGACGAAGAGTGACGCACTTCATGATCGACTGCAGGCGGGCGATCCCCAGCGCCTGACCGAACTTGCACGGACTGCCAATGTATTCCGTCCATATGTTCTTGTCGTTGAAGGGTGCCAGTCTCAGGAATTTGATGAGCGCAAAAACATCGTCCAACTTGTTCTGAACAGGTGTCCCTGTGAGGCAAAGCCTACGATCGGACACAAGGTCGCAAGAGGCGCGGCAACAAACTGTCGCAGGTTCCTTGATTGAGCTAAGCGGATGGGTCAGCAGAAAGCGTCAGCGAATTTATGATCAAGCGCTTACTGAGCTTCGTCAAGCACAACTCTGAACCAATGCACGCTTTGAAGCGCACTGGGTATTTCCGTGGCACTCGCAGCTATTGCGGACGTTTTCTTTCGTTTCGTTCCCTTCTTTGGTTTGGAAAGCTTCACGATAGCATTACCGCTGTCGTCCATTTCCATCGTAGCTTCGCTACTGTTCCCTTCATCCTCGTCGTCTTCAGGGACGGCTGTGCTTCGACTCTGCTTGGAAAACTCAGAGGCCAAAGTGGAATAGGTGGTGATCACGGCATCGAAGTCAGCAAGGAAAGAGGGATCAGGCCTCCGAGCATTCCCATGATAGATGTATATCCGAAGGGGAGCCCCGGTACGAATACGGGGAGAAGGTGAGGCCGATGGTTGTTTATTCTCAGCAGGAATCGAAGGTGTGGGAGGCTGGCAGGTGGGTTGAGCAGGACAGCTGCCGTTACCTCCAAAAACGGTGACCTCGCCTTTCCAGTGCTCACGAAATTGATCTTCCCAATTCGCCACAGTTGAGAGGGGACAGATAATGAGGGTTGCTCGACTCTTGACCTTGATTCGGCAGGCTCGGACATAATCAGCTTCATACTTCTCTTGAGCTTTCGCCGCCTTGGCCTTCCCCTTGGCTGACAAGTTTTGATTGGAATCCGGCATACCCCAAACTGATCCAGCAAACTGGGACGCTTCGAGGTCCTCTGGCTCTGGCGCGGGTGGAGGGGGGATAGCGTCAAGAGGCGATGCGGCAAATTCATGTGACGAACGGAGAGTCGCTGCCACCAACGATACGCAAGTGATTGTTTTTCCCAATCCCATCTAGTCCATGATCAGCGACCAATCGGCTGGATGAGGCGAAATGACGTACATCATCGGCCAAAATGGCGCCTTTAGACTCTTGTGGCTCTTCGAAAAGCTCTTGCTGAGTAACTAGATGGTACCAGGACATTTGTTGAGTGACAGGATGAGGACGCCTCTGCCAGAGGGACGGAAAGGTTCCGTCCGGGCCAGTTCTCTCCCGCTCTCGCTCTAGCAAGAAAGTCAGAGCCTTTTTCTGATGAGGATACAATCTTGTGGCAACTTCAGGGCCTGGCAACAGCTATTCAGAAAACGAGTTACTCATTCAGGGAGGCGCTTACCGGGCTCCGTTTCTTTCAACTCATCTTCGTCTTTCAAGCTCTTGAATAGCTCATCAATCTGACTTCGCTGGACCTCAACGCTTTTGGCAGAACTGGGAGGAGTCGACCATCGCATGTCCCGGTTGTTTGAGCCATTAGCGTGGCCACCTGGAGGAGGATTGTGGGGATTAAAATAGGGGTAGGTATGGAGGACGGCGACGTTGAACGCCGAGGAGGGGTGGTCTAAGAGCAGGCCGCATTGCTGCAAAAAATTTGCAACTGCGGGTATATTCCCCTTTGGCGTATAAACGAGCATCTGAAGCGGTAGTATTGGGAGCTAGACAGAGAAGATTTGTTCAATTTCGAGCCCAAAGGACAGATACAAAGACATACGCCTGGTTGCCCTTTCTTGACCTTTGCGTCCAAGCGTATCAACCCCTTGCCCAACATGGGACCTAGAGACGTCGCGACCTTCTGCTCAACGACACCGAATTGCTCGCCGGGTACCATATCTCCGTTGGCGCCTCTTGACGTCGGCGTCTTGATGTGAATAGTGTCGGAGCACCCGGGTTTCTGCGGGTTGTGTTCATACTGCAATCGAACGGAGGCATATTCGTTATCACTATTAGAATCGCGAGGAGTGATATAGGGGACGGGATAAAGGATCAAGGCGGTCACAGTGAGTTGCCCAATGCATACGGGCGTCTTTGGAGGCAGGTCGGGCGACAGGGCGGGAATCCGCTGTGGTTGCTGTTGAGGTGGCGGTGACGGAGACGATGTGAGATCAATGACTTGTCGTGACTGGAGGGTGTTCGAGAGCTGAGCCTGCGGAGGCTGCACAAAAGGTGAGGGCTGTAGCAGAGGGGGCCTGGCTGGTCTCTGCGGGAAAAACGCGGCCTGGGAAGAGGCAAACGCAGGACGATATGTTGCTGGTGTCATAGAGTTCTCTGGAGAGAAGACTGCTGGCCCTGGGGTTGGCGGGCCTGGCGATCTTTGCCAGGCGGTTGTGTTGGAGGGCCCCGGCGTCGGCATAGGCGCGCTGTGGGGGCGGAACGAGGGTGGTATGGGGGGACCATTCGATCCCGATGCGGATGGGTAGCATTCCATGCGCGGTCTCTTCGCCACCCTGAAGTAGTCTGAGTGCTGGTTGGGCATGGCGTCTGGGCCATGGTCGTCGTCGTCATCGCCGGTGAGATCAATGTGGTTGTGGGGGGAGGAGAAATGGTTCGGGGGGGCGAGGGCATGGGGAGGATACGAGGGTCCCGGGTCGGGGACGAGGGCAGCCATGGGCTGGTGTTGAGCGGAGGACAGGAATTAAAGCCAGAAGAGGTACAACCTGATAATATTGCGATAATTGTCGGCTTTGTCAGCCAGCCGTTAAATTTAGTCACGCGGATTACGTCGCCGGGTTCCCCGACAGTGCTCAAATTTCAACGTCTTATTGGTATTGAAATTGGAAACTCTGATATCGAATCCATGTCCGTATGTATCCCCTTACATCTTCTCTTTCAGGTCCATCCCATGGCGTAGAAAGCTTGTCGGGCAGCTTCTTCCTTGGCGGTCTGTTTGCTGCTTCCCGTGCCCTCCCCTTTCGGAATCCCGTTCACTTTATATTCATTGCGTCAGTCCCAGTCATTCAAATTCAAGGCATCTACACACCAACACAGCGCACCAACCATGTCCCCGCATGAGATGGTCCGCTGAACTGAGTTGTATATTCCACTGACACCCGCCTCTGTGCAGCCGTTTGGTTGAACAGAGGCAGAAATGGCAGGTTGGGCTGTGCCGGTGCCAACGGATTTGTCCGTGACAGACTCGGAGGCGCGTGCATGGGAAAAGACATGGGCGAAAGCGTATGCGGTGGAGTCTGCCTCACGGGTGAAGGCAGAGGTTGTGAACCAAAGAAAATAGGCGGTTGCGGAGGTGCAGGCGGTCCAGGAGGCGCAGCGAAGGTTGGTCCGGGAGACACAAGCTCGGCCTTCACTTTCTTTAGTGGAGGCGGAGTCTGTGTCCGCACAGGTGGTGGAGATTTCTCATTCACGACCATCGGCTCAGGAGGGGCTGGCCCGCCGAAACTGGTCAAGTATTGTTCTAGTAGCCGCCCAATCCAGCCGTACACAAAGTCTGCGCCTGAATCTATGTAGAGGCCGCCAATGTAAGCATGGAAGACGGCACGAGTTTCCTGCATGTTTGCCATGAGCTTTCCTACCATACAGCTGGGGTGGAGACACGGACCTGGGGTTTATTAATACTGTATGACGAACGCAGGTCAAGGTCGCAGCGAAGCTTAGTGAGAAGTTTGTAATGGGAAACCCAGGCATCAAAAGCCTCGTCAGAGAGTAGTTCCTGTTTCTTTTCCTATAGCACGGCAGTTAATAGCATTGGATCGGTGCATTTCCAAATCAAACCCACCGTGATTTGGGATGCCTTGAGCATCGGTCGGTGATTAAATAATGCCCTAATTACACCAGTCTCTAGAGTCAATTTCCCGAGAAAAGCAAGCCGTTCGTTATCAGCATAGTCGTCGGTCTCCATGGCCATGGGTGGTGGCTGGCGTCGAATCGATGGATGGGTGAAGACTTGGAGGAGTGTGTCTATGTTAGTGATCTGGGGTAAGGGTGGGGCGAGAGCTGGATTGAAGGTGAATCCACCGCCATCGCGGGACCGAGCTCGTTTAAGATGGATATAAGGTGGTGGATCTACGTAGGAGTGGCCGGCTTGGAGGATGAAATTCATGCCAGTGGGGTGGTGGTGGTGTGAGGCTAACTGGACGGGCGCTCGCCACTGCGGATGACCGGACCAGTGACCGGTTGGCTGTGTTACATTCCGAGGCCAAAACAAGCACCGACAAACTCAAACTCATCACTCTAGACCTCTACAGTACACGTGATGGTAGAAACTCGAGACAGAAGTCCATCTCCACCCGGTGACCGTGATAAATGTTCTGCAGGAAGCTTCGTTTCATCTCCCACCACTCTTGTCTTTGTCGCCATGGCTGGCCCTCTCGAAAAGCTATCATCTTCCAAGGTATTTGAGGGCGAATTGATCAAGTACAAGTTCAAGGTGCGGAGATCAGAGATACCCCCTTCAACCCCTTCTGAAAGGCAAGATCGGATCCAGTCTGCCGTCCTGGGAGGATTGGATACTCAGTTCAATCTCTTCATCCCTCTGCTGAAGAACGGTGCCAAGGCCCCCTTGCTGGTCTATCTCGCGGGTCTCACTTGCACCGAAGATAACGGGTATGCAGTCTAATACACCTCGCGATCTCGCACAACACCAATTCACACTGTCATCAGTGCTCAGAAAGGTGGTTTCTTCGGTGCAGCTGCTGCTCAGGGCATCGCCATTATCTTTCCAGACACCTCCCCTCGAGGGGCCGGTGCTCCGGGAGAAGACGATTCCTGGGACTTTGGAACGGGTGCTGGCTTCTATCTGGATGCCACCAAACCTGAATACTCCAAGCACTACAACATGTACACCCACATCACTTCTGAGCTGCCCGAAGTGATCAAAGCATCTGGTTTACCCATCGTTTGTCATTCTTCGTTTTCTGTACTGTGACGGGGAGTTAGTAAGTCCTTGCTGACAGGATCTCGACCGGCAATCCATTTTCGGCCATAGCATGGGTGGCCATGGTGCCCTTGTGCTTTATCTTACCTCAAAGACGAAACAGTATCGCTCGGCTTCGGCCTTCTCTCCCATCACTAATCCCTCCAAATGCCCTTGGGGAGAAAAGGCTTTCAACGGCTATCTCGCAGGAGGAATTGAAGAAGGCGCGAAAACCTATGATGCTACGGAGCTAATTGCCCAAGCAAAGGAACCTCTTCATATTCTTGTGGATTATGCAAGCACCATTCCACGGATTGACGTCTATTTAGTTGACTGACACAGCGATGGCAGGGCACCGGCGATAACTTTTATAAGCAAGGACAGCTGTTACCGGAGAATTTCTTGAAGGCTGCCCGAGCTGCCGGATACAATGAAGTTCAAGTCCGGGTGAGAAGCCATAACGATTACGATCACAGCTACTACTTTGTAGGCACTGTTCCGTTTTCTTCCTTGTTGGATGCTGACGTTCGGTCTCAAAAGATCTCGACTTTCGCGGGGGACCACATTCATTGTAAGACACCGCGGTATCTTTGTTTTAATTCTCCTCGTCAACCCAGCCTTCCTAGTCCATGCCAATTTCCTCAAAGCGTAGAATAAACGACAAGAACACCAAATTTCAGAAATAGGAATTGCATCAGTTGTATTTACTAGCTACCCTCTGGACAGTATCTTTCGTCGATAAACCACCTTCAAATCCTCCAACTCCGACTGGATCCAGATGTGGTTTAGACCTCCGGTGACTGTTACACGTTGTGCGTAATCATGGACCAAAAGGGCTTCCACCAAAGAGCGTGCTGACGATGTACCGATGAGAAATGCAACACAAGCTCTTTGATGCACAGTCCCTTACCTTCTTGCAAACTGTGCCAAGGATAGTACGGATACTCGACATGCCCTTGGATTATCATCGCCTTTACCCGGGCCTGCGCTTCGACCTGTGAGAGCTGCTGTTGACTTTCGGGGCGGCTGCCACATTCCGCCGAATCGGCCCAATACGAGGACGGAAGGTCAACCGAACCATTGTCAAACGGATGCGATCCACTGGGGTGGTTGAGAGGATCAGTATGCAATTTGTAAACCACCGAGGTGCCCCGAGTCGGGTATTCGGATAAGCGCGCAGCAGAAAACACCTACGACAGCATGATGTATAAGACGACTCCGGCACTCCAGCAGTCGGCAGGCATCCTTCAAGCAGCGCTCAGTAGGATAATATTTAGGCCGATGTTGGCTTGCTCACCCGACGTATCCGAGATGCTTATTGTCCAGAGCCAAAATCCCTTCTGGAGGGAGATAAGAGACCGTTCCACAAACATTCAGCGTTTCTTGGTACGAATTCGGCCTCGCTAGTCCAAAATCTGCGATTAAGATCCGGGGATAGGGACCTGGAGCATATAGTAAAATATTCTCTGGCTAATCAGCGTAGAAAGGTTAGGGCCTGAAAAAAACAATTGACGAAACTGGAAGATCGACCTCCCTTGAGATCTAAAATCACCAGGAAGGACTCATTCTACTATGCCAAAGTTTCGGGTATGAATACAACGTACCTCTGTGAGCGATATGTCGGCAGTGGAGGTACTCGAGGCCTTTCAAAAGCTGAAACATTATGTATTTTGCCTCTGCCTCGCACAAGCGATGATTTCGGAGATTTGCCGTCGAGATGTACGTGAATAAATCGCCACCTGTGCATAATTGCAAGAAGATGTGACTGAAGAAAGGACTGTGAGCACTTGTGTGTGTGGAAGCAATAGGAAACAAATACGAACATGAATCCGTTATGTTCTTCCGTATCATGGATTTCGTTGATGTTGGGCTGTGTTTCCGACAAAAAGGTCAGTCATGGCGATGATCAGGATCTCAGGAAGTGACCGACATGTTTCAATGTCATAAGAATTCGCACTTCTTTCTTGACTTGGTTGATCTCTTGTTCACGCCTCGTCCTGATGCTTTTGCACGCAATCTGTTTGTGGTTCATTGGGTCAAACGCAAGATGGACAGTTGCGAATGAACCGGATCCAAGGCACTGTGACATGACGATGTACCGTCCGATCCTCTGTACAGCTTGTCTGTAAATTGATAAACCCAGAGTTTGGTATTCTCGTATACGTACCTTCTGAAGCAAGGGCTGAGTGACAGGCTGTGTTGGATCGAACAAACACGCTTTATCGGCAGGCTCTTTCAAAACAAGGACACAGGTGAAGGCTGATCAAACAGTTCGTCGATTTCATAAGCCGAGGAAAAAGGGACTAACAAAGCGAATTTGGCAGTTGAAGAACGTCGCCGTTCATGAGGATGACAGCTGTCTTGCGTATAGGCTGTCCGTTGAGCGTTAACCCGTTGCGCGAAACGTCCTGGGGAATGCATACAAGGGGTTCCATGAAACCGCGAAATAATGTATGGGAACTCGCACCTGGCACGAGACGATGACTCCCCCGGATGGCGATCGAACCCTGTATGTCTATCTGGAAACGTCGAGTGAAGAAGGGAATGGCGTCTGCTCACGCATATAGCTTGCAATGAACCCCGGAAACCAGGATGTCGTCGACCACATACGAGCTAGGATTGTCGCAGATAGGATTGCCGATGAGCGAACACGAGAGCTCACCATAGCTGAGGGTTCCGTCCAATGATCACAGGCCGAATAAAATCCATGATGATAGCTGCTCTCTGTCAGTACGAGACGTCTTGATTCAAAGAGGGACGACTCCTGTAACCTTCTCGACGATCGTTACGAGTTGTAACGAGTTTCGCGCATACATCGTGTCGGTTGCCGCTGGCCGTGAGCTTGGACCTGGACATGGGGACAAGTCAAAGGACGCCCGCGACGAGCTTGATGAATTGAGAAGGCCCAACCGGACTCGGGATTGTCCGTGCGCTGTGCAAGTGACCAAGAAGGTTCTCGGAGCTGATTGATCTGTCATCCAAAATAGGTGCTGCCATAACCAAATCTAATCATACAAGGATCGAGGCAAAGAATCAAACATTCAGTCGTAGCCTTTTCCACTCCGCTGTTTTACCCGCTTCATCTTTTTGTGATTCTTTTTTCCTCCGCCGAGGTCGGCATTCCGCATCATCGTTTCAAGACGCGCCTGTTGGCCCGCTAGCGGGGTGCCGTCTTCTGCGACCAGAACTTGATTTGGGTAGAAGGTAGGTCGTGAAAGTGTCATCCCGTTCTTGTTTGACCCTGCGACGAAGGGTCTTGCAGATAGACCCTGTCTCTGGAAAAAATCATCTTCAACAGCAAGTGCCTTATTTCCGAAGGCGGCCTGAGTTCCATCTGCGTTAGCAGGTATAGGCGCAACGTATGTATCTGCGTCCTTTCCTACTCGTGTCGTTGGTGCACGCTTCTTACCAGCAACCCTTAGTAACTGGCGCGCATGTGTCTCTTCCTGAAACCGATCCTCTGAGGTTGTCGGAGGCGCATGGCAGTAAAGGAGCTTCCCATTGACATAGTCCTTCAAGATGAATCTTGCCGCTCTGGCTTCGTCTGGATTTCCTTGCCCGGATCTCATGAACCCTCTTGCGACTACCAGACGGTCAGGACAAAAGTTCTATGCGGGGAATGATTAGGAGACTTACTGGCATAAGCTTGCAAGAAATCCTCAGCTTTGACCTTTCCATCGCCACCCTCTTCGACCCCTCCCACTTTGATTGTGAGGCCGTAAGTTGCTTCTAGTAGTTCGCGCGGTAGCCGATTGACCACAAGAGCAACAGGCCCAGTGTGCTCCCTCAGCTGGTCAATGGGCAGGACGCCATCGCAGACCAGATCGGCTTTTGTCGTTGCAAATTGAGGAAAGACCAACCCCGGGCAGTCACAAAGGATGATGTTATCGGACAAGTGGATGGTCTGAAAGTGTTTTGTTTTCCCAGGCGTCGACGAGACACTGACTTTCTTCTCTCCAAGCAACGAGTTAATGGTACTCGACTTTCCGACGTTAGGGTATCCAACAAGGCCGACACTGAGTCTGGTGGGGACTTGACCATTTGATTCCTTGAAGTCTGGCAAAATATTGTAAACAAGCACATCGGCCCGACGGATAGATGTTGCTTACTTTCTAATGAGGGTGCCATCTGGAGAAAGAGCGATTCCAGCTCAGGCACGGATAAAATTTTAATTCGAGGATCTGATGAATCTTCGTCCTCGTCGTCTGCGGAAAAGGCAAATTTGTTATCTTGTTCCTCATCCGATGATTCTTCATCGCCTTCGTCTCCAGAAGTTCGCTCGGCGCTTTGCAGCTCCAGCTCCTGCTTCTTGGCTTCGGCAGCCTCCCTTCGCGCCTCTTGGATCGCTATTCCCAGCGCTGCGGAGTAGAATGCATACCGGATACCTTGCTGGTCGAAATAGTCTGCCCAGTATCGTCTATACTGAAAGTTTAGTGCGACCACAAGCCATAATTGCAGGATGATGTACCTCTGATTTGCAGTCAAGAGATCTGCTTTATTAATGAGAAGCATGTTTTCTCGTTTCCCGGGCCCTGAACCTGCCTCTCCCTCGTTCCCTTCGACATCTCGAACATAGTCTTCCAAGTCCTTGCATCGGAACCGAAGTGGATTTCTGGCATCGACAATTTGGACGACAAGATGTGATCTTTCGAGAACTCTCCACAGCTGTCGCCACACTTCTATGTTTCGTTCGAAAGGTGTAAGCAAAAAGTTTTCTTGTTCCTGTAGTCTGTGCTTGCCAAATGAGATCCTGAGGATTGTGGGGGAAAATGAACGTACTGAGCCAGGTTTCTGCGCCAGTCGAGGAAAGCAGCTCTCTCCCTCTGATCCAGCTCTTCGTGCTTCATCGTTTTCTTCCATTCGGGCCGTCGGGGTACTCGTAGTCGACTTTCATTTGCTTCTTGTTTCTTCAGCACTTTTTCCTCTTCAGCCGGGGTGAGAAGGTAAGGATTCTGGGATGTAGGGGCGCTCTGGTTGATTATTTTGACGTTTCTTCTCTCTGTGAAGCATAATGAATAAACGTCCGACGATCACGACTTTAAAGGAACTCACCAGCCGTAAAATCTGTCCCGGCCAGTTGAGCGGTGTTGAAGAACTCGTCCAGATCTCTCTCCTGGGTAACGGACTTCAGCCTGTTCGAGTCGAGGTCCACAGAGTACTAGAATTGTTGTTCAACAACTTGGGCATGGCATGTATTTAACTGTTGCTACAGACCAGGCCTGACTGCTGTGCCTTCTGAGCATCCTTGACCTTGCGGTTGATGATGGCCCTTCCTAAGCCGGTGGGGTTCAGATCTCTGCGTTTTGGGGCCTATAATAGACTGAGGTCACCACAAAGTGGTAGAGTAATGTTTGGATCTTTACCATGAACGAAGTGGGTGGTGTGGAAGCGAAGGTAGAGCATCACTCAGCAAGTCGATTTTTGCATCCAATCAGTTACGTCATCCACTTCCGGATGTGTGCAGAACGCCCCTATTCGCCAAAGAAAGCCATGAAAGATGTAGTACATGCAAAGCTGTATCTAACTATTGCTTAGAAGGAGAAGTGGGCTGCATTTTTGCTGCTTCCAAATAGGTATACTGTCATATAATCTTAGTGTGGCTCCAAATACAGGACCAACTCTAGGCTTACCAGTGAATTGACTCACAAACAAGCCAATAGTCACCCCAGCAGCGACCGTGATCATCCGAACGGCTAGCGAGAACCCACTGGAATATTGCTCTTCCGAAGTGTGGAACGTCTGGGTAACACCCCCTCCTTGAGCAATACCAGACTGTTCGGCGGTCAGAAACGAGAACAGCCGAAAAAGAAGCAGCTTGAACACTTGCCGGAACCAAAAACAAGACTCCCGTCACCATTGTCGTAAAAGCCGTGCCCCGAATACCACGGGAGTAAACGTTCCCGAGGACGCCTACAACAAATGCACCTGCAGCCGAGACAATATCTGTTCTCCCTGGGGCAATAATGCTGAAGGCACGATTGGCCGCATAAGAGCAACAAGACAGAAAGACCATGATCGGAAGTTGCCCACCCCTCCAATACTGAAGGTTGGATAACGACGAAGACGTCGAGTAAATGGGCACCAGGAAGAACAGAGTCCACCACGGCAACGCCTGTCGCCACCAGGCCCAGTTAGGGTCTCTAATACAGCCTAATGGATGGGTAGTCAAAATCCGCCACCGCCGTCAATGAATACAAAAAACAGCACCTTTGGCAACATGATCATTTGAATGGGGAATCGCATTTGTTTGTCCAAGGACTCCGACAATGGTATCAATCGGAGAGGAACCGTTGAGTATCTTGAAAGACCCATGGGTGTACGTCAAGTTGGAAGGACCGTCCATACGGTGGTAGTAATTCCGTCGGGCTCGAGAGTCCACCAGAAGATAGAAATCAGAGCCAATGGTCAAACCGAATCCCTGAGGTGTCGTGTAACGCACTGAGCAGATTCAAGGGAGGATGACACTTACCAAAAAGAGAGTATATATAATGGCGTAAACGATTCGGACAGCACCACAAAATATGTTTTTGGACATCAGTTCCAAGGCGCTAATCACTGGACGGATGCTTTCAGCCAAGCGAAAAGGCAGAACCAGGGCCTGGAAGGGCACTTACAGACAGTGAATCCAGGTAAGATGACCACGACACCAGCGGAAGAAATAGCGTTGTAACAGAAGAAGTCCCCGGGGATGTTGCTCAAAGCCCGCGCAACGAATGCCACGACGATAGAAACTGAAATTCTAAACAGATTAAAGATATCGTTAAATGGGCACAAGAGTAGGAATCCTTTTCAGAAGCGTACTCGTAGACATTGGCATACATAGCGCTCTTGTTCGCAGCGTTCAACCCAAGGTACTGCAAAACGCAAGCACATGCCCCGCTGACCCACATATCAGGCAGAGCTCCCCCGAACGAGAGACCACAGATAATCGAGGCGCTCACGAAAGCCAGAAAACAGCGCAATCCCAAGCTATAGATGGGTGGTGCCTTCATAAGTCGCCTGAGTGCCCGAGCTCCAGGACCAGGTCCAAGATTGCCATGCGACACATTACGGTATATCTGGTGAACTTTCTGAAGAGAAGTCAAAGCTATTCGGCCTCGAGACCGCAAAAAGAAGGTCTTTCTCCCTGGTTCCCCCTCTAGAGTCATAGAAACGATAACGATATTTGGCAAGTGGACAAACTCTAAAGTGGCATAGGGGTGGGTGAGCTATTTATTCTCGGCGACCAATCCCAGTAACTCACCGGCCTCGAGATCCAGAATGGCGGCCGCTGTTGTCAATTGGGCTTCAATCCGGTGGGAAGGGGCACCGAAGGATAGCAGGGCTTTGGCCAGTGTGAGAATGAAGTCCTTTTTTATGTTGTTCGCTGCGAAACCCTGGATCAGTCTTAGTGGGTGGGCCAGTCGGATTACTTCACTTACATATATTATGTTGAACGGCTTGAACTTCTCCACCAGGCTGCGAGCGCCTAAGAGGGATTCGTGTAAAATTGCTGAATTTTCGGGAAAGCTGGCGTGTAAACGGGAGTGCGCTGGAGGTCGCAGCAACGAAGGACCCGGTAGTGGTAGATGGGAAGACTTGCTCGCCACCATCTTGAGGTTCACTATGGTGCTGTGCCTGGAGGTTAGCGCTCATGGTGTCCGTCGCCGAAGCTCTGAAGAAGAGGACGTCAGGTTTCGATTCGTTCTGAGCTATATAAATGTCCTCCTGTCAGTTTCAAGGTTGAGTTCAAAACCAGACTAATATGCCACATACGAAGACTAGGTTTCTACATTGCTCCCACACACGCGACGCGCGAAGGTAGAATTGTCGAAGGATTGGGTATTGCATGTGTTGTTTCCATGGCCATAATCAAATTGTACAATGATAAGGTAAACGATAGTACTGTAGCTACACATAACGTCTGAAAGGAAAAACTATGAGAGAAAACTACGATATCATACACAGTCAGTATGCTTCCTGGGTCATCAAACCATCGCGAGGCCGGCTACCAGATTTGAGGCGCGGCGGGGAGGTAATCGTTGGGAAGGAGGAAGGCATCCATCCCATGCTGAGAAAAGGACTGCCCTCCCAGACTCTGGTCTGAGATCCACACTGGCAGTTGGTCCTGCGCGGTCATCGCGAAACCTTGCCAGATCTGATCGGCGTTTACAGGTTGGTGGCCATGTGAAGGTTGGGCAGGAGGCGTTGTCACAACTTGAAGATGGTGGTTGTGTGAATTGGCAGGACCAGAGAAAGGTGCTTCATACGAAGGAGAGAATGGCTCCGAGTTTCTATGGTGTTGTGTAGGGTGACCTTGCGTGGGAGAGGGTTGGTTGGTTGGTTCCACTATCATAGCAATAGAGCGACGAGGTTCACGGGATAGGCCCGGGGAGCGCGACGTCGAGATAGATTTGCGCTTCTTGTGACGCTTAAGCATTACCTGGAGGGTGAGAGCATAGCGCTTCCCAGGGACTACTGTCTGTCAATACCATGCCGGGCTGAAGATCCACAACAACTCACGATCAGACATCAGAGTAGACAGGTGCTCGATTTGATTTCGAATTGCGGTAATGTCGCAGTCATTCGGGCTGTGGAAGGAACATAAGATAAGCTGGGGGTGAGGTTCAGAGACGGGCTTACAAGAGTCGTGTCAAGCGCAACAAAAGCGATGCGGCGAAGGTCGCAGTGACGTGAGTGTAGTGAACCGCTGAAGAGAGTTAGCTATGATACCAATTCGAGCTGAAAGACTACAATGTACCGTATTTCATTCCTTCGCGGTATGCGGGAGAATTAACCGTGATGTCCAGGCCCTTTTGAGCAATTTGAATTGACCGAACGGCAAGGTCTCTTTGGGCTGGCGGCATATTCTGAACGTCGTCCGGGCCATTGATGCCTCTCAACGCGGTAGCGATATGGAATAACTGGGCGTGAATTTGTTGTATCTGTAGGCTTTGTCTGTAGAATGCTGTGATACAAGTTATCAAGATATGCATACGACTGCTTGTCAACGATACACACCTGCATCAGGCCATTTTTTTGAGAAGGCGTAATCCCAGATCTTGTACCAGGATTCAAAATCAACGTCCGCTTGGCGGATCTTGTCGATATGGTCAGGCAAGACGGGCCCTTCCAGAGGAGACAGCGCATTGTGAACTCTCTCCCTGATCTTGATCAGCTCCACTGTTGAAACGAGGCGCATATCATCGTCGATGGCCAAGGGATGGTGCAACAACTGGCGACATTCCCTGATGGTTTCGTCATCCTTCATAATCGCAGGACGCCCGGTTCCATATGACAGCCTAGTAGCAGTATGAGGCTGGGTGATTCTTCAAGCATACGGGTGCACTCACTGATGTTCAAAAAGGTACAAACAAAACCATATTCTCGAAGCAACCACGAGATCCTTGTCCGCCACTTTGTCCATCTTCCCTGACGCGATCCGTACGTGAAGTCGGGGCCACGCCATGTGCATAGCTAGACGCGAGTGAGCTTTGTGGTGAGGCTATAAGTCATCTACCGAATGCTTACACAGTTCCATTGCCATTCTCACCGCGTGGCCTCCACTGAGCCAACCGTTATCGGACCAGCCAGAGACCAAGACTCCAAAAAAATTAGCTTCAGGCTCAGAGGTTAATCGAGCGACTTACTCATAGCCTGGACTGCCTCGGCCCGAACCACGGGAGCAAACAGGGTAGCCCGAGCGATGTTCTGAACCTCCTCAAGAAGTTTGAGATGAACTTCGCTGGGTTTTCCTGAATAGAAAAATAAGGTTAAGGGTCTATGACACAACGTGAAATGTGACGTTGACATATTACCTCCAGCATCTCGAACCCTAGCCGCCACCATACAGATTGCATCAACTGCAAATGGGGATCGTTCATGCAACGAGTCGTACGTATCCATCTCGTGATTAAAAACTGGGCTGTGAAAAAGGTTAAGCTATCTTTTTGCCTATAAGAAGGCGAAAAATACGGACAGAAAGGTTGAACATCCGTCATAAAAGCTAAATGGCCGTTATCAGTGGACCTTTTTTAATTTAAGTGTGAGAATGGATCGTACATCTTGAACAGCTCTCGAGCTTCATCTTCTGTGATGATACCTTTGGTAACGACTAGAATGGCTCGTTAAAGAGGGATAGACAGCAAATTGGACGCGATCGCATACCGTCATGGAAGGTAGGGGACGGGTGATTTGTTTTACGACGTTTGGAAGGTCGTGAGTTCCGTTCCGGAGAAGGGGTCCTCGTTCGGCTCTGGGGCTCACTGCTGTCACCCCCGTTCTCCTTGAATAGCAACAGGGATCAGTAACACGAGGATCGGTTTAAAGCACGGGGTACCTTGGATGCTCGCTCAACTGCAACGTCCGCCAGCCCTCGAAGGACCTCCCAAGGCGCGACCAGCCCACCAGGTGGGAGTTCGCCGTTATCGTCGTCCTCGATGTCAGATGAATCAGCACTTGTCACATTAGATGGAGCAGGTGCCTGCCGTTTGTGACCAGCGGAATGATGCCTGCTGCCCGATCGAAGTGCATTAAGTTCATGCGGGTATCTCAATGCAGAAGGAGGTTGAGAACCGGGGGGCCCCATAGTTTGACTCTGTATTGCAGAGAAAGGTGGGAGAACAGGCGGCTGTTGATGGCTATAGTTTGGATTAGATTGACTGTGGTTGAAACCATTGTTGTAAGAGGGTGCTGTCACGGACCCAGATTCAGATGATGTTCCCGGGACCGAGCCATAGACATTTGGCAAAGAAGCCCGCGCCGCACGAGGTGGATGAAGGATTGGCCCATGAGAAGTTGAGAAATTGGGACCGCCGGGCGGAGAAGGATGATGCGCGTCGTTGAGGTGCTGGTGGGTTGGCGTAGGCGTCGAAATCAAAGGCGAATGAATACTTGGAGACTGATGGTGGAAGCCCGGCGGATAAGCAGAGGGCGACCTAGCAGCATAGCCTGGAGAGCGCAGGCATTGAAGGACCTCCGCGAGCTGGCCAGAGATGGTAACTTGAGACTGCCGGATATCGGTGACTTGAGCTTCGAGAGAACGGATGCGCCTGGAACATGGTCAGGGAAACGGAATTTCACGATAGAATGAACATACTCCAGCCCAGCTTCTCCGGTGAGAGAAGCCTCACGCGAGGGCTTTTCGAAAAGACAATCCAGGCCAGTGTTGCGACAGCGCTTGCAAGGGGGGTTTTCGGCCCCTTCGCAACGCATCTTCTGCTTTCTGCAGGCATTCTGTGGCCACGGTGAGCTCCATTAATAGCGTAGAAGGGTTTGAAGCTTACGCAGGCGCCTAAGGAACAGGTTTTATAAGTGATGTTTCTCGAATCGAGTGCGAAATACATACGGGGAACGCGATTCAAAGTCTTGACCATAGGCTTAATATCCCGCTTGTCGGGCTTTTCGTCGTCTTCATGCTTCTTCACGACGGTGGCCGTCCCTCCCCCAGAGTTGGGATCCATCAGGGACAGGACAGGATCAACCGGAGTGGGTTGTGGGCGGTTGGAGGGAAGGGAGAGATGCGGGGAAAGATGGGTTCAGGAGCAGATCAGAGCTTTGTCACACAAAGCCAAACGAGTACAATCAATATGAACCGGATAAGGATGAGCTCGAGCCCCTGCGCTGCGCCGAACGTCATGTGGCCCTGTAATTCAAAAATATAAGCGTCCTGGACCACGGCGAGCCCGACGACCCCGTCTACTGCGCAATGGCAGTCAGAAGGAATAAGACGAAGGGCTATACGTGTTCTGCTAGGAACACACTGTGAGATAGTACACGCACACAGAAGTTGGTACTTTAAATAGCCGACGGTCACAGCAATCAGCTGTCGTCCTGCCTTCCTCCCGCCAGCCAACAGCATGTTCATGTCCCTGATATCCCATGTATTGAGGTCGGTTTCTGCTCATATCATTCCCGGCGCTGGCTGACAGTAACGCAGCGCCTGGTTTGCGTTCTTGCTGCCGTGTTTTGCGACATGGAAATCCCTCAACCATCTGCCCCATTCCGAGCCCGAGCTCAAACGATGGGCGATGTACTGGTCCATCGTCGGGACATTCGTCGCCTTTGAGTATATCGCCGAGTGGTTCATCAGCTGGCGAGTATTTTCATCTGCACGCCCTCGACGTCAACGGTCGTCTGACCATGATTGCGATTTCCTCTTCAGGTTGCCTTTCTATTGGGAGGTCAAAACCCTCTTCCTTCTCTATTTGTCTCTTCCGCAAACCCAGGTACGCTTCCTCGAGAGATTCGCTTCTAGCCTCTTTCGCCAACCGCTCCATTTTCAGGGCTCCACCTACATATATCAAACCTATCTGCACCCGTTCTTGGCCAAGAATGAAGCGTCCCTCGACGCAGGGATAGTCGCGATGCAGAGCAACGCACTCTCCTTCATCCAAGCCAAGTTGACGGACCTCTTCAACTACCTCGCCCGCTCAGCTGGTGCTGCTGGACAACAGAACGCAGCCGGCGCACCCCCCGGGTCCGCGCCCAACCCTGCTGCCTGGCAATCAACTGCAGCCAGCCTCTGGAACACTTACGGAGCCTCGGTGATCAATTCTCTGAACCCAGGCGCTGCTGGCGCCGCAGCCTCGGGAACGCCCAATGCCACGACCCCGAACCAGCGTTCTTACCCAACCACTCCAAACAATGCACGTAAATCTAGTGCTTCTTCCACCCCTTCGAAGGAATACTTTGGCAGCTCGACTGCTGTCCCCAACCCTCCCTTCCCGACTCCCCAACATTTCCAGCAGCAGCAGTAAACGAGCGTCACAAACAAACCGCAGGTTCAAGGTTCGATGGTAACAGATATAGATTGTCCGGAATGAATGAATATCAAATGTTTACACGTTGTACAAGTGGTGTATCAAGATCCTGCACGCGTTTTCTTGAACGCTGACTCGATGTCAGATTTACTGAATTCCAGAGCTACGCCACTATCCCCGTAGTACTGCGAGATAAGCCGAGCGATTTTGTCGGTCAGGCTTAGGAGCTCGTCCTCGCAAGCCTGCCACACATGGTTGAACACCGCATCGCCGCCTTCTGCCGAGTCTGCAAAATGTTTCTCAACTCGCTTGTGCAGGCCTTCGATATTCTTTCTGATGTCCTTGGCGTTGTACTCTTTCAGGACCTTGCGCAGGGCGGATTTGTTGTAGGTGCTAGTGCTGCTGAGGTTTGTCGAATCTGGACCCAATCGCTCCACGGCATCGAAGAAGTCCTAAATCTATATGAGGAACAGACGGATTCCTGGGAGCAAAAGACTTACGATAAGCTTCGCAAACGAACGCCGGAAGACAATTCGGATGTAAGCGTTCAAGTTTTCGTCATAGATCACTTGTGCGCTCTGGCAAAACACGTTGGTGGAACCCATCTCCATCCTGGACATTTCGGCCAAAAAGTAGTGCATGTTTTCTGCAAAAACGCGGCAGTTAGCGACAGCACCAACAGCCCGGTTTGCGAAAACTACGTACCTAGCAGAATGACGTGATAATTGAGCTGCCCTTTATCCTCGCCTTCGCCCTCTAGCTTGGCCATCTGTCTTAGCGCCTCGAACATGCCTTTGACAATCTTCTCGTACGCCGCGTCCACTAAAGACCGAACTTCCCGCCCTTCCGCTCCGATGAGCTGATTCTCAACACGAATAACATACGAAGGGAAGTATTTAATGAAATGGGCAACGCCGCGACGTTTCTTACTCGTCAACTTTGTCTGTTCGATGACTTTCAGTTGCTCCGCCTAAAGCGAGAAATTAACACGAGATCACGCTGTGAAATGAATTGCTCACGATATATCTGTCGAACATCGTCTTCAACCGCGTGTGCTGCTTATCAAGAAGGTTAATGAAGAACGAGTTGTTCCTCTGCTCTGCATTTTCGATGGCGCGTTCAACCGTCCCAAGCATCCCAATGACCCCACTAAAACCAATTAGACCACGATGTCAAGAACATGAAATAAAACCCACCCACAGCTTATCTTTCTCCACAGCATTATCGAGCCAAACCTTGAACTCTGCTGGCAAAAACCCAAAAATCAGATCCATGGCTCCACGAATCAGCTTCACTGTCGTTTGGCTCAACCCAGCAGACCGTGTAGCCTGCCTCCTAAAATAATTATCCAGACCCATGTAATCCGCAAAAGTAAGCCCGGCGTCATTGATCTGCAAGAAGTCGGTAATAAACTCGCTCTCGCGATATATCGACGTCTGAATCTGGTCCAGCACACGATCGAATACCTAAGGGAGGTGAAGAAGGTGTCAGTCGGGGTAGAATAAAGTATCAGAAGACTTTGGAATTCTGTTTCGTTTTGACCTACCTCTGAAGCGCGTTGATCTCCACTGACAGTTTTATCCTTGTCCTTATTACCACGTCCGTCCAGCGGAGAACGTATAAGTGTCCCGGCTCGTCGCATCCCAGCGCCACCTTTCGACCCAGGCGCCGTACCTCCACCAAAACCTGGTACACATCGTCAGCATGAGAAACCATCAGTCTTGGATGCATGATATATACCGGAGTCCTGATCTTCTTCCTCTGTCTTCACTAAATCGAGGTACGCTCCCAGCAAGGAAGTGATCTGGGTTTGATGGAGTTCGCTCATCGAAGAAAAGTATGCCTGACACAGCAACATTCAGTCATATCATCAAGGGAAACAAGGAGAGCTTGGATGCGTACGGCGCACAATCTTGCGTAGATGGTTTCGTCCATTTCTTTGAGGTAGAGCATGAGCCCTGCATAGCGGCCGAGATAGGCTTCGATATCTTGATGCAGAGCAATCACTGGAAGCGCCTGTGGACTTTTTACCAGCCCAGATCCATCGCCGACGAGCAATTTGGACTGCATAGCATCAGCATCAAGCCGCGATAGTCATCAAGGGCCCTAGCCTACCTGAGCAGTGAACATGATAGATAGGAAATCAAACATTCTCTTGCAGAATTGAGAATTATGCGTCCGATATTCCTGTAATCGTTCCATCGTAGCCGCCATATCTACGTGGAGTTGATTGTTACGAAACTGTGGGTGAATTAAAGTTTGTCATACCTGTATCTCTTCCAGCTTGTAGAGCTTTGTAGAGCTCCGCCGCCGCTTCCTCGAGTTGCTGAATACTATGGGTTTTTTCCAGTGAGCCCTGAGTGAGGGTGATTAGCGCGTCTTGATCGACATGCACAGTGCGCTGGTGAAGATTGTCATCAGTATAAAAGGGACTGCGACGGATATCAATCATACCAAAAGATTTTGAATTTCTCCTAGCAATGCACGCTGGTTCTGCGTCTGAACTTGGAGACCGCGATTCTGCGACTGAATGAACAGAATATCATCGCTGACCGCCTGTATACATTCGTTAAAAGGATTCATATCGAAGAAGAAGTGATACTTGCATTCAAATGGATCTTGTATGATGAAATCAATCCATCCATACCGTCCAGTTCGCTGATGGCCTCGTCGAGGTATTTCATGACAATTCCAACTCTGTCGTCAGACTCGAGGAATGAATGGACATTAGCCTAGACAAAGAGGTCAGGTATGATCCTTTTTCTAAACGCGAATATTCTACCTTTTCAAGGGCTGTAAGTTCGTCCAACAACCTCGCTTCGATGAGGTCAATGGCTCCCCTTGTAGATTTACGACCGATGACGTCGTCGCTGGCCCACTCATAACCTTCGATCATCTCCTCAACATTGGTCAAAGTAGCTCTAGCCGATTCTTCTTCTCCGTCTAGATCAATTCGACTGTCTGTATTGTTGGTGAGCAAGCGGTCGAGCGAGGCCTGATTGGTGTGGTCAAAGTATGAGATGCGAACGTTCTGATCTCGACGATGAGGGACACCGTTCTCCTGTGGCGGTGGGATCGTATCGCTTCGGGTGGGAGCTTGTCGTGTGCGGGCAGAGGGTGCGGGAGAAGCAGTACGAGATTTCGCAGGATAGTCGGGTGCCTGGCGGACATCGCGGCTCTGCTGTGAATCTCGAGACACACTGTTGGACACGGGTCCGGGGCGACTCTGCGGAGCGAGTGAACTTATTGAGGGGACTTGGCTGATCGTGGAAGCAGCATTTGAGGGTCGTCTATTTTGTCTTGGGGAGACGACTACACCAGCAGGAGAAGGTACTTGGATTGAAGGAGGTCGGTTACGGAGAGCAGCGTCTCTGGAACGGGTTGAAGAGGTCCGCTCTCTCTCCCTTTCAACTGTGGGTGGTCCAGGGACGACTCCATTCCGGTAAGAGTTGGAGGGTGCGGGTGAGGGGTTACGGCGGGGCTCGTCGTGCAAAACACTCTGGTTCACAGATGGGCCTGTGGAGACAACTGAGATGGTGACGACACGCGAGTTATAGCAGACAAACCCGGCTGATCTGCTGGCTCTGGGACGCCATCTAGGTGCAAGGGTGCTGCACCTCTGGTCTCAGTGCGGAATAATCTCACGAGGGCCTGGAGAAACTGGAGCTGGTCGTCTCGACTCTCGGTATCCCAGCGGTATGTTCGAGTAAGAGTGATGTTGAAAGAAATCGGCTGGAACGCGGCGTGTCAACCAGGATCTTGGGCACATGAGAGGGCAGCATACATTGATGACCTGCAATCCTCGCAACTCTGCAACGCGCCACGTCTTGCCGACGGAGAAGGTGCCGTTTGTGTTGCGCTTGGACTTGTGCATGTACCCCGTGCCAGTGCTGGATTCTGGAGCAGAGCTGTGGCATTGGCAGGAACGGACGACACAAGCGACATACGTGATAAGAGGATGAAGCGGGGCTTGCGCCCTGCGCCGTCTGCACCACCTGCATCCTCCCAGATCTTGATGTGGGCGACGTAGGCCTCGTCGTTGCGCCTGGAGAAGACCGAGGCGATGATCTGTTGCCGTTGCTCTTGGAGGTCCATGGCTGAGGGAGGTTGCTAGCTGCGCGAATGAATGCCGTTGTTTATCCATGATTGGGTCCGGGGGTGGGTGATGGGAAATAATGATGGGGAGGAAGGAGACATATCGTCGTGGGGAGTGTGGAGGGCGTTGCTGGGCGGGTCGCGGGCGACGGGGGGAGGACGACGGGGAGAAGGACGACGGGAAGGAGGGCTTGGTGGGGAGGGGGCAGGGAGGAGGGGAAAACAATACCGGGAAATGCCGTGGACAGTGGCACTTGCACATTCCTGTCAGGCCTTGTTCGATTCTTTGATACGACGTGGTATTTAGGTCGGACGCCAGGCAAACTGATTCTCATTCTCTCTCATTCTCTCTCTCTCTCTTTCGCGCTAGTCGCAGCAGAGCTTCGTTCACATTCACATTCTTTTTTCTTTCTTTCCCTTACGATCCAGTCATGACCAGCCCTCTTCACTTTCTTGCCCAGGTTGCCTGCGACGCCGTCCCCCCCGCCTCCCCCCCGTCTCCAGGCCCAGACGACCCCCTGCTGAGATCCCCCGTCTCCTCCCTCTCCTCCGCCTCCGCCTCCTCCCCAGCCTCCTCCCCCATCAACCTCCACATAGACTGCTCCCCCCGCCCCGATCCCGCTTCCCCGCCCCTGCCCTTACGACACTCCACGTCCGACAACCACCTCCCCCCCGCCGCCCTCTCGCCCTCCCGTCGCAGGGCAAGCAAGAAGCATTCTCCCGTCGCAGCGTTGCACGCAAAGTACAAGCAGCAGATGCAGGCCAAGCGCCGCCTCTTCATGGAGCGCGCCATGCGCATCAAGTCCCTTGATAATTCGCCAGTCAACGATCACCAGCTCCACGTTCTGCGAATGGTCTACGACCAGATCACCATGTATCCTCCCGAGTCGTGGATGGTGTTGATTGCCATCGTCATTCGCAGGTTTGTGCCCTCTCCCTCTCTCTCTCCTCCCCACTCGCTTACCCCTCCCCGCCAGAGCCTTTAAACAGGTGAAGAACTGGTTCTCCAACGAGCGTCAGAAGAACAAGGAGGGAAAGAGCGTCCGCACGGAGACCCAGGAGGGCGACAAAGTCCGTCTCCGCCCCCTCGCATTGCAGTGCCCTCAATGGTCAGACGCCTTCTTCGAGGAGGTCGTCATGATATACGATTACAAGGTCTTAATGGATTTACGAGCAAACGACTCTTCCAACTAGCGCCTTATGGGCCGCCCGACCTCAACATACGTCGAAACTGTCCTTTCACTCATTCTCTACCCTACATCCCATTCATAATCCACCCTCCCCCGGACAATCTATCTACTTACGGTATCATTATATTGCTAAATTCCCCTGTACATTTAGATATCAATAATCTCTCCAAGAACACTTACCAGACGTCCTTCATTCTTTTGGCCTCCTCGCATTGACATTTTTATTGTACCTGCTGCTTCATTAATATCTGTCTATACCTATGCTACATTGCCAGAGCTGCCTCTCCATTTCGAAGAATTCGATAAGACCGACCCCTCCACACTACCGTGCTACCGAATATCGCGTAAAAGAAGATGGGAAGACACAACAGCTCCCTAATCAGCCAGGCCGCAACAAACAGGTGGTCTATTGAAATCGGTTTGTGCTTTCCCGACAAAGATGCGTAGACGTCAAGGTCGAGCATAAACCACAAAACAAAATGCGTCAGCACAAACAGGATCTTCGGGATACCAAATAGGTAGTTGACAGCGAGACTGGCCAGCGTTGCAAATACGATGCTTTCGGTAAACGGTTCTATGATTGTTGCAGAGAGAACCATGTACTTGCGCACCCGAATCCATCGAACCCTCCTCCAAAAGTAGTCTCCTAGCGTCATGTTACCGACCACGTTATGCGCAACATCCGTCGATAGACTATGCCGCACATCGAGTTCGTGCCAGAGCGCGCTAGCAATCATGTTATCCTCCGCCAAGAACCTCCCAAAGGACGGGAATCCAAACTTTCGCGCTCCATCCACATCCATCGGATCCACGGGTTTCAACGTTCCATCAACACGGTCCACATCTGATCGACGATACAGATTGGACTTGCCAACCACACAGGATTCGAGGGCCATGGTGTTGATTGCAACATACATCTTTGCGTGCGTCGTGTTCAGGAATGCTGTTTCGACCCGGGATCCCCAGAAAGTCCCCGAGAAATCGACAAATGGCACATGATGCACGACTGCGATCCGCCTCTGCTTCGTCGGCGTTTTGGGGGCTGTCAGAATTTCTACAGCGCGAGCTAGAGTTCCAGGATCAACAAAAACGTTGGAATCAAGGACCCAGAGTATGTCATGGGCAGCCATTCGATATGATCGAACAAGATTGTTGACTTTGGGATTCACACCCACTTCCTCCGCGCCTATAATGTTGGATCTTGTCAGCAAAAGAACGGGTTCGAAATGATAGCCCTTACCGATGACAATTTGGGCTTTGACATTGGGATACACTCGCAACAGCTCACGAACGACCGGAAGCGCCTGGTCCCTCTCATCATCCACCGAGAAAAGAATCTCGAAATTGGGGTATTCTTGCCGGAACGTAGATTCCAGATTGGTGTATAGATTCGGATCCAATCCTTTGAGCGGGCGTAGGATCGAAACGCCAGGTGCGTCGGAAGAGGGGATGAAGCTGTGGTGGTTTACTGGGCGGTGTCTGTACCTGCGACGACTAGACTCTGACCGTTAGCACCCCAAGAACGTCGAGATTAGAGGGACCCTTACGCAGCTATTGCCCCCACGGAGACAAGAATCCACATCACCAAGTACCAGCCAAGCCCAGCAGCAGAGAGGTAGCGGAACAAAGTAGCTTTAGTTTCATCGTCGAGCATCTGGCGCTATCGATGTCGGAAAAAGGTCGTGAACGTCGTAAAAAGCAAGTCGTACTTTCCGACCTCGCCGTCGGGCGCTGACGGCCAGGTTGGTCAATAGTAAACAGTTTACTAAACCCGCGTCGACGGTACGTGAACGAAATGACGTGACACGTGCGGCATTTATATTAGACAAAAAGGGCAATAACCGCCCCTAACAAATCGATGTGGTATCTTCATCCAACAGCTCTGTAAGTCCAAACACCTCCACTGTGTTCTTCCAAGACTGCTCGGTCAAGTCCTTGAGCGGAATATCTAAGAGAAGATGCAGGACCCATGCTACGCCACCAACCGACGCAGGCTCATTTCTTCCTAGTATCGTGCACCCTTCTTTAAACTTTTCAGGCTTCACAGGACGGGGAAGATATAGCTCCCGCAGCTTTGGGGGTAGGCTATCAAGATAGGCCCAGGAGGCATGAGATGGTCTCATTGAACACCAAGGTGCATCTGGAGGATGAGAGTTAACGCCACATTAAAAGAGGAATCCGACGGGGCGGCTAACCTGTCTCAAGCATGAGCCGGTCCAATGGAATTTGTTGAGAGGCCTCGATGCTCGCTTCAGTTTTAAACCCTAGCCCGTTGAGGCTATCCGAGATGCCTCAGTAGAGAGTGGTTTACATAGGACTAGAAGCTCACCTAAAGTGGAATCCCATCTCGGCCTGTGTGTAGATTATCATTCAACCCGAGCAGATATTCAATCAAACTCCCGGAACGTACCAGTTCAACAGCCTCTTCGGCAAGACCAGTGAAGCTATGTACAACTCCACCATTCCCACCCACTGCTCTCCCGCCGTCCTCTCCGAACCCTTCCTCTTTCAGTATTCTAACGAAATCTACGTGTGCTGCACGGCAGTGCAAAAATAGCGGCAAGTGATATTTCTTCGCTAGAGCTAGTTGCATCTAATGGCGGGAGATCAGCCAATTTACCAAGCCCGCCGCTAAGTAGCTCACTCTAAAATATTTCTGTTGAGTGACAACAGGGGAGAAATGCGTCCTGTCATAGTCTATTAAAAGTGAGTGAGATCAAGGCCAGAATAAATTCGTCCACAAACCTAGTCCACATTCTCCAACCGCAACTACCCGTCCTTTACCATGAAGATGTTTGAATATCAGAGTGTCCAGCTCAGCAAAGTATGCTTGTGGACCTCGATGATAGGTGTCGAACTCTTTTGACCTGCTTGGATGACATCCGACGGTGGTATAGACACCTTGGAGCTGCACTTTGGCATTTGTATAATCAAAAGTCAAGAATAGACGGTCCTACCGATTTCGGAGGCGAGCTGAAGCGCTTTCTTCGATTCTTTCAAGCTTGTTCCAGTTATAATCATGGATCGAACGCCAGCGGCTTTCGAGCGTTCTAGCATGGCAGACATGTCATCTGTTCCGAGTGTCAGCACAGCGCATACGGCTGAAAGAGGGTAGTACCTTCGTGCTTTCTGTGACCACGGTATAATCCTCGGAATACGGGGTCGGTCAAATTCACTGGTCACCAGCATGAATACTACTCTCCAGGACGACCGGATGAATGCTTACCCCCGATATCTGTGAGGCCATCAACGTCAGTGAAAGAATACATATACTGTCAAGTATAACTGACCGATAAATCTTGCTGTTGTTGCTGCCGTCATTTGGGAACGTTGAAAGCCCCGGGATAGAGACAATGTGAGGCGAGAAGCAATCTGGAAGGTTCTGGTGTATGCCATTGAACAAATTCAACAAACCGATTATATTCCTCCAGGCTGGCAAGAGTGAATATTTTTGACTCGAATCGAGGTGGGCGCCTGTGCATCGCTTGACTTGACGGGCCCGGCGATGCAACGAGGTGGCGGCCGCCCTAACCAAGTATGGGTGTTGATCCGTTGGTCAAGGAACGCCAGAGGCTAGAGGGGTACCCAGGGCGTTCAAGGCGTTCCATGCTGAACACTCATCACAGCAATGTAGCTGGTAGGTAGCTGTGAGCAGGCCTCCTGAAGCTCTGGACCCCAATTCTCCCTCAAGTTATCGGGACCAGTTTCATGGTATATAGGCCGAGATAATAATAGCCGACCTGTATATCGATGCGACGAGATATTCCTGGCACACAAGCGCAATGAGCGGTGAGCGACCTCTGGAAGCCTCTGGCCGTCGCAAGCCCGCATGGTGGTGGTAAAGGTCTAATTTTGTCGATTTAAACGATGGGTGAAACTGCAGAAATAGCGCTCAAAGGGCCCTTGTTCGCAGGTCTATATTTAACTTGCTCCACTCCGCAATGCCTCATGCAGTCTGCAACCTTGTTTGAAAGGCGAGGGCCCAGAAAGGCCGTGGCTGTCCATTCCCCCCTTCCCGTCCCTGTCTTTCCTTGCTTTTCCTTCTCCTTTACCACATCTTTACCACATCCTCCCCGTTCAACTTAAAGGGTGACCCAACTTCAACCCTTTTTCCCCTTCCCTGTCTCTGCTTCTCTAGTTTGTCATCATGGCAAGCAACGGGGGCAACTACCCCTACCACGACAGCGATCATGAGCTCGCTCCCAAAGAGTCAGCCGCATACGCTCAAGTAGGCACTGGCGTTGTCCGGCCTCGACGTCGCATCAGCAACTGGATCAAGATTGGCGTCCCTATTCTGCTTGTCGTCATCCTCGCTGCAGTTCTTGGCGGGGTGCTTGGCAGTAGGGCAGCCAACAAAAACTCCGACTCTAGCAGTAGCAGTAGCGGTAGTAGTTCCAATGGTGGTCATTCAGGCAACAATGCAGGAGGCTCTATCACTTCTGGTGGACGTTTCGCTGTTGCAACGAACAGCGAGTTCATGGTGCCGGTGTATCCTTCTACAGTGAGTTTTTTCCCCTCGTTGGTGTTCAATGCTATATATAGATGTTCTGAACTTCTGTGCACAGACCAACACCGCCCTGTTCACCTCCCCAACCGTCGATGCTGCAAACTCCTGGCCGAGCGACTCCTTCCAACCTGCGACCCCAAGTGTCCTCACCGTTCGACCTGATCGGCCACGTTTAATTGCTCCCCAATACAAATGGGATAGCCTTTCTTCGATGATTGGGAAGAGCTCCTACATGAAAGGGTGGAACGAGACCATTTTTGGAAACGCAACGGCGTACTACTCCCTGCCCCCTGTCGTGTACTTCATGGATGGCGACAGTGGAATTTTGGATAACGCCCGTGAATTCAAGCAGAGAATCAAGGCTTGGGCCTATGTTTATCGAATCACCAAAGATACCCGGTGGTCGCAAAGAGCCTGGACTGAAATTCAGGTGTGTTTCATCCCATGTTCCACTGGCTTGGTTCTTATTGTTCGTAAACAGCACGTTGCAGGCAACGGTACAGACTCCTTCGGCCCAGCCGAAGACAGGTGGAATGCTGCCCATTTCCTTGATGCAGCTGAATTCTCTGCGGCGTATGGCATCGCGTATGATTGGTTCTACGATGCCTTCACGGATGACCAAAAGAGCCAGATGAGGACGACCCTGATCCTCTACGGCTTGCAGCCAGGCCTCAACGTTTTCACTGGCACAACAACCTTTGGTTGGTGGGCCACCGACGTCAACGGAAATTGGAATTGTGTTTGCAATGGAGGATTGACAGTCGCATCTCTCGCTATCCTCGGTGACGACACAACAGGAGTTGCATCTGGTTTGCTTGGACATACCGTCGACAACGCGAAGGCTAACTGCGCCCTCGGCCCATCCGACGATGGGACATGGTCCGAAACCGCCAACTATTGGTATTTCGGGACGACTGGCCACGCTGAAATGGCGTCCGCACTCATCACCGCAACCGGATCCGACTATGGCCTCCTCACTGTAAATCCCAACTTCCAGCTCACCGGGTTGTTCCATATGTACGTCTACGGAGCAACGTCGCTCTTCAACTACGGAGACCACGGACCCAATAAATTCTCGACAACCGCCAATTGCATGTTCCTCTATGCCGATCAGTACAACCGACCCAACTACGCTCTTTTCCAGAGGGAGCAAGTTGACGCTGCCGAGCCCTGGAGCATGTTCTGGTATAATCCCGGTACCAGCGGTGCTTTCTGGGATGGCGCTGACCTCGACTACTTCTTCGATAACGCAAACGACCAATGGGCATCCATGCGGAGCAGCTGGACCGATGGCGATGCGCTTTATGTGGCCATCAAGGCGGGACAGAACCAAAATCATCAGACCCACAACGACTTGGACGCTGGGGACTTTGTCCTTGACGCTCTCGGAACTCGTTGGGCTGGTGAGCTGGGCTCTGCCGACTACCGCTCCCCCAACTACTTCTCAAGCGGCGCGCAGGATGCTGACCGCTGGAAGTATTATCGAAAGATGACGGAGGGCCAGAACACCATTTTAATCAATCAGACCAACCAGAACATCCTCGCTGCACCTACCGTAAGGCACGACACCTCAGGAACGAAGCAGGGTTCAAGCACGGTCTTGGAACTTGACAAGGATTCGACCGCGTTCTGGGTGGCTGATTTGACCACTGCATATTTCGACGCGTGAGTGAAACCTGTGATATCACACGAAGGTGTCGTTGTCTAACTAAATTCGATCCCGTGTAGTACGTCTGTCAAGAGAGGTGTCCGGCTCTTGAATGGGAGGAAGCAAGTCTTGTTGCAGGATGAGATCACTTCCACCGGGGCCATTCAATGGAGAATGCACACCAACGCGACGGTGACCATTGGCGACGGAGGCACCACTGCCAGCTTAGCCTTGGACGGAGAGACGATGCAAGTCTCCATTCTGAATGCACCCTCCGGAGCCCAATTCACGACATCTGAGGCGAGGCGGTTCGACACGGATCCAACACCCCCTGCTGCAGACCAAGAGAACCCTGGAGTGACTGTTTTGATCATCAGCCTTCCGGCGGGCACGGTTACCTTGCAGGTGTTGTTCAACCCGCAGTGGAGTGGGATGTCGAGTGGAGATTTCGTGACGCCGCCTTCGGTTACTTTGGACAATTGGTCGTTGCGTAGTCATGACTGAGAGACATTTGTGTTTTTGTTGTTCCAAGGATACGGACTTACGGACGCTACTACGTATTAATAGCTGCTACGGACGTTCACTGAACTATCTTGCGACGTAGCTAGTCATTTCAATGAACTATATTCAATCATTTGTGGCATGAATGTTGTTATCGCCAGCTTTGCGTGTGGGAAGGGGTTACTATGTTATGTAATACACTTGGGAACGGCTTCTGGCCGCCGTCGTGTTTTCTTTCCTTCTCATCACTTTGTACTTCCTCTCCCACTTCCACCTTCACTCCTTGTCGCTGGACATTGTCGCTCGTTGTCGCCGTCCCCGTCTCTGACGTTGCCCACGCTCTGAATTCCCCGGTCTCTGGTGGACTCGTAGACCCCAGCAGTGAGCCAGCCAACAGCCAGCTCTCTACCAACCTCTGACCATTTTCTTCAGCTTTACATAGACTTTAAAACAAAACGAATATCCTCCAGCATCATGCTCGCTCTAAACACCCGGAAACTCTCCACCACGCTCCTTTTAGGTTTTGCTATCCTTATCGCGGTTTCGACAGTCGCAGAGGCCGCCCATGATGCGCCGCTCCAACAGCGCGACCACATCAACCTCAAGCGCATTGTCAAGAAACGTGCACCCCAACTAACGGGCCCAGACGGTCTCCCAGTGCCCATTGGCGCTGCTCCCATCCCCGATTCGTCCAGCAGCGCTTCGGTGTCTGCCGAATCCTCGACCTCTGTTTCCGCCGCCGCCTCTGTCAGTGAATCGGCCAGCTCAGCTTCCATATCCGCCTCGGCCTCTGGGTCTGATTCTACAGTACGTGTCCAGCTCTCCTTTCCCTCGACCTACGGCTAATGGGTTTTTAGTCTGCCAGTGCAAGTTCGACTTCGTCAGGAAGCGAGTCATCCACCCAGTCCTCTACCTCGAGCGCCACCCCAACCACGACCCAACCCCCTGCTCAAACAACCTCCCAACCTGCCGCCAATAACCAGGTGGAAACACTCACGGCTCAGGTCAAATCTACAAAGACCTTGGTCACGTCGGTCAACGCTGAAGAGACAGCTGCTCCTCCTCAGCTCTCAGGAGCCGCGGCCAAATCAAGTAATGTCATGACGATCCTCATCGCTGTCGCTGCCTCCGTCGGTGGTATCGCCATCCTCTGGACCATCTTCCGCAAGTGGAAGCTCGGTAGCTCCAAGAAGTTCGAAGACCGACTCCAGCCCATTGACTGGAAGCCTTCTGGGCGTGATGATGATGGCATCATCCCTGCGCATCGCCGAAATTCTGGCAACTCGTTCACTTCCTCCCGACGCAATGATCCCCTCGACCATGACTTCACTGCCGGCCCGACCCATAACAATGTGAGCCCCGTTGGAGGCTACGCGGATATGTCTCGTGGACCTAGCCCACAGATGCGGGAGAACCGTGGCTATGAATTTGGTGGAAGGTACTAAACGGCCTAGGTAAACGGGAGTAGTGGCAGCAGGCATGGTTCGTCTGGGCTGCTCTTAACCTCGTTGTCTTGACGGACCCTTCATTATCCTTATTCCTCCCATCCATCCTGTTGACAGGTGCCGCTGGTTCGCACCTTTTCGGACATCTGTCGTATATCCTACATTGTGGTTGACAATGATAGTACGATCAATTTGTTTACCCTCGTTCGTCGCCATAATATTCACTGCCTGCACCATACCCTTTCTTCATTATATTCTTATCATCTCCCCCCTTTTTTTCCCTTGTTGCACCCATTGATCGACTTAATGAATTCTTCCCCCTTGTTTACGACGACGGACATTTCGTTAGCTCTTCTTGCTTGAAAGTGTAACGATGTGTGTTCGCTATCACAGCAAGACGAGGAAACTCGAGATATACCCATATTGATCATGAAAGAAAGGCAAACATGAACGTTTAAAAAACAAGCATGGCTACAGCTCAACCCCTGTTACAAATCTCGAAGTATCAACGAGGGTACGATTAAACCATACCTTACCAGCGTAGAACGCAAGAGGTAAACAGGAGGCTATAACTAAAATTGGTGTCCATTGCTTCCATTTCTTGAGGATCCCGTGAAGTCTCGTTGATTGGGGATTCGGCTCGCCGTCGACTCGCATGGCGTCATCGTCGACAAGCTTCGTTCGTGCAAAGAGGCCTTCCAACCCCGTAGGCTTTTCGGGCGCAAAGAATCTTTGTGGGCGAAGCCATGAAGCATCGTCTGCAGCAGCATCGTGCTGCTTCCGTTTCGACTGGAAGCCAAAACTAGAGGCGGGGTCTTCGTTTAGATTTGTGGGTGTCCAGTCCATTGCATCCTCGTCAGCCGGGATCCTAGATGGTCCAGCCGTTTGGGAGAGAAGGGAGGGTGATCCGAATACATGTTTAGAAGTTGAGACGATAGGATTGGAGGAAAGCGAGAGGCCGGCGAGTAGATCAGACTCTAGGACTTTGGGGAAAGAAGGGGCGGTAGGCGTTGATAGCGATGATTGAGAGGCGGTTGCAGGCGTAGAAGAGCGAGATATGGTATTCCTATGTGATTGGGTATCTATGAGACGAATGGGTGGTGGATGTTGAATGCGTAGACAAAGTGGATATGAGATTAATGCCTGCGGGCAAAGATTCAATGAGGCTGTTCCCGAAGATGACAAGGGGAACTTACGAGTAGCTCAAACATGAGAGCCAATGAGAGATAGAGACGCGGATATGAAATGACATATTGTTCCAGAAATGGACTCCGGCGATGAAATACAATCGCGAGGGTCATGAGAAGTCGTGACAACCATGTAGCCATTTGGCAGATCTATAGTGTGAAGTTAGACTAGAATTCTCTATAGGCAGCGTGGTACTCACAATATAGTTGCGCTTTCCGTGCAAACGGACATCTCTCCCTTGCACGCGCGCTCTCTGGATTGTGAGATAGGTCGGATCCCATGCCGTCCAGAAAAGGGATAGCAAAACGAGGTAGGGAAGGGCAGTCCGCAAACGAGGCACGGATTCAAGAGGCTGGCGACCGAACATCCCTAATGCACGAGTCAGTATTCTGAATAGTTGGAGACTGATGGAGGACTTACCCATGGAGAGAAGAGATATTGAGGCGACGGAACATGTTAGCCAGAGAGCGCCGCGAACTTTCCAGTACAGAGTTTCGACCATGACCTTCTCCTTTAGCTTGGGGGACCCAGATACCCTCCGTTTGCGCTCCTTGCCCTCCTTGAGCCAACCTCCCAAAGCCTTTCTCCTCGCCATCTGCTCTTTCTCGTGGATTTCGTCTTCTACTGCGGGCTGACACAATTCGCAGACGGGTGGGTAGCGAGTGTATAGCGACTCTTTGTACTCTGGGAGCATCTTGACTCGATAGGCATATTCTGGACTCTGAAAACGCGTGAGGATCTGGGCGGGCATTTGCAAAGGAAACGGAAGCGTACCTCTGGTGCGGGGAGATAGTTTGAGAGCAAGTTCATGATGAGCATTTGGTTTGTTTGGCAATTATGACAGAATTTGCCCGGCCTAGGCAGGTTGGGAAGTTGGTCTTTCGACGGTGATGCTAGATATATGTTGAGCGCCTGTCGCGGAGCCGGGTTGGAAATGACACATACCTCGTTTTGCAAAACTCTTTCGATTGAGGTGCTCCTGGTGCATGGCCGGGTCGTCTGAGAGTATCTCCCCTTTTTCATTATAGCGGTTCCAACAGCCACACGCTGAACACCGAAAATTTCGAGGATTCTGAGGGATTGGGATCGTGGAGTTGCAGAAGAAGCATTGGACGTTGCTGTGTCGTCTGAAAAGGGCGGACATGGGGGGTCGCTGCAAGGAATGGGTGGATGTCGAGATAAATACAACGCAGCGCCAGCGACAACGGGAGAAATGGGGAGGCCTGAGCCTGTGCAACGAGTTTCGACGTTCGGGAAGTGAAGTTCAGCTTGGATCGCGCCGCCACCAGTGTTTGTCAAAGCCATCCAAACACAACAACATCATCCATTGTCGCCGGGCCGTCGATGCCGCCTCGCATGGCCCTCTATCCTGCTCCTTGTCCAAGCCATGCAGAGCCGACTCTCCAGCCCAGCTATTTCACGTCGTCGCTCTATGTAGAGTCCCTGCGCACAGATATAGACCATTTGGTGTCTGGATACAACCCCGGCGGTGCCCAGCCACCGTTCTCCGTCTTCAAGTCCGTCTGGCGTTCACAGGGATGGCATCTGCTCCACCTGAGGGTTTTCGACAACCGCACGCGTGAACGGTTTCTGAAGACGACGTTCAGACTCTTCCTTGGTCAGTTCATCGGTCTCTCCATTCGCTATCTCTCAGACCGGGACAATAGAAAAGTCAAACAAGTCTGAGCCACTGTTCACTCGAGTGACTGCCCTCCTTGCCCTTTATACCTTCTATTCCACCCAGCCTCTGGGAACTACTCCTGCACTCTGGCATCTGAACCATATCACTATTCCAGTGGGTATGTGGCATTGCTCTGGAACCGAGGCGATGCTCAGTGGCCTGTGCTCAGATCAACACCATGACTTGCAAGAACTCGACGCGACCCTCGACGGCACAGAACTCGACGCTCTTCGCCCGACCGTGTCATTCATTTTGAGATATTTCCGGAAAAACTGCGTCTTTCTCCTTCTGCCTGACTCCAGTCTATCCCCCGAAAATCCTCGCTCGCTCCCTCGCGAAATTCATGTCGACCGTGGCCTAATAGCTTCTTTAGACCCGTCCTCTTCCAAGAAAAGGGGAAGACCGACCCGAAATGACAAAACAAGAAAAGCAAAGTCGGCTGTTGACTCACTCGAAAGCTGGCTCGACAAAACGGAGCCTGTTGCTGAACATTCGCCTCAACCAAAGGCGGGCGAATACCAACTCCTCAAATCGCAGCTACTGATGGCCATCGACGGTCAAAGCCCCGGGTCCGAAGGTCACTCTGCTATTGTCAAAGCAAATCAGCTAGTCTTGCAACGGTTGCGGGAAGTGCAGACATATGTCCCTCAAGCGAGTGACTCCTTGTCTCGACAAGAAAGGGAAAGTGCTGGTGTTGGGCGTGTCGAAGGTGCTATGGAGGATTTGTCCCAAGGCCTCAACGCAGGTATTCTGAACCTGCTCGAAGGCTCAGGTAAAGGTTGAGCTTCCTGCCCTTCCCTCTACTTATCTACGCTGCGCGATGCTGGAAATAAAAACTTGTTTGGCCCCTCTGCGGATCGTTGGGAGAAGACTCGGGCTGAGGTAATGCCGATTAAAGAGTGAGAAGCCCGCGATGCACCCGTTCTCGCTGTTTCCTGAGCCACAGCAGGTCGCCATGAATCCCTATTCTCAGCGTCGATACCCTCCAAATCACTCCAACGCGTCCTCGACTGCCAATTTGATCCCTCAAGCGCAACCGCCCTCTACCATCCGTCCCCAATTTACAAGGCGCTCCTCCTCGTCGAAAAGCTTCCCTAGTAGCTCTAGCTCACTGGTGCGTTCTCCCTCCCGCTATGATTTCAATGGTCGCCTCATAGCTCCTAGCATGCCCAAGACCTTAGCAGCGTCTCCTTCACAGAACGCGTATGTCATGTCGCGTATTTCTTCTTCTCGCCAAACTCATTCGCGTCTTTACAGTTCTCTCTTTCACCAGATCCAACGACTTGGGGCTCGAACCTCTCTCCGAATCACGCGGAACCAGACGACTACCTCCACAATCCTGACCCAAAGCGGGACCGCAAATATGATTCTGGTGGACATATGTTCACCTACCGCGGGCTGACGAACCTCGGCTGCATGATCACGCTCTGTACAGGAATGTTGACGCTTTTGTACGTATTGAACGCGTCAACCCGACTGGCGTTGATGTTGAGAACGCGTTTGCATCCAGTGCCGGCTATCCTATCTTTTCCCATTTCGCTACGAACAAGCCGTCCAACATGGGGGGCTTTAATATCGGAGGGATCAACAGTACGGGTCAGGTGAGACTGCCTCGAATCTAAACCACGATGTGTCTGCTCAATGGCGGCGTTAGATTCCTAGTTTTATTGGGAATTATGGGTTAATAGACCGCGATACCCCCACGAGCGCCCTATACAAGCCATCTTATACCAACCCTAGTCAACAACTACAACTCGTCTTCAGCGACGAATTTAATACCGATGGTCGAACCTTTTACCCTGGGGATGATCCCTATTGGGAGGCTGTTGATCTTCACTACTGGGCGGTGAGCATCCTATCTTCACATTTCAAGAATGAACGCCTGACCTAGGGTATGGTTGTAGACCAATAACTTGGAGTGGTATGACCCAGAGGCCGTCATTACGAGGGACGGATTCCTGGAGGTCTCGCTTTCCCGGAAAGACACTCACGGGCTTCAGTTTCAAGGCGGTATGATATCGACATGGAACAAGTTTTGCTTTACAGGAGGCCTGTTAGAGGTTTCTGTGACCCTGCCGGGTGCTAACAATGTCATGGGCCTTTGGCCCGCTGTATGGAGCATGGGCAATCTCGGTAGGTCGCTCACCACTCATCAGACCTTTTTCAAACGCCTCATGAGTGATTCTCAGGGCGAGCTGGTTATGGAGCAACCTTGGAGGGCATGGTAATTCACACCCCGCCTCTGTCCTAGCCATTGGTATTCATATCAAAAAATGTAGTGGCCATACACATACGATGCCTGTGATGTCGGAGCTGCACCTAACCAGACTCTGAACGGACAACCTACCGAAGCAACTATAAATGGAGATCCTGGCGTGAACGGAGCGCTATCTTATCTTCCTGGTCAAAAATTATCTCGATGTACATGCCCTGGCGAAGATCATCCTGGACCCAAACATAACGATGGGACCTACGTTGGACGGTCGGCTCCCGAAATCGACGTTTTCGAGGCACAGGTTTCTGGAGAGCCTCCCGCCGGTGGAGTATCGCAATCGGCGCAATGGGCGGTCAGTCTCCTCTCCTTGAGTTCTCGTATGGCCTACCAACAGTTTATCGCCTTTAGCCATTCAATGCCGCTTATACCTGGTTTAATACTTCCGATAACCTCATCATACCCGACCATACAAGAACGACTCTCAATTCGTATACGGGAGGTGCCTTTCAGCAGGCCACGTCCTGTGTCACGACGACAGGTCAGTCCACAACGCAGACTTTGTCTATCGTCTTCAGCATACAGATGTTTCTTAGATCAAGCCTGCTATGAACTTGACCAAGGTTGCGCCTCTACATATGGCTTTGAATACAGACCTGGTTCGTAGCCCTCCTTTCCCTCTCCCTTATTCGACTTACGCTCCGCTCAGGGTTTGATAATGCGGTTGGATATTTCACTCACTCCCTCTACGTGAAGCTGATCCATGATTCTCAGTATATTTCCTGGATTGCGGATGCTAGGCTTGCATGGACTCTCAGGAGTGGTGGTATGGCAGCCGATGCCCGTGTCCAAATCTCCGCGCGTCCCGTCCCACAAGAACCAATGGTACGCTTTGCAGTCCGTTCAAACCCACATGCTTGTCTTGATTGCCCGTCCTCCTAGTATCTGATCATAAACCTTGGCATGTCGGAAAACTTTGGAGGAGTCGATTTTGACCATTTGAATTTTCCTGCAACGATGAGGGTCGACTGGATTAGAGTTTATCAGCCTCTGCATGATGTCAACATTGGTTGTGACCCTGTAGATTTCCCGACGCAAGACTACATTAACAGGTACGTCAAACAGTAATTTGAGCGCGTCCGGAGGTGCCCAGCAAGTCTTTAGGTACATCGACGCCTACACAAATCCTAATTTAACCACCTGGACGGACGATTATGGAAAGTCATTCCCCAAAAATAGATTCCTGGGTCAATGCTGAGAACGCGCGTACTGTGTGTGGTTTTTTGTTTATTTGTTGAAACCATGCTGCGCTATGGCACTATACATTGACGATAATGATAAACTATGTTGGCGAATGCCCTGAAGATCCCGTCTGAGTCTGCCTACGATCATACATTTCTTGCAACTTTTGTAATGTCCGTTCGAGTGTAATGATCCCTCCAGCAGTGAGTCGTGGCACCGCTAGGTGTTTATCTTCCGGTGTGAGTTCTGGATGGTCTTTGCTCACATCAATGAGACGACGAGAGTCTTGTAGAACCTTCTGCAATCCACCATTGGTGTAGTAGAGCCATTCTATCTCCTTCTCCAGTCCTCCGAGAGGTATTTCCAGCGCGCGACGAATGAATCCGCGAGACAAGACGTATGCTTTCTCACTGTACAACCGGCTGTGAGGTAGATGTCAGGGGTGGTCGGTTGAGATGGAGGTACAGAAGTTACCTGTTGATCGTGCCCTCCTCTGTCCCTCTCAACTTGTCGAAAGCAGGCTCACAAAACCAGCTATAGATATATTTCAGTTAAGAGCTAGCATTGTTAAGAGAGGATCATCCTACGGTTCTTTCACCAACACCAAGCCTTGAATTGATACGAAGGCTTGAAGAAGCGAAGAACGAGCGGCGCTCCATGATTCGCTCTGGTCTCCAACCCAAGTTCCTAGGATCGAGAGGCAGACTTTACCCTCCTCGTACAGATTTCTACATTGCCATTCAGTATTCGTGAACAAATGTGTTAAGTGCAAGTTGACATACGGATTCACTGATTGGAGAAAGGAGAAAGGGTGTTTAGTCAAAGCAGTAACAGACGGAGCCTATTCATACCTCGACCGTTTCCATTCGTCCAGCTCAGGAAGTGTGCAATAGGAGGAGATTGGGGGAAGTTAGAGTCGAGCATCCAGTCGATCACGAAAGGCGCGTCCTCGTACGGTGTGTTTTCAGGACCGATGATGAGTGACCTGAGGAGGTCCCCGCGATCTTCGTAAGCTCGGACTACTATGGACTCTAAGAGTTGGGCATGAGCAAATGAACAGTTATAGGGAAAGCGTATTCCAAATCTCCGCACCTGGTAGACTGCTTGACAACACGCGGTATTCGCGCTGCATGCGGCCCAGGAAAGCTTTTGATGGAGTACCAGGCGTCGTAGAATAATACGCATGATCTACCGGTGCACTGGGGAGGATCTCAAAACGCTGCCAATGTTCTGATTCTTCAGATGGTAGCAAAGTCGTTGATCGAGGGACTTCCGCGGGGGTAGTCGAGTCTTGCTGTGCGGCTGCAGGCTTGGTATCCGGCCTGTTGTCTTCGGTTCCGTCTTCCATTGCACTGTCATTGTACTGAATTGGATCGACATCGACATCCATAGCATCATCTGCATCTTCATCGTCTGTATCTTCCCACTCCCCAGTATGATTATCCTCTGGCCGCCATTGTCCATCCTCTTCCATAACCCAGACATTATCCTCATTATCATCATACTCATCGGATACATCGGAGCCATCCCAAACTTCGTCTTGAAGTTGCTCCATTCCGTCATACAAACGTGTGAGTCTCTCTACTGGATAAACCTTGACATTCCCGTCTGGGTGTGTGACTTCAATGTTGCCATCTAGCCGGATCTGCAAAAAGATTGTTTAGGTATCCTGGGATTGCCAACGTCCAAATTGACACACCTCGGAGACTTCGCCAAACCATTGCAGAATCGGAACCTGCGTCGACAAACTTTTGACAACGTCAGTAGGTTCCCGTTCTGTGGCGAGTCGCTGACCAAGATCTGCCAGTTCTTGCCTCCAATCGTTGTGGCTACCATCGAGGGGCGGTAATTCCCTGACCCAGGGTTCCAGTTCCCCAATCCGAGGAACACGAGGTTTCACACATCCATTTGAAGTACCTTCTCTGTGTATGAAGACGAAGTCGCCTCTTCTCACACCAAAACCATCGAATGCGGTGGATGGATCGTTTTGACTTGGATCACTTGAGCCGTTGGGATCCAACTCGAGAACAGGAGCTAGCTCAGTGGTATTGGAATCTTCCAAATGAAGTTTCGCTGTCCTCGCGTCTGGGTCAACCGATTGAACGACGGCAAAACGTCGGCCATCTTCATTCTTCCAGAGGACGTGGTCTCCCGGCCTGTCGACGCGTATAAGAACCTGTAAAAAGCAATGAGGCAGAAAGGAGCATACCAGCAGTCGTATTCATCTGGGTTCATGTAAGGAACGACATCTATTGACCGAACCTTCTCTCGAACACCATCTTGCCAGAGAACGTCGAACATGGAGACGGTTTCAACAACCTTGTATGCCTGGACCTGCATAATTCCTGCAGGATCACTTTCATTCCCATGTTGAGTCACAGGCTCTCCCGAGATATCCTTCAAATAGACGCGATCACCGACCCGCATTTCTACGTCGGATCTGCCCCTGACAATAGTGAATCCTGTCATCTCATGAGCGGGCCAAAATCGCCGCGGTCTTGTTTTCTTTTCGGCCTCAGAAGTTGGCAACTTTCTTCAACCGTAAGTTGATGACCAGCTGGAGCGAATGAGGGGACTTGCCATTTGGTTCAGGGCTAGCCATGCGATTGCGTAAATGCTATGTCGGACCCCAATAACCTTGTCCTTGCTTCCTCCACTGTTCGTTGGGGTACCCCATAGAGACCTCCATGCTGTCTGCATGCCGTTCTGCGCTGGAGGGGGTGGTAAAATATCCTATGTATCTTGGTCAGTGGGCTATCAGGTTAGGAAGAGTGAGTTCATACAGCGCCTTCATCACCAACAGTTAAACGTGAGCCAAGCTCTGGTAGACGGACTAGTTTGCCGCCTGTGACTTCCACTATGGATTCATCAAATACCTGTCACAACACATTGAGAAGGCGGACACTGCCATTGGTAGAAAATGACAAACCTCAATGATCTTCCGCGGCGACAATTAGTTAGCGTGACCCCTGGCCCATAGAATAAAAATAGACCCACTTGGCCAACCCAGTCATCGTGGACGACGTAGTCCCCTATCTCTCCGTCGTGCTTGTCTTTCAGGTCGCTAGAAGTTTTCCAACCTTTGACAGGTTCATCGCTGATGGCATGAACGAGCCGACCGCGGACATGCACGTTGAGGACGACACCAGAACGCATATCGTCAATAGAACGTTTGCAGTAGTCTCCTGGCTGCAAGCATCTGTCCATGAGCTTGAAGCGGGACTCGGGCAGTATCTCGTTCCCCTGGACATGGTCGATGTAGGCGACTCCCACTTCGCCTTGCTTCAGAGGACGGAGTAAAGGGTCCGCTATGCTTGCTTGCGGTGGGATATCCTCTGGATCGTGCCAGCATCTCTGGAGGCTAGTTCAACGGGGTGTAGCTGGGTGCTGAACGGGATAAGTACCCACGAGAACAACAGCAAAGGCCCCATCCGACGAATCTAACCTCTGGACGATATCATTTCGGTAGAGCTTGAAAAAAGGTTAGCTTTGCAAGGTGCTGAAGATTGTAAGGGTATCGGTGAGAGCACTGACCCTACTATGGGAAGGGGCACTTGACGCCATTTTATCGCCTCCACCAGAGCGGCGGACAAGGTAAGAGATAATAGGCTCAGGGAAACCGAGATCATGTAAGCAGAGATTGGATTGACGCCTATGGAGTTGCTAGCCAATCACGTCATTCCCTCCCTTTCACCATGCCGTCCATCTCATCCCTTCCCCCCGAGTTACAGCTAGAATTCCTCAAATTTCTGGACTACAGCTCGCTTGTGTCATGTAGAGGGGTTCGTTTCATCCTTACAAGGCTATCTCTCCCCACTGACTCGGACCGAATTTCAAAGGTCTGCTCTCTGTTCAGAGAGCTCATCGACGGGGACCCGTACTTGCAGTATCAGCTCGATCTTGCTACTTACGGACTGGAGGATGGTCCTCCAACAGCGGGGCCATTGGCGCAGCGCCATGATGCATTAAGGAAATACACAGACGCTTGGAATCAACTCAAGTGGTCGAAAAAGATCGAGGTCCCAATGAGTCGAAGTGGTCTATGGGAGCTTTTTGGGGGCGTCCTGGGGCAAAACACACCCGGTGGAGGATTCAAATTTACCAGACTCCCCTCTGTGCTCCGTGGCATCGAGGAGGAGACCTGGGAAGTGCCCAAACCGCGGATCGAGCTTCGTGACTTTACAATGGATCCCGGACAAGACCTTTTGGTTCTAATAGAGAAACCCAGGTGGTAAGTGTGACCCTTGCTATGCGTATCTCGGTTTCATGGCTTACCTCCTCACAGGGATGGACCTACAGCAGACCACAAGCATCACCTCCATCTTTTGTCGCTGCAGAAGTCGCCTGGTTCCGCTCACCCGCTCGCAAAGGGTGGAGCTGATCTATCCCATCTCCAAAATTCGAGAGGTCTGCAGGTCTCATACACCCTCCAAATTGCAGGAGACTTTATTGGACTTTTAATTAATGGTCATCTTGCTGGGGTGAACGAGCTTTTGGTCTGGGACTGGAAATGTGGGCAATTAAAGCTGGTAAGTGTTTGTCGGCTCTTCATCCATAAGCAGAGATAACCAACCCATCTGATGATAGCACATAACCGGCGGCGGATTGGTTTCATTCACGTTCATATCTGAACGACATGTTCTGTTCTGTGTCTTTGACTATGACGCCGACCTTGACCCTCAACTTGTGGTCGTGAACTGCACAGAAAGCTCGGGCACCACACAAAATGTGGGGACTTTACGTTCCGGATTGTCCTTCCGATATCCTCTATTCCATCGTCGCGCCCTAATCTTGCAAATGGAAGTTCGAGCAGATCCTTCACCTTCATTCTCCCCAGACCCCTGCTTGCCCGTGCCTTTCCATCTATCGCGGAACAACCGAATATACATGGTCACGATATGGCTTCAAGTCCGTCACGATCTGATACAACTGGAGCTTTTCGTCCCTTCGAAGACCCTGCTCGACGTCGTCCAACTAGCCGAGGGAGCTGGCCATGGACGCGACGGTGCTTACAATGTACCTTGGAGTGCCTGGGGACCAGATGGCACACGAATGATGGTCTCGGACTACCCGCGCTCACATGTCTGGGTATGCTTCGTGTATGGAACCAAGTATATCAGACTGGAGCAAGCTCAAGAAGGAGACACAAACGCTTGGTGCCGCGTCTACGACTTTGCCGACCTTCCGGTGTGGCGGGGGAAAGGGGATGTCAAGGAAGAGAACATCATCAGAGACCCAGCATCGCTCAGTAATCTGAAGTCTCCTGAAGCGATGTGCCATGTCGGGCCCTCCTTAATATGCTCTGGAAAGATCTTCAGCGAAGATGTGGCAACAACGTACCCGTTCCGATGGAAGTCTGTTGAGCTGGAGGTGCCACTGACAGCAGGACTTCGGCACACGTGTGCAGTTATGTGCAGCGAGGACAGCATTGTAATTGTGGATGTGAGTCGCTTGGCTTCATACACGCATCTCATTTACATGCTAATCGGCTGGAAAAGAATACAAGGCACAGTTATATTGTCCTGAGCTTTTAACAGCTCGGGAACGATACAGGCGCGCGCCTACTGTTGCCATACTGTGACGGTTTCAGACCAAACCGCTGGTGTGCGAAAGGTGTAGAATGTCATACGAGGCGCTCTGGACAGGCACATGCTGGAAACACGCTCGGCGCTCCTGGCGATGCGGAACAAGATGACTTATGCGAGATGGTTCGAAAGCATGTCTAGAATGCCCAATGCCCAAGTTGCCCCGTGGTCAGTTGAACATATTAGCCGAAAGTTGACGCAGATGTCAAAGTATAAAGGTAGCAAGGAGATGTTTTAGCTAGGTTGAATGTACGGGCGTATATACCTCGGCGCAGCGATGAGAGCCTGGCTGTAAATAGGGAGATGGAAGGGAGTCAGGTATGGAATTGCGGTGTTTTGGCTCTGGAGATGAGATGCGCGGAGATCGGCCATAATCGGGAGATCTACCGGGTTGTCATCTTATCAGATAATAACGCGTGCAATCAGACGCCATTCGATTTTTTCAGCACACAGCAGCTTTGCTTAAAACGCCCTCTCTTCCTCCATGACTCGAGCTCATTTTCATTCCCCTCCTCCCCCACCCCCCTCGCCAATATGATCCCCCAGTCCCCCCTCACCCCCCTCACAAAGGCTCGCTCCCAGACCTTCAAGGCCTTCTACGCCGTACGTCGACCAGGCTTAACGATGGCCTTTGCTAATTGATGCTGTTCAGACCATCCGTAGTCTCAGGAATAATACCAATCCTGCAGAACCACCGGCGGACATTGCCCCACCTTCAGACAATGTAGGTCCATGCGCTTGCTTTTATGCTGCTCGACGTTCTCACTGTCGTGCAGGACTTCATTTTGTCAATCCTGCGGGCGAACCCATCCCTGCGGGATACACGTTCCTACCTCGCCTCCTTCGGCATCTCCCCACAAAGACCACAAGAAAAGCCCGCAGCTCAGATGCCTGAAGTCATAATGCCTCCGCCCCCTGTCCCCAAAATCTCGTCTCATACCAAAACCGCCGCCACAGAGCAGCCGCTGACCCCGAGCCCTGTCATCCATTCTATCCTGAACCCTATCTATCGGCGAACTTCCCTTGTCAAGCTCCAGGGTCCTTTCACTGATGTGCAGCTAGACAGCATCACAAAGGGTCTGGTCTACCTCGAAAAACTCGGTCTTGTCAGTGTCATTGTCGTCGAGACGGATGAGGGACACAAAGGGGATCTAGACGAGCGAGCACGCATCATTGACGAAGTCATGCGTGTTGTTACCAGCTTGGAAAAGCAGGGGGCGCGTGCTCGTCCAGTCATGGGGGCTGTAGCGCGATTGGGCCCCAAACCCGGCGCCGATGAAACCAATTCTGACCCGAGCTTCATCTCGCCAGAGACACACGCCTACCCTCAGGACCTTACACCCATTCGATCGTCTCTCCGCGCTGGAGAGATCCCCGTCGTTGCTCCTTTCGCTCTGGACTCATTTTGCCGGTCTGTTCGTGTCGACGCGAATGACCTCATTGCCGGGCTTGCATGCAGTATGACCGAAGCTGCTGCCCTAGAAAGCTCATCGTGCAAAGAGCATGAGGACGGGACCACGGACCCAAACGCCGTTGACCTCACTCCTCTGCGACTCATGATTATCAACCGCCATGGCGGAATACCCTCCTACGCACGTTCTGGATACCCTCATCTCCTCATCAATCTAAATCAAGAATACGAGCATATTCTCGACACGTTCGATCGACGGTGGAAGTCAACCCATCCAACTGCACTTTCGGACCTCGCACTGGCCCGCACTTGCCTAACTTACATGCCTTCGACTTCTTCAGCCATTATGGTTTCCCACAAGTCACCCAGCTCTATGATTGGAAATCTGATCACCAACAAACCCGCCGTCAGCTCCAGCCTTCCCCATGCATTGCTTCAGGGAAATTCAAAGCTAACCCCCCATACCCCAACCCTCTTGCGACGCGGATTACCTGTCCAGGTTGTCCGATCGGTTGCCGACATCGACAAGTCAAAGATGACAGCTCTACTTGAACAGTCATTCAAACGGGTTCTCGATCAAGACGCGTTTTACAAGAGACTGGAATCTACGCTCGACTTCGTCATCATTGTCGGCGACTACGCAGGCACAGCTATCGTCACAAATGAACCCTCCCCGAGCTCATCGCAGCCTATATCCTATTTGGACAAGTTTGCCGTTCTCCCGAGTCATCAGGGAGATGGGACAGTCGATTTTCTGTGGGTTGCACTCCACGACGAATCCTATGGATTGGGTCATCCGTTCGCAGCCAACCCCAACGGAGGGAAAGGTGGGGTGGGAGAAGGACGAGACCTAGTATGGCGAAGTCGCTCCAACAATCCCGTAAACAAGTGGTATTTCGAGCGCAGTACTGGTCACCTTCGGATGGGCGATTGGGTTTTATTCTGGTCAGATGCGGAGAGACGGCTGAAGATTGAGCAGGGCCGTCGTGGGAGCGATGGACTGTCATTCATCGAGGATTGGGAACATGGTCGACTCGGGGAGTGGGCTGATGTTATCACCAAAATACCTTCCGCCTGGAAGTGAAGGGAATCGGGATGGGTCTGCTTGATTAGAAGTACATATGTACTAAATTGTTTTTTTGTTGAACGCTCTGGAACTTTTATGCTGGGTATTTTTACATTAATTTATCCCTCTCGATCTCCAAACAAAGCATCTAGCTACGCAGTGTACCCGTACATTTTATGTATAAGATAGCGTTGTATTACCGAATTCATAGACCTCAAAACAATCCATCCAAGAGTTTACGGGAGGCTTCGACTCCGAGCTAAGCAAAGAGAAAAAAAGTTATTGCGAGCCCAATACCGGAACGCGACAAGTAAGGAACTTACGAAAGTGGCAGCGTTAGCCGGGAACGCCTGGAAATGGAAAAGGTTAGCTATTAAATAGTGATTGACGCTCAATAGAATTACGCACCCTAGCCATGGCAGGTCCGAAGCCCTTCCAGAGGGCAGCAACACCATCTTGGGCGATCGTCTTGCGAGCACAGTCTAGGATTCCGGAATATGTTCCAGGTGCAGCAGACTGAATTCTAGATTTGAGAACCTAAGAGGAGGGTTATTAGGCAAACATCCTCGTCGCATCATTATCGGGAAAGAGGCGACTCACATCTGGGGGGATCGCAATAGCCCACATCGCGACACCCGCGGTACCTCCGGCAAGAATAACTGCCTGGAGGTTGAGGTCACTTGCAGATGCGCCAGCTGGAGTGAGGAACTTCTTCGTCACTTCGTAGGCAGCGAAGTAGCTGAAATATGGTGACCCGGAAAGAAGGACATGGTGACGATGGATGGCGTGACGAGGAAGGAAGATCAGGGAATTTATGAGATTTATTTTTGCTTAAAAAAGAAGTGAGGGGATATTGGAACATACGCAGCGCTTCCTGGGCCATCCCGGGCGAGGGTTGCACCTGTACCACGGAAAATGCTTCGGATACCTCCTTCCTTGTAGAGGTGCTTCAGGACGTCGGTGACACCGGTATAGTGAGTTCCAGATCCCGCCTGACCTTGCACCTGAGCGAGATATAATTAGTATCGAAGACCAAGCAAACATGTGGGAGTCGATAGACGCATACCTGCAGCAGAACCTTGGCTCGTTCCACAGGTGCGGTCACAAGGGTGGTCGGAACGGCGGAGAGGAAGCCAGCTGTTGCGAGCTCCGGTATCGAGAGTGCTTGAGATGTGCGCTCAGGTGTCACAGCGAGGATCAGTTTCTTGGAAGCATCGTATGCCTGGGAGGGGGATATCGTTTGGTTGAGTTACGGCATGCGGGGAAGGGACGGGTGATCTCGTACCCAGAAGGACACAGCAAAGATTGGGGTGACCCCGAGCAGAGGAGGCACAATTCCTCGGTAAAGACTAGCGAAGAAGATTGTTTACGATTTCATTGAATTGTGTGTAGATAGAAATAGCACATACCCTCTGATCCCATCCTTTGCTACCGTCTTCTTCACAACATCCACTGCGCCCGTGTATGTCCCGGCAGGGGCCGTCTGCAGCCTTGTCTTGGTCAAGTCGAACGGGTGGCCTGCGTTTGTGAGCTGGCAATCCAAATACTGCAGCTCGAGGACGCTACTGACCGACAACGACGGCGCACACGCCTCCGAATCCACCAGCAACAAACGACTTGATGTTTTCCGCGGCAGATGACTATAGTACACATCGACGGTTCACCACGACCAACAATGAGTACGAAGGCCTTTATGATTGAAGAGGCTCACACTGACCATGGTGTCGGGAGGAGTGTGGTCGGGTGGGCGAGTCTGGTGAGTAGGAAGACGGAAGGACCGCTTCCACCTTTTTACATGATGCCTGATGCAGGGCCAATGCTGGGCAGCCCAACCGGGGAGATACGGATTTCACATGCTCGCTGCCACCGCCGGAAAAATATATGTAGAGCATCCCATCCAATAAACTAGCTGAAATAACTGTAGGAGGCGTCTTGTACAAGAAAATAATACACAGATAAGTAACATGTTCATTTGCAATGCCAATGCGAAGTCGGTCGAAGATTGAAGCTGAAGGGAAAGCGAAACGACTCTCTATATACAGGAATGCCCAATAAAATTAAGAAAGAAAAGGTCGACCTTAATCTTCATCGTCGTCACGGCCGAATCCGCCAACGGGCTCATACGTCGCCTCTGTCGTGTCTCTTTGCCAGAGTTTCCGAACGCCGTAGAAGAACCCACAGATGGTCAAGATACCGACGGAACCCACAGAGATTGGGGCCCCATATTCAACCCACCATTTAGGGTGATATGGAACCAGAAGACGGTCTATCTGTATTACCCCGCCTACGCCACCCCCAGTCGTTGATCGGCCCCATCCGACCACTCTAGCGTAATCCTCATCGCCTTCGGTACCCCGCGCACCCTTGATTCCAACGACATACCCTCCTTCCTCCCGCTTTTGGAAGAAGAGATCCCCATATACTGACAGGACGGACCGCAAAGTAGAGTAAGTTGAGTCGTCAAAAATAAGTGGTCGGTCGTTGTACAATGGCTTGTCCTTGCTCTTCTTATCATCGAATGGAGTATCGTCCGAAGGCGAAGACGGCACAGGGATAAGATGTTGTTCAACGATCTCCTTCATAGCTGCCTCGTCAGCGTATAGCTGTGTGAGATTGATGTTCTTGAAGGCATCATCGGACGGGCAAAGCAGGGTCCACCCGGAGTTGTCGAGTTTCTGATCCGCCCACCATTTGGTTCCTTCCGGAGGGGCGGTTCCGTTTAAAACCCACTCAAATCCTGCCTTGTTCACCAAAGTAGTCATGGTGTTGCCCTTGGCCGCACGAACCAATTTTTCGATAGTGATTTCGACAGAGCGGGGAATGAGGATGTCCGAAACCTCGTGGATGACGCCAGTTCGGGTGAGCCAGTTGCGGGGAGTGATCTCTGCCTTCAAGCCCGTCCAACCACCGCTGGCTCCAACATACATCGTGCCGTTCTTGGTGGTCTCCAATGATACATCGGTGCCCTCCAAGGTGCCATACGTGTGCTGACCCTTCGCCAACTCAGTCGCATACTCGATTGAACTCAAAGTATGATGCAGCAAAACGTTTTCCAAGTCTTGTTTGGCCGATGCTGAAAGAAGGTGATTGCTGACTAGAAGACCAAGGCGCTTGAAAGCTTCATTGCGGGGAATGAGCCAAGTCGTGCGAGGTCTTGTTTTCAGCGTATCGGCCTTCGAAGACGATAGCACGGCGGCCAGGAAGGATGAAAGATCCAAATAGGGGAGAGCCGTTTCCAGTGGGTCTGCTGGTGGGGTTAGCGGCCGGGAGATGAAGTAAATCATTGAATTGTTGACTCGGACTAAAAAACTTGTGAGGATAATGAAGTTAAAAATGGTCCCAAGTGAGCTCACCAGGTTCGCCAATGACTCCTGCGCCCGCGAAGCTGATGGACTTCGGACGCTTCTTCTTTGGATCTTCTGGTGCGACATCGACCGAGAGGACCTGTCTCCCACCACCTAAACCTTGTTCCACCAGTTCAGTTTCCAAAAGTGTGCCATTCTCCAACCTGTTGGGTGTCCATCGCCCTGGAAGGAAGTGGTACTGTAGCAGCTTCTTGAGTTCTTCGCTCCCTCGTTCGGGCAGATCCGAGTCTCCAAGAATAGAGAAAATATCGTCTGTTGGAGCAAGGATAGTGTACTCCGGATCGGTGTCATTGATGAGTGACGTCAATTCGACGGAGTGGAGCAGGGACACAAAGGTTGTGCAATTGAGGGCAAGGAGGTACTTCTCCGGAGTCAACTGGAGGGCGTTCGGGGGGATGAGTAGCGAGGAAACGAGATGAAGCACTCCGTTGGACGCATAAATATCGGGCTGAACCAGATCCGCGTCGCCCACTTTGGTTTGAGAGTCAGACGGGACGATCTTCAACTTCGTTCCATCGAGCGTAGTCACTGGAAGAGTTCAGCCAAGGAGAATCCAACAAGGAGAGGTACACCCACCACTGAGACCGGACTGGAATGAGTCCGACCACTTGACGTCGTCTTCGATCACCGCATGCATGTTCAATATCCGTCTCAGGTCGTCCGCTGCGAATTCACTTTCGAGGTACAAGCGCTCATACGGGTCTAAAGCGTCCCATGCTTCGTCGACCGGCAAAAAGAGCGTGATATTGGCAGTGCTGTTGAGTTTCGTGACGACCTCGGGCCCCAAGATCTTCTTGAAGTAGGAAACGGAAGGCTGTTCTTCGATTATTCGAGCTATAAGGGGAGGGAAACGTTACATGTGTTCGAAGAGACTAAGCAGACGACAAACCGAGGTTGGACGGAGGATCTAGCAAGGTATCAATTCCTATCACGACCCCGTTTGAAGCATCGACAGCTTTCTTGACCCAGTTGGCACCCCCGCGACCGAAAGAATCAACCCCGACGCGCACACCAGTGTCATCAGACGCTACTCGGATTCGCTGAGGCTTCCCACCTAGGCTTCCGCCTGGCACGGGCATCCATGGTGGGTTGGGAGGGGGCTCTCTAGACGGCGGTTGCAAGTCCAGGGACGGATAGTGCAGGGTGTCGTGGGTTTGCACTCCACTGAATGAGGATGTGGCTGGAAGCGTGTAGTTGAGAAGATGGTAGAACAGCTGTTGCCGCAGCCGCTCTTGGATATTGTCGGTGACTACGAAGGCGTCGTCCTCGAGAATGCTCTTCCACAGGGAATCCTTGTCGACATAGCGCTTCACAGCGTCGTTTGTGGGTGCGAATATGGTGCTTGCTTCGAGACGATTCAGCGTTGGAATGAGTCGGGACCGCTGCAGAAGCTTCAACAAGGAGACATAGTCGGGATCAGCTCCGAGGGCGTCGACGACTGTTGTTGACGCTGTTGCGGGCTGCGACCATGGTACTTGGGCCGCAGAGATGCAGAGGGGGAGGAGGGACGCCGTCAAAGCGACAGGGAGGGCTGCCCATCGCATCGTTGGAGGAGAAAGGAATATAGAAACGAGGCGGAGGATCGCAGCAGCCAGCCCAATAAGCCGGACCCCAGCCCACGTGCCACCAAATATGTAATGACGCTGCCTCTGACAGGCGCCATATTCCTCGAATGTGTGCCTTTTCCTGAATTCAGCATCCTTATCGCTGTCGTCCTTCGTCCTCGACGGCATGCTCCAGCTCCAGCAGACCTGCACCGGATATCCTGCTGCAGGCCTCCAGTTCATTCGCCTTCCCCAGGAGATCCTTCTGGTGCGTCCAACAACCCTCTCTGACCACACGCCACATTACTGAGCCTCAAAAGCTCTACCCTTCCGCAGACTCCGTCCTCATCCGAAATGCCCAAAATCTCGCTCTCCGACGCGTTCTCGCCTTTTGGGAGGCATTTCCGGGCACAGTCAACTCAAAGGAACCTATATCATGCATCTCCGTCGACTCTGGAATGAGGCTGGTAAGATCGCAGGATCTCTCTCGCGCTGCATGCCAACCTTCAGTCAGATTGTCGCCGCAATGGCCACCCGGGTCGCAGCGTGGGCTTTATCAGGCGTGCAGGACAATGCATGGAGGGTCCACTCAACTCTGGTCCTTCCGGAAGGTCATACCGTTACCGCGCTCGACAACAAAGCTGGTAAACTCGCCCACTAGCCTTATCGCGTAAATGCTCAAATTTTGCAGGGCTGCTCGCTGTCGGCACTGAACGGGGTTTCTCTGTGTACACTTTGGTGTTAGAGAATGATTTGCCAACCTGGTCCTTGAAATGGTCCGCTCCGTGAGTGTGCCAGTAACTCGTCCACTTCCTTCCTTCTCTCATCCACTTTAGGGTAAAGGCCATCATACACGCCAACTTTGCGCCTTCCCTTATGTACATTGCCACTGTCTGCAAGGCATGCTCCATTTCAATCTTCCTTTGCAACGGTCCGAACTAAGCTTTACTTATTAGCATGATACCGCCTTGCGCCTTTTTTCTACCACGTCTGGAAGACAGACTCAAGTGCTTTCACACCCCCGTCCAGTAACCAAAATTGCCTGGCGCCGGCCTCAAGCTTCAAGTCGGTGCGGAAAGGCTATCTCTGTTGAAATTACGATGGGCTCATTACTTCGTAGCTATGACCTAATCCTTTATAGTATCACTACCGACTCGGTATTGCGAATATTCATACCCATCATTGACTCCCCCGAATACTTGCAGTTGCATTCATCCTTAGATCTATTCTCTGCTCTCCCCTTTCCGGTTGCCCTTCAGCATGCCAATTCGCCCTCGTCGATCTTTTGGCTTGATCGCCAAACTGTTGGCACGGTGCTGAATTACATTCTGAAAAATTCCCTCGAAGAAGACAAAGGCAAAAACAAGAGAATACAGGAAATTCAAGACGAGGGTTGGGACATGTTCGTCCGCATACTTGGAGACGGCTCCCTCGTAGTCACAGCTGTTGCAGTATGTTCGACGCACTCTTACCCAGGAGACTGTCTGACCAAGTGTCCAGAATATCGATCGTCGGCCCCCGACGTTACTTCGCCAATTTACCTTGCAACAGTCGCAACCTTCTATCTTCGAGCATCCTCCAGCATACCTCTACCTGTTATCTCACCCTGATCCAAAGCTGTTGACGTTGGTCACAAGTACTCCTCTCATGACTTTCAAACTTTCCCCACTTGCATTTTTCGACGCACGATCCCATGGGCTGGAGCTTGTGGCCTCCTTCCCTGAGAGGGACATTGCCGAGGAGTCCGATATTTTGCGGTTGGTGAGGACACCTGAAGGAAAAGGCGTCGGTGTAATACGCGGAGATCTTGACGGAGACTCCTGGACCATCGGAAAACGGGGCACAGAGCTGAAGAGGACAGGAAGTTGGGTAAATGCGGAATTCATGGTAGTCTTATCCCAAGGTAGGCTATCTGGCACATCAAGTTCTACTGTGTGGTAATCCCAATGAATTTCCTCTAGGTCACCAATTTGCAACCTTCCTCCAACAGTCGGGAATTTTAACTCTGCACTGCTCCCCCCCGCAGACTTTGAAGCTGCCTCGGCTCGAATCGCTATTCACTATGCCTTCTCCTTCTGGCTGTGAATTTATGATAGCGATAGCGACCGATTATACCGTCATTCAGATCAAGTGTACCGAGGGACCTGACCCGGAACTCTCGATTGTGTCGCAGACTCCACTTCCCCTCCCTTCAACGCCAAAGTTTATTCAGCCTGTGGACCCGATGGCTTGGGGAGATCTCAGAGACTGGTCTGAACACGACGTTCTCTTGAGTGTATCTCAAGAAGGTGAACTGGCATTTTGGGCTCTGGAAACGTCCAACGGACAAGCGTGGAAGTGCACTGGCAAGGTCAGAACAAATAGAAGCGGATTCAAGAAGGCAAAGTGCAGCTCCATGAAGAAAACGGCGCTGGGTATGTTTCGACTTCCACTGTTGCACTCTTGTGCTCATGTTTAGTCTCTAGTCGTTGCCCAAAGGGATCATGACGAGTTGACAATTTGGGACTCGACCGAGTCTGAATTTGCCACAGGTCTAGAATATCAGCGGGTAGAGGACGCGTAAGCACATTCGCCGGTGTCGAGCTCGCAGCTATTTACATTTATCTCCAGCAATCGTATTCTCGATCTGGACTGGAGCTCTACAAGCGACTCGCAATCTATATTGGCCGTCGGTTACTCTCGCCACGTCGACATTTTGTGTCAACAGCGGATGACATACTTTGAGGAAGGTCCTGGTTGGGCTCTATGCCACAGGATAGATATTTCAGGGTCTGTTAATTCCCTAGCCTATTCCCGCATCAGCATTATAACCCGTTCTTGTAGATTCACTCCTCACACAATCAGCGATTCAGTGTGGATGGCACATGGATCTTTCCTCGTGGCAGCAGGACAACAGATGTATCTATTCAGTGAACCTTACGATGCTGAACCCCGCGAGCCGGCTGCGTCTCATGAGACCTTGTTCGAACATGTCGCTCGAAGAAATGGTCCTCTGGAAGATTACAATCCTCAGATGCTGCTTCAGTGCTTGCTTTGGGGTGCGTTTATTTCAGGTTGTTTGACGCGCGGTTACTGACCGGTTCCACAAAGGCAAAATTGGATTGGTGAAGGAGATCATCATAAATCTAGCTCGAGCCATCGAACGACATGAAAGTGGGGACGATCAAGTAGAGTGGGCAGCACTTCCTGTGGAGCGATATTTAGAAAGGGACAGCAAGAACCTTTCTTCTGTGAGTAGTTAGTTGCTCTAGATTGGATTTGCCAGAGATGAACTCGTGATTAGGGTCCGCAGAAGCATTACAAGACACTATTCAACGCCACTGCCAATGGGACGAATGGCGAGTAGGTTGTTCTGAACTCAGTGTCCATAGGATTCTTCTCAGTTCGCTTGCAGCTCGGACGAGGAGGAATTCTCTCGTGCATTGGTGACTCGCTTGATTCGACATCTCGAGTCTCATCAGCTACCTCACTTGACATCCAACGAACAAGCCCACTTGATTGTCCTCATTCAAACTACCTTGGAGGTAACGAAGCCAAGTTGTCTTCTTTCTTTGGGGCATCACTGAAGTCCCTTGTCCAGACTGATGAACAACGCCGCGCCCTGGACGAAAACGGCCTTCGCTATATCATCTCGATGCGATCCTTTTACATTTTGAACCAGAGAGCCTCTCAAAAGTCGACCCTGCCCCCTCGGTCAGCTATGCGGGAGCGTCTTCGGTACCGCGATATGATTTGGGCATTCCATAGCGAGAGTCAGGATCTCTTACTGAACTCGTCAATAGCTGCCTGTGGAGGCAAACTGACGTGGTCGGAGGCGAGAGCTTTGGGTATACCTCTATGGTTGAACTCACCAGAAACTCTGGTAGGTTATCCTTTCTACCTCAACGCGTTCCGTTTTTGAGTCCTGTTTGTAGAAGCAGCAATTCGAAGTGATCGCTCGCAACGAGTACATGGCAGGTGACGCACGCGATCCTACTGCGTGCTCACTGTTTTACTTCGCTCTTGGGAAACACAAACTGGTACATGGACTTTGGAGACAAGCGGCATGGCACAAGGAGCAGCCTCTCATGCTCAAGTTCCTATCCAATGATTTCTCTCAGGGGCGATGGCGGACCGCTGCACTCAAGAACGCGTTTGCGCTGCTTGGCAAGCAACGTTTTGGTGGGTCAAAATTTCTTGTGATGTGATTAACAGTGGGTTCTGATTCCAGATTTCAGAGTATGCTGCAGCGTTCTTCTTACTCGGAGGAGCGTTGAAAGACGCAGTTAACGTCTGTCTTAAACAGATGAAAGACTTCCAATTGGCAATCGCTGTGGCCCGGGTAGTAGAACAAAGTAATGAAGGCCCTGTGCTCAAAGACATACTCTCTGAGACGGTTATACCCATCGCGTTTGAATCTGGCAACCGATATCTCGGAAGCTGGGCGTTCTGGGTGCTCCATCGTCGCGACCTTGCCGTACGGATTTTGTTGGTACGCGACCCGAACCTCACATCAAGTAGTTCATGCTCAAATTTCTCGTAAGACTCCCCTGCAGGATATTGCCTCGGCGTTCGATCTCATTGTCGAAGAGATTCGAGAGCCTTTTTACGACGATCCAAGTCTAGCCTTGTTATTCTCGCAACTTCGATCGAAGACTTTACAGGCTGCCAAGGGAACTAGTGAAATTTCTGGAAGATCGGAATTCAAGTTTATCCTTCAAATAGCCAAAGTCTTTTGTCGCATGGGTCTGTTACGTTTATTCATTCGCATTCGCCGACTAACGGCTGATCTATCTGACAGGCTGCCATGCATTGGCGCTAGACATTGTACAATCGTGGTCTTTTGCAAGGCCATCTACGGCCATTCATTCTCCAGCAACTTCACCTCTCAATGGGCACATATCCCCTAACCCAGGATCTCCTGCTTCCAGACCTATGTTCGCATTGGAACCAGCAATGGCTCGTCGCTCGTCAATCATGATTGATATTGATTTCACCTCTTTACCCTCTACTCGCTCTGACACGCCCGTTGGTCAAAAATCGGCGGGTCTAGAGAAACTCGAGGATGAAAGCGACCTCATCGCCCGCAAAGCAGGTCTAGGCAGCTTGATGAAGTCGGCCAAACAAAACGTCCATGTACCCGAGTTCGATATGAATGCATTCTTTTGAAATTCCGCTTCATGACCAAGAAATATTATTATGTGTACAGATCGTCGTCGTAATCAATCGAAAGTAAGCAAGCAGTGGGCAACCGTCAAAATTGCAGCGGAGGGCCAGGAAAGAACAGATATTTAACTCTGAACTTCAACCTCACGCTTCTTCAAGACCAAGTCATTGCCGGTAACACGCTTGAAAACTTCCTGGACATCCTCTACAACAGTCTCGAAGTGAGACGTAGCGTCGTAGGAGCGCGTGATGAAAATGTTGTCCTCTTTGCCCGAGCTGGTGGGGGTGTAGATGGGGCTAATGGAAACAAACCTAAAGTTGACTCAGTCAGAATGATATTAGCAAAAAGACGTGAAACTGCTTCTCACTTGTCGTAGATGGGGCCCAACAGGTTCAGACCAGGAGCGATCTCAAGCTCGGGCTTGTCGGTCTCCACGATGGTACTGACAATGGCAACATAAATGTCCTTAGCGCAGACATTATGGGTAGACGAAACCATAGCAATGTAGATATCTTTGAATGTGGAATCAATAAGCGTGGAAGTAGCATCTCATACACGGAAACATACCGTTACGGCGGTTGACCTGGTTCTGGGGGATGATGATCTGGCACGAGTCAGAGTCTTCGGTTCCAGGGATGGGGTGCTTGAGGAGACAGATTGCTCGAACGACCTTGCCTTCCTCGACGGTCCGCATCTTGCCACCCTCAAGCTCCTTACCAGCACCGAAGTAGCTGGGGTCGCCAATAACCTGCTTGGCCTTCACGGTTTCGTCGCCACTGCGAACACCGACGAACTTTCCTTCGGAATCCGTGACAATTTCATCAATGGGCTTGTCAAGCATGTATGTTCCACCGTAGATGGCGCTCAGTCGTGCGAACGATTGAGGGAGCTCCCCGAGACCGTAGAGAGGGTAGATGTAGGGAGATTTGCCATATCGGGCCATGGAGGAAGTATAGAGGATGATACGGTCGTATGCCGGCCTCGCTGGTTTCGTGATGTAACTGAAGGGCGTTTAACCGTCGACTAGTGAACATGCAGCAACCTGGCTTACTCGTCATCAAGATACAGGGCCATAGCATGACCAATAAAATCCTGGGTTCCCGGCTCAAGACCGAATTTCTCATAGACGGTCTTCATGCTATCCCTGTCGAGATTGATCCCTAGAAACAGCGGCAGGTGCATAAACAACAACGATCAAAGGTGAACATCGGGGCTTAGTTACCTTGGTGAGTGGCAGGATCCTCATCCTTCCAATTCTGGAGGAACTCGAAGAACTTCTTGGCTCGTCGTTTCTCGAAAAGACCCATGAGAGGGCTCTTCACAGCCTCCATCTCAGTGCTAGGCACCTTGGAGATCTTGCCGTCACGATAAACGAAGCTACCAGCGATCTGCTTAAACTCGAGGTATCTGGTGACTTCGGTGTGAACAAGAATCTTCGTCAATTCACCAGAAGCAATGATGAATTTGGGAACGAGGTCGATGGCATAGTCCCTGTCGCGCCCAAGCTCCGTTGGCGGGGCTTGATCAGGGCGGAATTTGCGGTAGAGCTGTGATGACGGTCAACCACCAGCAAGAAAAGAGGCGTCCTTGCAAACCTGAGTCAAGTTCAAGCTGGCACTGTCTCCCCCATAGTAGTCGTTGCGGTCCATATGCAAGACCTTCTTGCCCTCGACGGAGAGCAACCCCGACAGGATACACTCGGTGAGGCCAGTGCCGAGGACAATGACCTAAGGGAAGCACGATGAGCACACATTCATGAGCAATGAGCTAAATGCCTACGTCGTATTCTTCATCCATGGTTGCTGGTCAAGATGTGGAAGAGAGTGAAGGAGAGGAACAAGACTAGCAGGCGCGTGGTTTGTCTGGATCGATCTTGTTATATGATGGCCCCACGTGAACCAGTCAGGGATCATTCCAAAGTTAGGGGCATGCCCCACGATTACGTCCTGCTACTGTACTTACAAAAAAATTACTAGACAACATAGACATGAACAGTCCCAAGATTGAAGATGACCCCGACAACCTCCAACAACCAAGAAATTAATATTAAATCAGTAAAAAGCCTCTCGCTCTACTCTTTCCTCGGGGTTCTACTAGGCTTGACGCGCTGTGACTGCGAGAATTCCCTTTGTATCTTCCTTGCTAACCGGTTGATTTCTGTATGGACAATTGAATCAGGATATGCAGAACAACCGGTAAAGACGACGAACCTTTCTCGCAGCGCCGATAATATTCTGCCCAGGATTTCGCAGATCGCTGAGTGTACTACGAATGAAGTTAGCAAAACAGTTGAAGAACATAAAAAGGTGTATACCTTCTCTGCAAACGGGCCCCACCGATCCTTCGAAGTCGTTTCATGCCATCTAGGAAATTCCGCGATGTACTTGGCGGCAATGTACATGTCAGCCTCTGAAAACGGTTCTCCTTTCTGACCCATGTCATCCTCGTGCCATTTTTTGACGGGAGTATCATCGTCGCTTTCATCTTCATCCTCGTTGCTCACTGATGCGGTCTCCTGGTCCTCCTCCTCCTCCTCATCTTCTTCTTCCTCGCTCGTACTAGGATCGCGATATTTGGGACGTTTTCTTCGAGAGCTTCTGCTTTCATCTTCATCATCGTCGGCGAGGGCATATTCCTTCCCGCGCGCCGCGGCGAGAATCTTGTCTGGCAGATCGTGATTAATGGACCAATGTGAGGCCCACGATTGGGGAGTGTGATGAGGAGCCTGTGTAAGACGCTCTGTGAGCATTCTAGAAAGTAAGATGCGGGTATGACAACTCACCCTTTCCGCCACCATCTCGCACAACTCATTTCGAGTCAGATCAGGATTCTTTTGCAAAGCGCGTTGAATGAATTTGATAAAAAATTCACGATCTTCAGGAGTGTACTTGTTTCCTCGCCCTTGCGGTATCACCTTTGTTGGGGGTGTAGGAGAGCGAGAGGGAGGATCTGGAATCTTGATATCAGCGTGAGGGGGAGGTAGACGACTGTCGAATACGGGTGCTGGAGCGGTGAGGCTGTTGATGGTCGCTCGCCGACTACCGCCAGCTTGCGTCAAGGCTGTAGTCGACGCACTTCGCTGCTCTTTGGGAGTCGGGGCCTTGGTATAAGGTCGCTTCGCGGGGACAGTGGATGGCGTAAGAGATGTGGGAGTAGGTGAGTTCTCAGTTTTGAAAGAACTGGGGGAAGGTTTCTTGATCGTGGGCTTTTTAATGGAAGGGATTGGCCCCCTCTCTTCTAGGGTCACTTGCTTGGTTTTCTCCTTCTGCATGCACAAAGTCACCCATGAGTCAATGCGAGCCTTGTGGTCCAGATAGTAATCCTTCCATAGACTAGCAGAATGTCCGTTTTTCTTGGAGGCCATGTGTTAAAAGAGCTCGCAATGCAAACGAAAGGACGACTCACCCCATGCAAACTATTCAAGATCTCTTTGTACGACTCTCCCCGGATGAGACCATTCATTATTTGTTGCACCAGTAGAGGTTCGTCTGCAGATTCCACGGGAACCGAGAGAGCTAGCGCGTCCTGTAGCACGTTCTGTGGTAGGTATGGCAGCCCAAGAGTGTTCATCCCAGGGGGGATTCCGTTCTGAAAGGACTGGTTCATCCACTGCTGCTGGTGGCCAAGATGTCCACCGTCCATCTGGCCCACGGGTTGAGCGTTCATCCCCATCGACTGGTTCCACGAGTTTTGCTGGGAGATAGGCATTGCGTGGTGGCGCTGGGGCATGGGTGGGCCTCTCATAGCGAGGTGATCGAAATGGGTTTGGCCCTGGTTTGCACCGTAAGGTCCGGAAAACGAACCAGAGCTTGTCGACGCGCCCTGGTTTGAATGAAAGCCATTCATCCCAAAATGAGACATGGTATTCATACCAGAGAAATTGGTTGTATACAGGAAGAGAGATCGCTCGAAAGCGTGGCTGTCGGACTGTAACACGATAAGGCACTGCTCAGACACGTATTTTCTACCCACCAGGAGTCCCCGGAGAGATATACGATGCTGACTGCCTCTGCGCGACGGTGGAGGGTGGTGCGGGGTGACGTTGGTGTGCCAGTTGGCCTCTGGCAATGCGAAGGCCGATGGAGACCAAACCTTCGCGTCGCAAATGTGACAAGGGAGTCACACGGCCACGTGTGACCCCGGCTATTACGCGACCTGCAAGATCCGCCGCTGGTGGGCGCCAACCCGATGGCATTGGCCCCTTATATTAGGGCCTTCGCTTGACTTTCCCCACTCCACCAGCCATGCCCTGCCCCAGATTTCCCCAGCTCAGACACATCAGGGCTAGTGCATTCAGCACGTCTGCCAGGGCCCACGCTCTCAGTGCAGCCGCTCTACCACGAGCACAGAAGCTCTCAGAAGGATGGAAAGGCACCAGTGCCACCGGAGGAAATACCAAGAACTTCATTGCGGGGCAGTTCGTCGAGAGCACAAGTCCAGAGTGGATCGATGTCCACGACCCAGTGCGTATACAGTCTACTGGCTCTCAGTCGACTCTGACGACCTGCCTTCCTTCAGTCAACGCAAACCGTTCTGACCCGGGTTCCCCAAACCACAGACGCGGAATTCGCCCAGGCAGTGGATGCTGCCTCTCATGCTTTTAAATCCTGGAGCAAAACTAGCATCCTCACCCGTCAGAAGTTTGTCATAGAGTATGTATCTTGTGTCCGCGGCCCTCCAGTCTGCTCATCTTTAGCTCAGACTTCAACACCTGTTGCGTAAGAATGCCGACGCCATTGCTTCGAGTATTGTTCTCGAGCAAGGGAAAACCATCGCTGGTGAGATAGCTTTCGCTTGCATTCCCCATTTCATGTTCTCAGATTCTGGTAGATGCACACGGGGATCTGCTTCGTGGCCTTCAAGTGGTTGAGACCGCTATCGGTATCACGTCCACATTGCTTTCCGACAAGATCGAAGGCGAGTAACTTTACCTTCCTCTCACCTGCTGTTCGATCCTTACGCCTTTCTCCAGTAAGCAAGGACATGGATACATACGTTCGAAAGGTGCCTTTGGGCGTTTGCGCAAGTGTTGCCCCGTTTAACTTCCCCGCGTACGCTCTTCCGTCGGCACGCTTTGTTTCCGTGCTCACGTTTCCCCAGAATGATTCCGCTCTGGACCATCCCTGTCGCTGCCGTTACAGGAAACACGTTGGTTCTCAAGCCGTCTGAACGTGACCCAGGCGCGGCTATGATTATTGCTGAGCTCTGTCAACAAGCAGGTGCGTATACAAACAAAATCGCTCTCCCAAGTGGTCTTCTAAAACCCGCCCAGGCTTGCCCGATGGAGTTTTGAACGTTGTTCACGGTGGTGTCCCAACTGTAAATGCTATTTGCGACCATCCAGATATCAAGGCGATTAGCTTTGTGGGTGGTGACCGTGCCGGCAAACACATCTACGAACGGTAGGTACCACCCTTGACATTGTCGTTCCAAGTTACTCAGCCACTTGAAGGGGAACGCAGAACGGGAAGCGAGTTCAGGTCAGTCATTCCACCAGCCTCCCTCGAGTCCAGCGTGCTCACATAGAGTAGGCCAATTTGGGAGCCAAGAACCACGCGATTCTTATGCCTGATGGTATGTCCCATCCTCAACCACATTGAACTAGTGGATAACAGTTTGTTTGGCGAATAGCCAACAAGAACCTGGCTTTGAACTCTATCGTTGGTGCTGCTTTCGGAGGTAATTTATTCCCTTGATTCTATTGGAATTGTACTCATTTTGTATGTAGCTGCTGGACAGCGGTGCATGGCCATATCAGTGGGTGAGCTGCCCTGCAAACTTATGCATCCTTGGTTTCAGACTGAATGACTCCTTCACGCCTAGCTCTGCTCGTCGGCGAAGCTCAGAACTGGCTGCCCGAGCTGATTGAGAGGGCGAGCAAGTTAAGCGTCAACGGTGGATTCGAGTCCGGTGCAGATTTGTAAGGCTTGGAATAGTTTTATCAGTCTTATGATACTGACAACCTTCAGAGGTCCTCTCATCTCCCCGGCGGCCAAGGACAGGGTAACAGGTCTCATTTCCTCGGCAGAGGAAGATGGTGGCAAGATTCTGCTCGACGGTCGTAACATCACTGTTCCCGGCTACCCTAATGGCAACTTCGTCGGTCCAACCATCATTGAGGCGGGCACTAACATGCGCTGCTACCAGTACGTACCCCACCTTCAACCTCTGCTCCCTCACTCAACCTTGCTGAACAGGGAGGAGATCTTTGGTCCCACCTTGGTCGTCCTGCGTGCAGAGACCCTCGACGATGCTCTTGAGATCATCAACTCGAATCGCTACGGCAATGGGGCTGCGATTTTCACTCAGTCTGGCGCTACCGCTCGCAAATTCGAGACTGACGTGAACGTGGGTCAGATTGGAGTCAACGTGCCAATTCCGGTCCCTCTGCCCATGTTCTCCTGGAGCGGAAACAAGGTATGGCGTGCCTCACTTGTCTCATCTCTTCCAGTTAGCACCTTTGTTGACGTCTTTTGAAGGGTAGCGTCCTCGGAGACATTGGTTTCTACGGAAAGAGGTAAAATTTCTACGGGATCTGAGCCAGGCTTGTTGCTGACGACTGCCATTCACGCAGTGGTATCAACTTCTACACGCAGAACAAGGTGAGCAGTGCCCGACAATATTGTGTCATGCCAACTCATTTTCGTTAGACCATCACGAGCCTTTGGAGGGCTGAGGACGCCATCGGAAACCGCGCATCAGTGAACATGCCAACCCACCACTAAGTCTTGAGGCTTCAAGCCCAGACGAGTTGCTCACTCTGCGACCGGAAAGGGAAGCGAACAATCATGTATGATTTCTACGGATCCTTCTTTCCAAAAACCTCGTCTAGGAATGCGTTCGACAGGTTAACGCATTGGTGGTACACGTTCTCGAACCCGCTCTACACATTGTATTTTTAGTAGTTGCAAAGCTTCAGTTCATAAATTCTCAATGAAACTCACAGCACGTCCGTAGTACGGGTCAGGAATAGGCTTTCCGTCCAGATAAGAGCCCCATAGCCTTACTGAAGCTGTGGCATTCGCAGGTTTGATGGACTGTAGATGCCTAAGATTGTTCTCGTCTGAGGCAAGGATATGGGTGAATGTCGTGTAGTCCGAAGTGGCGACTTGTCTGGCGTAGCTGTTTATCGGTACACCGTGCTGTTTTGGAGGTATTTAATGCCTTGAGTGACTCCACGACCTAGAGTCCAAACTAACCTTCGTGCATGTAGCAACCGTCCTGGATGGTCGGTTGAGGGTTGACTGGGGGAAATGGGCAGGATCACGCACCGTTCATCGGGCTCCTCTCCGACGTGGTATCCAGCTGTTCCGGCGCTATCTACGGTAACGTCCAAGCCTCTTTGCTTGGAGATATGTTGGAGGACGGCTTCGCCCATTGGGGACCGACAAATGTTACCTGATCGATTGCAATTCATACATTGACAGAGAACTCGAGCACCGGTGAAGTCTGAACGAACCTAAGCACACAACAAGAACCTTGACCTCCTCTGAATTATTCGACATTGTTGGGTATCCTGAATCCTGATCAGCGGTGGACGAAGAGGAAGAGAGAGTTTGTAACAATCATGATCGACCCGGGCATTAATTGCCTGACAGAATTGGCAATGGAACCCCTGAGGCATGAATGTTTGATGGATAACAACCGTTGCAAGGCTCGGATTTCGATACCACCCCTTACCGTGAACGACGACCACTTCTAGATCTACACCCATGGGCCCTCCGCCGATCACCATTTACTTGACGACTATCGCCTCTCAACCTGCTCTGAGGCAGAGACAAGGTTTGGGTTGTGGCCGTGGCCGTATCTATCATTATCTAGCTCTGATAGAACGCTTGCTTGTTCTCAGAGTACTTGCTCCGGATTCTGCAATCGAAGAAGATACCTTTCAACTCCTATGATCTTGCCTCTGACGAAGATGCAAAGAAACTGTGGAAGAGAAGGGCGCCACCAGGTACGTCCGGGTTCTCCATTCACACACACTATTGAACCTATCGGTGTGAATTGCAGATAAACAGCAGCTACCAGGCATCCTGGTCGGAAGCAAGTTCATCGGGGTGAGTTCATCGCTGTGTGCTCCGATGAATTCCAGCTCACTTCTTAGCAGACATTTCAGGATTTGTGGGTCGACCTCCTAACCACGGCAGTGGCCAATCTAATCTAACGGACACCTCGCAGCGAAGAAGCAGTGGAATACGGCGAACTGGACCAGTTCTTCCGTCGTAACGAAGAATGGGATGAAGAGTTCGAACGCCCACCTTTACCAGTAAAGCCTATAGGTGTCCCTGGTGCCGCCCTTCCCCTCCAGATGACACCGGAACATATCAAGACCAAAATCCTCGCCCAACAGCAGCAGCCCTCGCCGCTTAAAGGGAAGGCACCGCCAAAGCCCATCAACAAGGAAGAGGAAGGATCGAGGATAGATCTCGGAGACGAACTCGAGGGGTACGGACTGCAGGGCGTCAAGGTCACCATGGATGAGCTGAGGGACATGATCGAGGAACTGGGACTCGGGGGCGACGAGGCTGATGATTTAGTTAAAGGGCTTGCTGATAACGCAGACTCAAAGGGTTCCAAGGGCAAGGATCCGGAGACTGGCTCCAAGGAGAAGCCTAAGGCCGAGGAAGCAGCTTCAAGTGCAGCAGAGAACGCCGAGTCGAGCAAAGAGCAGAAGAGTGAGGCGGTTAGCAAGGCCAGTAAAAGCGAGGAAAGTGAGGATAGTAAGAACCTCGAAAGTGAGAAGTAGTCCGAGACGTGGAACCGTTTGTACATTATAGAATACCAGCAATTATAGGGGAATCACATATGGGATATCGCACAGAAATATGGCTGGACTGGACAAGTATCAGTATCATTATGAATCCCCCTCATTTTCGCGCTTTACGCTGATTTTGCGCTGACGAAGTCGTTCTGGAGTCGGCTCTTCTGCAGGAGGAATTGCGGAGACAGAATCCTCCGCTTTCGCGATCTGCTTTGAGGTTTTGAGAATCCGAGGATCCAGTCGCTCAGAGACTGTTACTGACCTCAGACTCGGAGCCGGGACTTGCGGCTTCACTCGATCTCCTGCCGTGCTGTGACCGTTTCTTGCGTCTGGCCTTTTCGGAAGAAGGAAATGGTAGAGAGGAGCTCGTTTTGCGCCTGGAAAGGGCCTTCGCATCATCCTCTGTGTCATCGGGGAGCATTGTTGGAAGGATGCAGATACCGAGAATCAAGCTGCATATGGTCAAGAAGATAAATGCTGCGGTCAACGAAGACAAAAGTGGGAAGCGGATGGCGAGGCCCCTGGTACGTTGCGATTAGATCTGGCTCAGCAAACAGTAGTGAACGCACCTGATTCCGTGAGGTACCGCGATTCCCTGCAAAGAAGCAGATATTACGCTAAGCTCGCGTCCCTCTCCTGTCCCCAAGTTCTTCCAGTTATCACGCCGCCCCAATTGAATATCCGCCGACAGGCTCGAGGTCCCCGCAACGAAAGAAGACAGCAAAGGGACATCGATGTCAATCGTATTTCGCGCCCCAAATATCCACCATGAAGTAGGTGTAACTGCTACAGCCTAACATCAGAGTTTCAGGATATCGTCACCGGTGACTGCTGGGCAGCGAGCTTACCGGTCGTCTGACATTAGCCAGGGTTTTGTTATTGGCCGTGGATAGTGTCAGAGAGGCCATAAAGTTCCCAAGTGCCAGATTAGACTCCGAGGCGGGCACGACTAGGTGCAGTGAAACATCATATTGCTGCTGGGAGTGCAGGGAGGGCACTACGAGTTGGGCATTCGGCGGAATGCCGTCTCTGGCCTTCTGTTGAGCATGAGTCTGAACACAAAAACTCCGTACGCGACTTACCCATATTGAAGGTATATTGGAGTCTCCCATTTCGCCGAAAGATTACTCCAGACCACATACCCAGCAAAGCCGGAGATTGCCAAGATTATGGGTATGAAGAACGCGCATACAGCTATTGGCACGATCTGCGGGGCATATGGTCGAAGAAAGCTGGCGGCTGAAACGAACGTCGAGTATACGAGGCCAGTTTCTGCTTCTGCTACCTCGGGCTGAAGTTCCTCTCCGCGTTCTGCCTTGGACATTGGTCAAGTGGAGGATGCTGTTGGCGAGGACGGTGACCTCATCGCGGTCGACACGAGCAAGACGCAATCACATGATTCTACCATCGATCACGACGTCCTGAAAGTTGACGAGAGCAAACTTGCCTCAACCTTTATCATGTCTTTATCTTCGAATCAGCTTCAAAGTCTTCTTGGCGTCTCACCATCGTCCTCAAAGCTTTCAGAATACCTCACGAAGCTGAGCGATGGCAAGGTTGCAGACCCAGAAGTCAAGTCGTATCCTGATGCCGTTTATTTCAACTATTACGACCTCGGCCTCAGCTTGCTTTTCACCCCCCAGAAAGGCTACAAGCCGAAAGTGGGACTCAAAAACACGGAATTGGAGACACAGAAGCTGGTGTTGGATAGCCTCGACTTGTACAACGTCCCAAAACCCGTAGATCCCGCAAAGGCTGGCAAGACAGGCTCATCGCGTTCTGAGATTGCCTTCACTACCTTTCCGGCCACCCCTGTGACTCTGACTTTGGTGTCGGTGCAGGACAAGGACGGCAAGAACGTCAGCCGTCCCCAGAGTATCAGTATATCGACAGCATCGACGGGAAAAGAACTAGTTAGTACTCTCGGAGAACCTGACCGCAAGGGTGGAGGGGCAGGGCCGTCCTCAGGATCAATTGGCATCTGGTGCGAATGGTCTAAGGATGGTCTCATGATCGAGTTTGGTGGCGACGACGCGCGAGGGCCAGGAGCTTGGGAGCGGGGAAAAGATGCTGTGTGGAAGGTCATCACGCTATTCCAACCCAAAAACCCGTGAAATTCAACATCGTGCGGAACATTAGTCTCTTTCACAGTCGCGGTTTCGCGCTGATTTCAGCCCGGTTTCGCGACCGGTTTCGTCGTGGTTTCGTCGAAAGGATTTCTTGCTTTCGCCGAAACCAGGTTACGTTCAGAGTTGCTTTCGCGAAATCAAGTGTGGGAAAATGACGCGGACCTTGAGCGGTGCTAGCGCTGCACGTCCCGAGTCGCGCCCCGTTGACTATATCATTATATATGTCTCTATTTCTATTCTAGATCCCTCGCAGGCAAGCGTCATGGTCAGCGAAAAGAAAATTATTGTAGCTAGACTTCAAAAAGCCAAGGAAAAGAAGGCCAAGTGCACAGGTGGTTGGGGCCAAGATCTTATCGCGACGGTCAGTTTTCGAGCTCCGCCTTGTTAGTAAGCTTCCCACACTTGATTTCGCCGAAACCAACTCTGAACGTAAACCTGGTTTCGGCGAAAGCAAGAAATCCTTTCGACGAAACCACGACGAAACCGGTCGCGAAACCGGGCTGAAATCAGCGCGAAACCGCGACTGTGAAAGAGACTATTGAACGTTGCGTTGGCTGATGGTTGAGAAGGCTTTGCCAAGTCCCTCCCCGTCCGCGAGCTGTAATACCGCATGCTTCATACCGACATAACAACCACCGACGGGCCATTATTTCACCTCCAACCCCGCGATTCCATTTCTAATGTCACCTACATGAGCGCCTATCACCCTGGTAATGACACAAACGCGCCTCCATGTGATTGTCAGAACTTGTGCTCCCGTTGCACAGTGAGATCTGAGATATAAATGCAACTTGGTTTCTCCCAGTTGCACATACTTCTCTCCCTACGCCCTACATCCATAATGGCCACCCCTGCTGAGCTCAACGTCCTCGACCTCTCTGGCAGATATGTCATGGTCAGTGGGTCATCCATATCTATCTGCGGCTGAACTGACTGTAGTCTAGAACAAAACCCTCTCCGACAACCGCACCGACACTATCCTCTCGCTGCAAGGCGTCCCCTGGCTCAAGCGAAAGGCCATCAGCATCGGAACCATCACCCTCTATGTCAAGCACACCAAAGACGCGAATGGTGCTGAGAACATCAATATCGACCAGGTCATCACTGGCGGTATCCCAGCAAGTAGCGAAGATCGCATCCTTGACTGGGAAGGCCGCCACAAGGAGGACTCCACGTTTGGCCACGTCGTCAGCAAGACCAGGCGGGTCAAATCCGACGAACTGGACATCGACTTCTTGAAGAACGGCTGGACTGCGGATACGTACGAGCATGGTCTCGTTCATACCTACGCGGAAAGTGATACCGCGAAGAGCGGCACAACATGGATCGCGAACCAGGTATGGCGTTCTTTCTCATCAGGTTCTCCTCAGAATGCTTATTGCCATTCGAATAAGACTTGGGGCATCCAGGAGATTGGAGGTGAAAGACGATACACCCGACATCTCAAATTCACCGGCCCTAAGGGAGAGGACATTGAAGCGGTCCTTGTCTACGATTACCGTGAGTCGCGAGTGGGAACCTCATGAATCTCCGTTCACTGACAAAAATTTTAGTTGGTCCTCTGGAATCGTGATCTCTCTGAATATTGAATTGAATGTATTATAAACGCTACTCTTTTGAATTTGTGTCAAGTTGTTGTAGTCAAATATAACGTCGCTTTCGCATCTAATCTTATCAGACCACCAAACGATTAACTGAGTCGGCATCAGCGAATCCCTTACCAAACCATCACACTCCTTGTCTCCTTCTCAACTACTCTCGTTTCCCTCTAAATGCCCGTCGTTCAGGTTCCACCACGCAAGTAGACATGGAACCCAACAGGTCGTCCTCGAGCTCGTTCTCCAGGCCACCCTTAATCTCGGAAGAATCAACACTCCCATCCTACATCTCGCCAACCGACGGCAAGCCGTCCCCGTACAGTCTTTCCACCAACAGCTACGCAGTGTCGACCCCAGACGACAAATCAGATCAAGCTCTACAAACTCGAGCGCCCTCCCCTCCCAGTCGCCCTCAAGCATGGTTGCAAGACCGGCTGGAGGGGTTCTCAGCAAGCAATCCCGCACTTTACAACAAGGTCTCCCGCGTTGTGCTCTATCTGAGAGGTCCCAGACCAAAGGTGGAGCTACCTGGTATGTCTCAGCCAAATACGCCCTCTATGCTAGAAGCTAAATCGACGCCGAGCAGCACCGAAGCCTCTCCTTGACATACACATAAAGTCCCGTGGACGTACCATCTCCCTACCCGTCGAAAAGACTGTCGTTAGGGTTACTCGGCCATTCACCGCTCCTTGGATCTTCTTCATCTTGGCTATTGGATACACAATAGGTCTAGCTTTCTTCTCTCGGGCCCAATCCTTCCTGGTCCCAGCAGAGTCCGTCATCACTTGCACGTCCACATTCTGGGCGGCTAACAACCAATGTGGGCTGGACGGGCAAAACTGTATGCCAATGAACACTTCCGAAGTGTTTGATTTCAGGTGTCCAGCACAGTGCGAGAACGTCATCCTTCAAAATCCAAGAACCGTGGGGAATGAGCAGATTGCTTTCAAACCTCTCATAGTCGGAGGCGGGGACGATGAAGGAACATATAGAGGGGACAGCTTCATCTGCGCTGCAGCCCAACAGGCGTGAGTGGACCTTTTTTCTGCTACTTGCACAGCCTGATAGTGACATCCTGCTTCCAAAGTGGCTTCATCTCTGGCTCCAAAGGTGGTTGCGGACGGTTGCATCTTGTGCCCGACTTCACCGACTTCTTGTCAACAACATCCAATGGCCTTAGTTCAATTGGATTCCCAACCCTGTTCCCCCTTGCCTACCGCTTCACAGCAGAAACGTCGTTGACACACTGCTCTGACAACCGCAGCGCGGCCTTGGCGTTGAACGTAATCGTCACCTCCCTCCTTTTCCTCGTCCTTCGCCCGAAGTACATTGTTTTATTCTGGTCCCTCGTCTGCATCGGCTTCTGGCACGTCTCCCTCTTTTCCCAACCACAGCGAAATCCACCGGCAATTGACGAAATCTTTGGCCGTTTCCTGCCCACCCTATTCGTTGCTTATGGGTTCTGGAGAGCCGCGTTTAGGTTCACGATGCCAAAGGTTACTGTGAATGCGCCTATAGAGAGCTGCGTTCTCTACCTTTCTGGATTCTGGGTGGGTGTTTTGAACAACCTCACCTTTGACCAGCTGCCTCTCAGTAGATTGACGTCTTCGGACATCGGAAAACGGTCTGGTGGAATTGCCACACTAGTGGTTCTTATCCTCGCTGTCACAGTTTGTGCAATCAACCAGGTCCGCGAAATCCGTAAGACAGGATGGTTGCCGTATTATGTTGGATGGTACATGGTCGGGGGACTCGTCTTATTGGTTTTGGCACTGCTACCTGACCTATCTCTGAGACTGCACCACTACATCATCCCAATCATTCTCATCCCCGGGACAGCATTCCCGACGAGACTTTCGGCGATATACCAAGGGCTGCTACTCGGACTTTTCCTGAATGGAGTTGCCGCGTTTGGATATGACCCTATTGTGCAAAGCGCCGCGGTGGTATGGTTTCCACTTACATTGACTGAAATCCGGTTGCTGATCGATTCATACAGCTGCGGCAGGATGCTACGCTTGGCTCCTTAATCCCCGATTTCTTTACCAACGCGACAACCTGGAATTCTTCGCTACCTCTCGCGAACCAAACGCTGACGTGGGGTCCGTTACCGGACGATGCAGATTCACCTTGGAGCGGATTCTCGCTGCTTGTGGATGACGTTGAAAGATATGTTGGGACCGGTATGGAATACGCATTGCAGGGATTGAATGCGAGTATACCACATTTCTTCAGGCTGGCTGTGAGTACCTCATCGATTTGGATTTTTCTTTCCATATAATCATAATGTGCTGACCGTAACCTGGACAGTACATCTCGGACTCACAAACGGGTGATTTCACGAAGGCTGCAACGCTCTGGCCCAATGGAACCTGGGTCGACCCCGCTCCAGGAGCTTCTTATTAGTACTGGCTACAATGTTACTTTATGTGATGTTTATTAGCTCGCTCGACATACATTGCATTCGCTTAGCGCTTAGTCATCGGCTCATTAGAGCCTGTCGTGGTTCAGTTCGCTACGCAGCCTGAACCTCTCTTCTTTGCTGCCACAAGGCAGGTTCTCGTTCTCATGGTCCGTGCTCTTCATCGTGTCCCTTTAGCGGTGGTTTATCGTGCACCGTCTGATTGATAGACCTGAATCCATCGATTCGACGATCACCCCAACCCAACCATCAGTCACTCTCAAATCCATTCCGTTTCCGAATTCCTGCTTCTACCCCTAGTATCCCTTCGAGCAGCTCTGCGCTGCCATGCCCGAGCCATGGAAGCCAAGGAACACTCATGGAAACGATGAGGCGATCCCTTCGACCTCGGCCCGACAGAGCGGCAATTCCAACAGAGGAGGATCGAGGAGAAATCATTGGAAAGAACGCGGGAGACAGAATGGTGGACGACGTTGGGAAGACCAGCAGCAGGCAGAGGGAAGTTGGGGACGTGCTCAGGACTCATGGGGCGACACTTCGTTCAAACCCGACACACCTGATCCCTGGGCCTACCCGGAAGCTGACTGGAACCCTCCTGAGCCTGAAACGAAGGAACCGGAAACCTTTGAAGAATTGCTAAAAGTCCAAGCTCATATGCACTCGGACTTTATCAAGGACCTAATCCCGTTCTACCTGAAGACCGTCGAGGCTGCTGAGAAGGAAGAACCTGAGGTCAAGCTCGAGGCATACTTGGAGGAGATGATACAGAAGAGGAAAGCTTCAGGGTGGTATTGGAGCTTGAGCGACAGCGGGAAGAAGGATGGCGATGGATGGAGCGACCACCGGGCCTCGAATAACGGGTGGGGCGTTCCCCAGGACAATGGCTGGGGTGCAGCATGCACAGGACATGTTGAGGACGATGTATTGGGAGATTGGGGGCAAACTCGGCCGCAGGACAAAGGGTGGGGAGATTACGCCCCGCAAAGCGACGGATGGGGCGCTGCCAAACGACACCCACACGGCAGGAGACGGGGTGGACCGAAGCCTGGTCGTGGTCAGAGATACAACGTTAATGCTGGGAATTGGAGGACGGGATAGTGCTCTGCTACCAATTATGGCATGCCCGAAGCCCGAGCCCGTCGATACGATAGGGGTGATGGCAGACTGGGCAATCTTCCTTATGATTTCGGTTTGGTCAAATGACTTCTGTGAGAGGACCATATGTAACCGGACTATAATAAGAGGGCTCTGACGTCCACAGTATCTCTTGTATTCCCTTCGACGATGCGCATCGAGCAAGGATTCCAGCCTGTGAGTTCAAGTATCTCTCGGACTTGTCTACCGATAATAATCATGTCTTGCTAGACCCCATTTCCTGAGCACAATGTCTACTTGACTGACCCTGTTCTGCCATCATTGCTGGAACGGTTGCTCCCTAAGAGGTACGTCTGCGTACTTGGCCGGTGTCGTCCCCGCATAACCGTTTCTCTCCCTCGTTAGCGTTCTTGAAGACGTCCAGCCAGACCTCCAAAGGCTCGGGGACGATGTCGTGAAAGGTGCGGTAGGCTTAAGCTTCTGGCCACGGGACTGACTATTGAACTTGCCATATTCTCCACAGTCATTCGACCTCTAGCGTCGAGCCCTCTTGTAGCTCCTCCGACTGTCATTCAGTATGACCAGTGGGGTCGACGCATCGATGCCTTACAAACCTCCGAGGGATGGCGTAAACTGAAAGCTATTGCTCAGAAGGAAGGCATTCCGGGGATCTTCTACGAACGTTTGTACGGCGAGCATAGTCGAGTGTATGGATTTGCCAAAATCCTGCTCATGGTCGGAGACACCCAAGAGGTATTCTGCCCTCTGAGTATGACCGACGGGGCTGCCAGGATTCTCGAGCAACTGGGAAAGGGTCCGTGGCATGACCTCTATGAGAGGTTGATTAGGTTCGTCATGCCGTTCTTGGAGTGTCAGTGGTCTGGCCTCACATGCATGCAGTCGGGACCCGGCCAAAGCATTTACCGCAGGCCAATGGATGACCGAAGTGAGTCCCGAACACACCCATGCCATGTTTTATTCAAGGTCAACCTAAAATAACATCCACTCCGCTCAGCGTCCAGGAGGGTCTGATGTCTCTCAGACAGAAACTGTGGCAACACCGACGTCAAGGCGCCACTCTTACGGAGAGGTTTACACCCTCAACGGTGTCAAATGGTTCTCCAGCGCTACGGACAGTGAGATCTCCCTTGCCCTGGCACGAACTGGCTCTGTCGAAGACGGCTCTCGAGGCCTTTCCCTCTTCCTTGTTCCTTTGAGACTGCCCCTCTTCCCAGGTCCATCTGAAACACCTTCTCCAGTGTCGAACAACATTTTCCTCCACAGGCTCAAAAACAAGATCGGCACGCATGCGTTACCAACAGCTGAGCTCTCGCTTGAAGGTGCCGAAGCATACTTGCTCAGCGCTCTCAACAAGGGCGTCAAGAGTATCACACCAGTACTCAACATCACGCGCGTTTGGAGTGCTGTCACTTCTATTGGGCACCTCAGGAAATGCTTGGAGATTGCGGTATCGTACGCCGGTGTTCGGAGAATTCATAACGGCAAAGAGCTTCTCAAGGATAATTCGGTTCATGTGGAGAGGCTTGCAAAGATCAGTCTATTGTACAGGGCTCTGACGCATTTGGTGTTCGGAGTAGTACAGTTGATGGGCAGAGTCGAATGTGGGGTGGTTGGGGCGAAGGATGAGTCGCTGAGGCTGAGGATGCTGACCCCTGTCGTGAAAGCTTTCGCGGCAGAGAAAGCTAGCGGGGGTATGGAAGAGGCAATGGCGGCTCTCGGCGGTGCAGGGTACATGGAAGAGAATGGTTTCGGAAGGGCTATTCGGGATGCTTTGGTTGAAAAGTAAGCTTGATCCATTTAGTCTATCTTCGATGGGCTGATTGCTGTTCTGAAGAATCTGGGAAGGCACGGTAGTCGTCCTCGCCTTGGACACCACAAGGGCAACGCAAGACCCCATCGTTATTTCATCCTACACCTCTGTATGTGCATTTCCCCCCTTCGAGGCCAAGGACTGAATATTTTCATTAGTGGGCTGAAGGCGTGCTTGAGTCTTGTCCCTCCTCTCTCAAACAAACGCTTTCCTCGGCTATATCACTCTTGAAAGAAGGATTATCCCTCATACCATGGGCTTATGCAGCACCATCGCACCCACTGATTCATCGACCCGCTCTAATCCTCGTAGGATACGTTACCTCGAGTCTTTACCTGCTGGAACACGCCGCTTGGTCGACGACAGTGAACTCTGATACAGAAGACGTCGATGTCGAAGTTTTCAACCGATGGGTATTAGAGGATGGGCTGAAGGGTGCTATTGAAGAGGTCAAGAGGACCAGGAACAGCGGGAAGGATAAGGCTGAGATAGACACGAAGATCGCGTTTGGAAGTACAAACGCAGTAGCTCGTGGCGCAAAGTTGTAAACCTGCATGAGAGAACTAGATGATTGAACTAAATGATTGCATTCTGCTGCACTAGCGCACGTAGTCCACCAACAGCCTAGGAGTGAAAGTCCCTGCCAGTTCCAGACAATCATGCGGTGCCCACAGGCGACCTCGAGTGGGTCTCGGGGAGTATGATTGACTTCGAGTACTGCCAACCATGTCAGAGGCAACCCGATTTCTTGAAGATAGATCCCCACCGCAGTCGCACCAATTAATGCCAATTGCGACCGTGCATGATTCAGGTTCAACCAGAGGCCATTGGTATTCCGATTCTCAGGGATATCCAAGGTATTCGACCGCAGGCGAGGAGCGGCGCTCTCTCTTTCAGGTGCCTTCGCAGCTATAATGTTAGATGACCATGGTGGAGGGAAATATGGAGGTTTGATGGACTCGGACTCGGAGGCGGGATTTGATTTGGCATTACATACGAGTGCACTACTAAGAGCAAACACTGATTTAAACCCTTTCTCTCCTACCGTCAACTCAGGCGTCTTCAGGATCCTGTAGCCAGCTCTGGTCGGGCTCTTTTGTAGGAGAGCATGGCACCCGTGTTGCCATCGTCTCTGAGTCCACATGTGTGCATACTACCATCCCCAGATCTCTCGGAGCTCCTGGAATCATCGGCCCTACCTCCTCTGCAAAACATCTTGCAGTCATTTTCACCCCTGCCTCAAGGTCTTACTCCACACCGTGTAATTCAGAAATATCTAATGCTTATTCCCTTCTTACAGTCACAACTCGGACAACTGCCCTTATTTCTGTGCCGCATAGCTCGTTTGCGCTACGATTCTCTGACCTAGTCGAAGTAGAAGAGGCGTGTCGCGAGCCAGAGGAGCAAAGAGCCCTTCGCTCTCTGGACTGGATAGCTGCCCGAATCAATAAGCGCTGTGAAAAATGGGTCCAAGACATGGAAGAACGGGGTGAGCGTGAGCTCTCGCGAGTGTCTGAGGAGGACAGGCTTAGGACCCCGTGGTGGGACGAGGTTAGACGGTGTGCGGAGGGAGACTTTGTGCCGGATAGATATGAGGGTTGGAATCACCCCGTTGCATGTGAGTTACGAATGCTCATCGCTGTCAATGCTCGATGAGCGCTGACCCTGAATCCTCAGTGATATTGGCCGTGTCCACCACTGCACCCAATCCTCTGCAGGCCATCACGTCCCTCTATTCTCGCAATCTACAGTTCCCGTCATGGGTTGATACCACCAATGTCCTGCGGTACATTCTAATCGTTCATCCTCAGAATTCCTCCTTCTCTGACGAAGAGTGAGTCTCAAGCCTTGCCAATCAGAGGGGAGGAAGCTAATATGTGGACCTGTTAGAGCGAACGCTTTGTTTAATGCCGTGAAGAAGCAATATGGCTTGCACAGTTACCTACTTTCTCTGGATCTTCCCACTGGTCCACCAGCCCCCATCCCTGTTCCAGCATTATTGCCGCGATTGCCTCCTCCATCTGTTCTTGAATCACCCCAGCTTCGGCGGAGACAACCCCCACCGACTCCGGTCACGCCCAATAATCCGGGAGGACTTACATCACCCCACGTCTTGAATACGTTGCAAATGATGGAGAAAGACATCCAGTCGACAGCGCGTTTCGCGCGAGAGTTCGTCGTAATGAGCCTTATTCCATGGATGGAAAAGTGCGTGGTTGAGTGGAATGAATCTGTAGGTCAAGTTTCGATACGCACTCATTGTATTTCTCATGAAGCCTTTTCGGTAGTATTCGTCGACCAGGCGGTTACCTTCACGTCTCTTTTCTTCTACCCGCCGATTGTTTGGATCTCCATCTCCTTCGCCTGCACCGGGTCATACATCATCTGCGTCTGTTTCTTCACTCCCTGGTCGATCAGCTTCTCTCCCAACCAACGGCGCTCCTGCTCCGCCATCGCCGCATAGACGATTAGCAGAGTTTGCCACTATTCTAGGCGACTTCAAGCTGGCCGGATCTGTTTGGGAGTCATTGAGGAAAGAGAGCAAAGGTGGCTCGGTAAGCTTGTCACCATTTCGTATAGATGTCGTGTTCACGATTCACAATCTCTTTCCAGGACATGCTTCCGTTGCTCTCGGCTCCCTCCCCCGCGTTGCATCTTCATGCCTCGAATGCATTGAGTGTGCTGCACCCTCCAACTGAAGAACTACCTCCTCATGTTCAACTACGCGCACTACTTTATTGTACTCGTTGGGAAGCAGGAATTGATCCTCGTGATCTGCTCAGCGATGCACTAGAGGGGGAGCGGTGGCTGGTATGGGCAGCTGGAAATGTCAGTTTTCACTCTACTTTTATCGACGATGACTGACAACGGACTCAAGGCAGAAGAAGTTCCTGCTGCTTTGCTGCTCGCTCATGCTGCCCTACTGAGCTCAATTAGGAAGCGGTCGTATAGGCGTGCCGCGTTGTGGTATGTCACAGCTGCAAGGCGGTTGGAAAAGTGCGGCGTCGTAAGTTCGCGCTCTTTTCTGGCCAAACTGATCGCCCCCACTAACCTTTTATGCATTGAGAAACCACTGACAATATACTTTCTGCGAAAAGCACGTGAATTGTATGAAATTCGACCAACTAAAGAACTCTCCCCGTCATTCTGGGACTCGGAGAACAAGTCAGAATCCAGCATAGAAAACCTTGTCGATGTGAGATCAGGGATTGAATATCCGTTAGGTTGGTACAGTTTGATGTTCGCCGTTAGAATTGCTGACCATTTTTTCCCCTCCTGTTAGGTCGTCTATTATACACAACAGGGCATGTAGCAGAGGCTGTTAGACTTTTTCTGGACATTCTCAGGGGATCGCCGTATCCTACACTGCGCGCTCCAGTGTCTGCGCTGACCCTGGTGGACGGAGAAGGCTTTGCATCTGAAGACAAGTCATATCTAGATGATTTCCGTGTTGCATTTGCAGTGGGTACCCTCTTACCCTTCCTGCGAGTCTTCTGATTGGCGTTCACTTGCAGCATATGCAATCGACTGAGCCCGAAGCCATCTCAACCCTTAATCTCACGATACCTCTCAAGTTTTGCCAGCCAAAACTATGCAAAATACGTTTTCCGGGCGAAAGCTCCCTAGGGGATGCCTCGATTTGGGAGAGGCGCGAAGAAGAGTGGAGGTCATTCCAGAAGGCAGCCCCTCTTGTTACCAGCAGGAAAGTGTGCGCAAACGGTATGTTTCTCGTATAGGCACTTGTTCCGTCCACTGAGCAGCTCTTGCCTACAGAGTACTTCTGGGTCGACCTAGCGCTGAGTAATCCGCTCGCTGCAGAGGTCAACCTTAGCAATGTGACACTGGTCGTGGAAACAAAACACGCAGACGAGGATCAAGAACCTTTGGTAGACATTGAAGTTGTTCAAGAAGTTGTGCTCAGTCCGAAGGAAAGCCGGAATGTATGTTTGGCCTACCTTTTGGTGGAGCACTCAATTAACAGCTCGCTCCTAGATCCCGATTGCCCTTAAATGCTCCAAAGCATCTACTATTATTATCTCTGCCGCAAAATTCGACTTCCTTGCTCTTCTTCCTGTGAATGAATCGTTGTCACACCGGGGCCGAAGATTGCATGATACTCAAGCACAGCGTATTACACCGACCTATGCCCCTGATGTCCAACTGAAAATGGAGGTTGCTTTCTCGCAGAGCAAACTGGTCCCCAGCTTTGCTGAAGACCACCCTGTCATTCTGAAACAAGGCGAAACTAGAGAACTAGGTCTGTGGCTTCTGAATGCAGGAGAGACTGCCATACAGGAAATTTGGGTTTTAGCTGGATCAGAACACGAAGTTTGGTTAGGCAACGAAGAGGATGATGTCACAAGTGAGTGGACTCTCCCTGGCTTTTCGTTCTGGGGCCTCAACAATGTCCTTCAGCGTCATCTAAGACGGAGATCATCCGTTCTAGTAACTCACTTCGGGCTTCTGAACCCTACAAGGTGTCTTTGGCGCAGCCCTTACCACCGAACGAAAGAGTCAACTTCGCAGTGCTCATTCATGGGCAGCAGCTTGGAGCACATGAGCTACTGCTTTTCTTTGCCTACCGGGAAGTGAGTGTTGTATTGGTCCCCGCTCTCACCAGATGATTGACCACATGTACCATGCCTTAGTCCGACTCGACTCCCTTCCACTCGGCACGGCTAGGGAAGAGTTTCGAGGTGCAATCACTTCTAGACGTCGAATTATCCTTGCAGCCATCGCGTTCACGCGACCACTCATTTACCTTGAATGTTGAAATGACCTCCTCTTTGCAATCGTCCTTTGTCAATATCAAGCAAATTTCCACCATCAGTCCTTCATGGAAATTCAAGCCGATCTTCAATTCAGAGGAGTATGTGCTCGACCCTCTCCGTGTGGACGTTTCTATAATGTCATTCTGCAGAGATCTTGCGCCGTCGCAATTGGGCAGGTTTACGTTTGGTGCCGAGCAGTGGCTAGATGGAGAGGGCAAGAAGGAGTCTTTGGAGTTTGTGACCAAAGAGCTTGATCACGTTTTGCAGGGGAGTGCGGTACCCCCATCTGACCCCCCAGAAATTGACTTGATCTGCAGTCATCTCCTCGAGGTCAGTATCTGCATTTTGTCCCTGTTGCTCATGTGGTACTAAAGCTTGGCTAGACCCCGACTCCCCAGACTCGCACATTCCATTCGGGATCCCTTCAGACGTTCCTCCACAGCGGCAGGCGACGATATTCCTTGGATGTGGCAGCACAACAACACCCACATATACCTCCAGAATCGTACCCGAATGTATTTCCTCTGTATAACCCCCTGTCCGTCGATTTGATGATTTTCTGGGAGATTCCGTCTCAGAAGCGTCAAGGCTACATCGCGGTCTACGGAACCAAAGTTGGTGCTGCTCATGCAGCCCTCAACGATATCCTTGACCAGGCCGAAAACTCAAAAGTCAAACGGAGCATGTACGCTCAGACAGTACGGGAGAAGAAGGAACTTTTGGAAGGGATTCAGACAAGCGAGTGGAACGCGGAGATGGATCCTACTAGTGTCTCGATTCAAGATGTTGGTCAAATTGAACATGACTTCACCAAAGGGTGAGTGAGAGCAATCACACATTCTGTAATACGTTCGGGTTTCTAATGGCGCTGTAGACCTTGCCACATACCCCTCAGTTTCCTGGTCCGGAACCATTCGCCTTTGTTTGACGCTCGGGTGACTCTGAAGCTGCGCGGCCGAAACTCAGAGCAATCGCGCTCCGACTTACTGTATGTCTATGTGGTACCATTGCGCCAGTCCGCTACTGACCAAAAGCAATTCGGCTCAGTTCGATTTATCCTGCACCGTACTCTGGCAGACTAACATTCCGGACGACCGTCTCTGCCTCTGAATTCGTCATACTGGAACCCCGCCTCCTGATCACCCGACCCGGTCTTTACCACTTGGGGGGCTGGGCTGTAGAAACGGAGGTCTTGGTGCAGCAAGAGGGGTCCCAGCCTGACGCGAAGGTAGAGCAGCAGCAGCAGCGGTATAGATACGTTCAGGAGCAAGCGCCCAGCCATGAGGCTTGCATTGTGGTTCGTGACCTCGGAAGCAGCACATTGGGTTCATCTCTGATATGATGGGTATGCAGTGGTTATTAGAACTGTTTAGATATCGTAGCTGTCGATCTTGTAAATCTACAACGACGGCGAATCCTTGTCGTCTCTTTCCTTCTTCTCTTTCTCCTTCTTGAGTGCAGCAAGCCTGAGCTTTTTGACCCGGTAGTTGAAGTAGGTCTATTAGGGTAGAAACGTCAGAAGCGTGCCGGGTATGGAGTGAGGGGACACGTACACCGAAAACGAATTGGATCATGTTGAAGAAAGGAACCCAGAGCTAATTTTCGCAATCGTGAGTCCAAGGCCCTCGTAAGAAGTCATGGCTACTTACCTCGACTGGGATGAAGTTCTGCGCAATAATGAGAGACGCTGGGGAAACAACCCATTGAATCTAGAGTTTCCTGTGAGTTGCAGCACATATTAAATGTCGGCAGAACATACCCTGATAACGGAGAAGAAACCAGCCTTGACCGTCTTGATAATCTCCGACAAGGAAGTTGCGCCGTTGATAACAGCCATAGACGAGAGGAACGCTGCGACGATCGTAACACAATTAGTTCCGTGTGTGGGGTCAACCATACAGCCGAGAAAAGCGGGGGTTTGGGGACACGGCTTATTCACACACTCACCAGCAGTTTGAATGGGGGCGACGAGAAGGTTGTTGGCCAGGATCTGGCTGACCTTTGCAGCAGGCGACGTCTTTCCAGCGAATGCCTTCTGGAGCTGGGTCACCAGGTAGTGGCTCAGGGGCGCGGAGACGAGGAAGCCGTAGAGACCCATTTTGAAGGCCTTGAGGTCGACACCGGCAGCTGCCAATGCATGGACAGCGGGCGAAGAGTCCTTAGGAGCGCGTATGGGGACGCCTGCGAGCTTGCTGCCGAGAATTTCCTGCACAAAGCATAGTGTACCTGTCATGTTGTTGTAGGCTAAGTTCTGGGTCGCTTACGAAGCGGACCTACCGGTGGTAAGAGACTTGGTTCGCAAGGGGTGGAGGGCCAACTGTGCAAGATATTTTGCAAGGAGGGGATTGATATTCTTTGCAGGAGGGGCACTCATGATGACGGTGAGAGAGGAAATTGGGCTCGAATTGAGTTATAAACGGGGTTTATGAGGCGGTCTGGGGTACTCGAGGCGGGTGCTCTATTGCCGGCATCCGGATCCTTTCCCATACAAACGGCAATCATTCGTTCTCCTGACCATCCAACCTGACCTCGACTGCGACCAGCCAGGCTACGACATGACCATAAACTTATCCATATTGACCGGGATATATGTAAAGTACTCTATGCAGATATCATAATAAATAAACGTCCTCTATGACTTGGCGATCCTGTGGGTGGTCAGTCAGACGCGTCCGGAAGAAACGAGCAGCCGACACTTACCAGGCCTTGACGTAGTCGGCGAAGGAGACCATGCAAATTGTCTGCCAGACACCAAGACCAATACGAGGGGTAACACCACGGTACAACCCCTTGAGGCCGTTTTGGGAGTAGATGTACTTCAATGTGTTGAAGATGGTGAGCTTGGCAGGGCGGTTGGCATCGGCGGCAGCTCCCTTGGCCATACTTTGCATCTACCGGCCAAGGTTAGCACAAGGAGAGCACAGGACCAAGTGCATGACTCACCTCAACACGAATGACCTCAATCGGCTGGTTCCATGTTGCCAAAGCACCACCGATGGACGAGGCCAAGATCTTGTCCAAGGCACCGAGACTGTCCTTCTCACCCTTTCCGCGGACTTTACGAATCACATCCTCTGCGAGACGAGCGAAACCCATGCTACATATGAATGAGAAACGGCTGCAAAGAGAAATCCGAGTGTTAAACGCACCGAGAACCCCAGTTAGTGCATTGTCGGACAGCAACAGCATTTACACCCTTGTTGACACCCGCGAGACCCTCCTTCCGGTAGATGTCTGCAAAGAGTTTCCAGGTTGATGGGGGCTTGACTCCGGTGGCGGCGGTTTTGGCACGGGTGATCTCAGCGGTCTTCATACATGTCGTGAAACCTTAAAAAAAGTCATTCGACACGAACCAGAGTTGGATGCTGTGAAGCCCACGTACCCATGGTTGCGTATGCCTGTGCAATACCACCAGTCATACCACCCAAGAGACCAGCGACAGCAGGGTTGACACCGGCACGCAGAGTCACTGTCTCGACTTCAGACGCAGTGAAGACCAAGACAGCACCCTTGGTTGAAGCTTCGATCCATGCCCAAGGAATGAGGCCCTGGTAGAAGCCAACAACACCTCCACGATTCCAGATGGTCCTGAGCGCCTGCACCATAGTCTGCGAACGGTTGGCGGCCATCTGGGTCTTGATGACCTCGAGGGGTTGTCCAAGTGTTGTCACCTGTAATTTTTGCGGTTAGCCAGAGCCCATGCGAGGGTTCGAGAGAAGACACTTGCTTCCTGTAAGAGTAGGTCAGAAAACCGACACGTCAAGTAGGAGGAGGCACACGACGTACAAACTAATACACGACGAAATCCATGTCGACACGGTCAGTTACACGTCGAGAACGCGCCAGTAGAGACGAAATACCATGTTCATGATGCCACCTGAACAAGTCGACATCCGGGCGTTAGTTCTTCCAGCGTTTCGGCGGAAAAGAGGAAGGAGACGCACCGACGGCAATGTTGGACCAGTTGACGCCCTTCTGGCCTGGTTCACGTTGAACACCCATCGCAGACTAGGGGGGGATGAAGAGGGGGAGATGGGGGAGGGGAAGAGGAAAGGAGGGAAGAGGTAGAACGTCCACGTCCGTCGCCCTCAACAATTATATTTTCGCCAACAATATCCCCAAATCGGACCAGATCGGAGTTTGCGGCCGTCTATCTCTCACTCGGGGGAACCCCAACTTTCCCTTCCGCTCAACATAGCCGTACACAGGCCCGGTCCCGGTTTCCCTTGCGGCTACTCCGCCGGTCGGGCCAATACAATCTCAGAGAATGGGGTATCCTGTATTAAACACTGTAGTAGGGGCATAACATGAGGTAGCGACGGGCCAGAAAATTACACTGAAAGCGGGCAAGTACAGTAGATGATGCATATGAAGGGTGCTCGTATAACATGTGCGGCCAACAATCACGCCGCATCGGGCTCGCCACCCAGTCTGCTCACAAGTTCGGACAATCTAGAAAGGCCAACAGTCAATCTCCGTTCCAGCAGGAGTATCGATCCTTTGCAGCTTACCGCGTGATTTCGCCCTGGTGTTCTTCCTGATCTTGCTCGAGATATTTGATCTCCATGTTCTTGCGCTCGACTTCCCGGGCAAGCTCCTCAGCCGTTTTCCGGCTCTTATCAAGCTCTTCCTTGAGGGTCTGCAGCGCTTTGTCCTGCTCGGCCTTGAGATCGTAAATCTTGTGCGTGTGCGCCTCGTGAAGCTTGGCGAGTTCCTCCTTGGTAACGCCAGGCGATGTCGGGGGTTGGCTTGTTGATCCGTTGGCCTTGGGGCTTGCCGTTTGGGCAACGCTGTCCGCCGCCCTGACTGTCGCAAGCTCCCCTTCCAAGTCGGACAGCTTGATCAGCGCGTCCGCCTTTTGCGAGGCCAGCACCCTGATTTCTTCGTCATGCGCTGCGCGAGCTTTGAGAGCCTCGTCCGTACTTCTTTTAGCTGCCTCCTCGAGATCCTTCTGATGCTTCTCCGACATCTCAGTGAGAGACGACTTGGTCAGGTTGAGCATATCCGTAACAGCAGACAGGTCGTCCTTGGCAACGGACAGTTCCTTCGTCAAACGGGCGACTTCCTCAACGTGTTGAGGCGAGACAGCCGGGCCAGCTGCAGCTGCAGCGCGAGCGGTATCGAGTTGCCCATTGACACTCTCCAGTTCCTTCCGAAGCTCATCGAGTGCCCCCTTCGATTTAGTCAGGTCGTCCTTTGTTGCCTTGAGTTCCAGGTTGAGATTGCTGATCTGCTTGTTATAATCCTTGACCGTAGATTCGAGCTCAGCGGTATGGTCGCTGGTCAATGAATCAACCGTGGTTTTGTTCGAAGATTGGATTTGCACGATCGTCGCATGCGATTCAGCACGGAGGGCTTGGAGTTCCTGCGCATGGGCCGAGCCGGCTTCGTTCTTGAACGACGTCAGAGACGAGTTTGCTGTGTACAAAGGAATTTTTCATACCTTGGCCCGTTCAAATGCGTCCTTGAGTTTAGCTTCGTGCTCGTCCTTGACAACTTGAACCTTGGAGTTGTAGATTGCTTCCTGGTTCTAAAGGCAAGTCAGCAAGTGGCGCCCCCCGGAAGTGACAAATATACTCACATCCAAGCTTTCCTGAATCTCTGCAATCCGCGCATTCAACTCCGCCTCTTTCTCAGCACGAGCGGCTTCAATTTGCTGGACTTGTTCGTCATGAGAAGCCTGAGCAGCGGCCGCGTCCTTGGCAGCCTGTTCTTGGGCAGCCAAAGCTACAGATAGTTGTTCTTGAAGAGAGCGAAGAGTGTCCTGGAGTGCAGCTGCACGCTCAGATGCTTCGTTCAGCTCTTGAGCATGTTCAGCCTTCAACGCCTCAGCTCGAGCATTCGCGTCTGCCTCTTTCTCCTCGGAGGCCTTCTGCAACTCCTCTAAAGCCTGGGCACTCTTTGCAACATCACCTTCGAGGCCGGCGATTGTAGCCTTCAGCTTATCTCGCGTGTCCTCGAGCTCTTCGATCTGCTCCTTCACCTCAAGAACCTCTACCTCCAATTCCGAGATCTTGTTCGCGTTCTCTTCCTTCTCAGCCTTATATTCATCAACCTGAGATTGGAGAGCCTCAAGCTCTGCGGCCTTTCCTTCGAGCTCTGCAATCGTGGCACGAGCTGTTCGAAGTGATTCCGCGTGGGCTGTTTTCAGGGCCTCGGCTTCCTTGGAAATGGCTTCAAAGTCCGCTTTGGCCTTCAACAAAGCTTCGCGCTCTACGTCAGAGGCTTCGGAAGCATCCTCAAGAACAGCGGCGTGTTGGGCTTGCAGTGCTTTCAGGTTTTGCTCGTTGGTTGCTACAGTGGCTTGAAGTTCGGCGATCTGTGCCTGAAGAGCCGCTACCTCGCTTGCGCTGGTCTGAGCTGCACCCTTGGCAGCCTCAAGCTACAAAGGGGGTTAGCAGGAACAATCTGGTATCGTTGTGGCGGGCCTCACCTCGTCCTTGATGGATTGCAGAAGGCTGACCTCTTGGTCGCGGTCACCCTGTAGCCCTGACAGCGAAGCTTGAGCTTCGCTGAGCTGGCTTTCAAGAGCCGTCTTGGTCGCTTCCAATTCAGTGACAAGGGCGGTCTTCGTCTGCACATCTTCGAGAGCAGTTTGGAAGGATCCCTGAAGCTTCTCAAGTTCGACTTCCAGGGCACTGACGGATTCTGTCTTAGCCTTCAATGACTCTTCGACTTCCTTCAGCTTCGTAAAGCATAGACATGAGCAAAGAACCGGCTCTATCAGATCGATATGAACGTACCTGGCCCTGGAGATCCTCGAAAGCTTTATTGTCTTCCTTCGACTCCTTGATGGAGGATATTGACCCAGAGGGAGGTATCGATTGCTTGCCAGCTGTACGCGCGGTCGTGGTGGCAGGCTTCCCAGGTGCAGGCTTCGCCGCGGTGGCGGTTCTACCGGTCGGGGTAGTTGACTTCGCGGGTGCAGCAGGCTTCCTCACAGCTTCAGAAATCGAGGCTCTAGGACGAGCTGCGGTACCACTCTTTGCCGATGCGACAGAACCCGTGGGGGACACGACCGAAGCGCGGACCTTGGCGGGATCAGCAGCAGTGGTTGGTTTGGCATTGACCGACGACGATAGGGGAGCCTTTCCGGTAGCTGAGGCAGCTGGCTTCGCGGGTACCAGGGAAGTTCTTCGGCTTGCGGTTGCTGCCGCGGGAGGTTTGGATACCATGGCAGGTTTAGACGTGGCCGTTGGTGCAGAGGTCGTGGACCTCCTCAGGGTTGACGCAGCAGCAGCAGGCTTTGTAGGCACAGCACCACCAGAGACAGCGGCCTTCACTGGAGGAGCAGGCTTCACGTTCCCTGCACCAAAGGTCCCAGAGTTGATGATCTTGGGGCAACGATGTTCAAGCACGACCAACGATAAGAGTATAGGGAGCGTACCTTCTTCACCAAAGGGGTTGGCGGCCCTCCATTGGCCTTCGCAGTATTAGTGCTAACTGACATAACCCCTTTTTTGCTGGTCGTGGCGGACACCTTTCGAACTGGCTTGTCTTCTGCTGCAGCAGGCTCCGCAGCTCCTTGAGGGACGGAGTTTTCGTTGACTTGCAGGTCGCTGAGAGACAATCTTCCACTTTCGGACTGGGCTTCTTCAGCATTGTGGTCAGCTGGCTCCTCTGATTGTTCGCTCGTTATGGCATCCAGCGACACAGCAGGATCAAGTTCACCATGAGGAGACTCGATGGGTGATACGAGTTCGCTGTCCTGCACCGACTCTGACGCAGAGAGCTGCGGTTCAACCACAGACATGATTAAATAGCGGGGAGGGGGAGGTTAAGGGTGAGAGGAGAGTTGGAATCACAGTTCCGAGCTGATGACGCTCCTGCCTGGAGTGGAGAAATATTTAGGGGACTGTGGGAACATTATCAACCAATCAATTTCCTGTTCTAAGTTAAAGCTAAGTATCCTCAGTTTCATGAAATCGTAGCAAACAAATTCAGCGCATTGAGCGCAGGCTCTTCGAGCGAGTTGTGGTTATACCCAAGGACAGAAACCTGCACAGTGTAAGAACATTGTCTTTATCACTCACTGCAACTCACCGATCCCGGCTCAACATTGAAATGGGTCCCTGTTATTCAAAGTCATCAGGCCAGTGTTTTGTTGCCAACTCAGTCATTGTGCTCACCAAGAACCAGAGGGAAGGTAAGCCAGCGGCAGATGAGGACACGGTTGAAGTGTCCATGGGCAACAATGAGGACATCTCGGGCCTCCGATCTGCCCTCGACATATTCTTTGTGAAGATTTCGGACCTGAGAGCAGAACTCGGCATCGAACGGATAATTGTGGTGACTTCAGTCATCCTCACCTTTGCTATGACACTGTCCACACGAGCTTCCATTTCCGTCACCGATTCTCCACCGGGACACCTGCGCACAGCATTCTACTCAGCGAACCTGCGCTCTCAACGGAAGCATGCGAACACACCCATCTTTCCAAATGCTCCAAGTGGGCTTGAGCTCTTTGATTTCAGAGCTTTTCAAGCCCTCGAAGTCACCTATGTAACCAATAAAGTCAGTGCATGTTCACCATCCTTCATCCTTCCACCATCCTACCGTAATCCCATTCCCTCACATCTTCAGTGATGATGTGCGGTGGTTGCTCGGTGTTCGCAAAAAGGTGCTTAAATGTTTGATGAGCACGCTGACGAGGAGAAACCAATGCAAGAGTGATATTTTTCGGATCGATAGCCACTATCCGGGGTAGATATCAGCACCGTATCGTGCAAGTGGCCAAAGGAGAAACTCACGATCCGGTCCTACCAATCGCTCTGAGATGATCGCAATGCATTCAACTCCTCGTTGTGTCAAGGGTATATCCGTGCGGCCGGTCTGTAATATAATGCCGTTGAATCATGTTCAGTACGCAGTGGAAAGACACAGGTTCACCAACATGTCTCCTGCGAATTGGCTCGGTCGATGAAGGGCTCGATGGCTATAGACTGCAGCTGGGCACTCACCCATTTATTGACCATTCTGTCACTCCTAGATAACGAAGCAATCGGTATGTGAGTTATTGAAGAGTGACTGGAACACCCACCGTGACGGACGACAAACAATCTGGGCATAGGCTTTGCCATGGTGGAAAACGTTGGCTCTCTGGAGCAGAGAGGCAAGCTATATATACGCAGGAAGCTGCTGCATTCGAAAAGCTGACTACACCAACGATAAGCGTTGAGGGAAAAGGCTGCGGCGATCACTGCTATATCGGCGTTATGGCTGCTTTTGGCAGGACGCCTGGCACGCGCAGGCTTGGCCTCTGCCTCTTGACGTCCTCCACCGCGACGCTGACTGACCACAACACATCATGTTCGACGAGTGTAAGCACACAATTTGGGTGAAAATCAGGATCTGACAGTCTCCTAGACGTCGAGCATGTCGCCGGGAGCTCGGTGGTGCCCACACACCACCTCACGTCAAACCAGTTCTATGAGGGTTTTGAGCCTCCCCAAGGGCTTGACGGACTCGTGGAGGATGCTGGAGAACTCTATGTATGCAGACACAGCTTTCCATTTCCATATGCCGCTGATGAAGCTTGCTCGTCCAGGAGACCCCTGCAGTGCCGTCCGCTCTCGATGCGCCTGTCTTCGATCTCGGAAGAGTCCAATTCGCTTTTCCAGCACCCCTCGTCTCCTTCGTCATCAGCTCGGATATGCTGTGCATGGGATTGACTTCCAATATGCTCGTCCTCATTGAGCTTACTCACGAGGACCAGGTCGTCAAGATTCAGATACCCCGAAAGCCAACCGAGATGTCGTTGTACAAGCTATTCATGGATCCCTCTGGCCGGCATATTATCATCACTTCGCAACAGGGCGAGAACTGGTACTTGTACAAGACGTGGAAGAAGCCTCGGCAACTGAAAGGCTTCAAAATGGTCATCGAAAGTGTTGCCTGGAATAAGACTGCCTTACTCTCGTCTTCACACCTAACATCGACACGAGAAATCCTCATTGGTGCTCGGAATGGCACAATATATGAAGCCGTGCTTGATGCAGAGGACGACTTTTTCAAATCACAAGAACGGTATCTACAATCTGTGTTCGCCCTACCCGAACGTCATCCTATTACTGGGATCAAGTTTGACTATACCCCAGCAACAGACCCCAAGCAACTCCTCGTTCTGGTAACAACTCCAACTCGAATATACCAGTTCGCTGGTCCTGTTGACAGGAAACCAGATGAGAATGGACGCGTATTCTCTTCTCTCTTCGCACAGTATCGTGAGACGCCACCAAGTAAACTGATTCCCTAGGCTGTTTCTTCAAACCTGGTCTGACAGAACTTCTCACAGAGATTTTGGAACTACCTGGCAATATCACGTATTCCGAACTTCAATTCTTCACCCCGAATCCAAGCCAAGCTTTATCCCAGCCAAAACGTCTAGCGTGGCTAACGGGTCTGTACTAGTCTCCTTTCACAGGAGGGAGAGATACTGATCGAATATGCTCTAGGTCAAGGCATCTACCATGGCACTATCAACTTTGAGTCTTCCTCAGAAGACCATATCGATTCGGCACAACTCCTCCAATACCCGTCCCTTGCAACCTCTCCAGGCAAAGAGAAGCAGGAAGTCCCCCTCTCGTTGGCTGTGACTGAATTCCACTTTGTCCTTCTGTATAAGGACAGGGTGGTTGGGATCTGCAATCTGGACGACAAGAAGACGTATGAAGAGATACTGCCTGTCGTATGTGTCTCCGATCTCTTTTAGATTCGTCTAACGCCGAGTCGTAGAAGCCGTCTGAAGAGGTTCTGGGATTGGCCGCGGACCCGGTCAGGAAGACTTACTGGGTTTTCACAAGCCAATCCTTGTTTGAGCTGGTTGTCACTAACGAAGATCGCGATGTATGGAGAATATACTTGGAAAAAGGCCTCTTCTCGACTGCCCTACAATACGCAAAGGTACGCAATTGATACTGCCTTACCTATGTTGAACTAACCCGAGTGCGTTAGACTGCCTCCCACCGTGACCAAATTCTCAAAGCCCAGGGAGATGATCACTTTAGTGCTGGGCGATATTTCCAAGCGGCGCAATCTTTTGCTCATTCTTCTGCCTCCTTTGAGGAAGTTGTTCTTAAGCTTCTCGATGTTGGAGACAGGGATGCTCTCAGGTCCTACTTGATATCGCGTCTGTTGCGCACAAGGAAATCTGTCGGTTCCATTCATTTGCACCCTGATAACTTGGGCTGATCAGAATTCCAGGACGTCACCCAGCGCATGATGCTTGCGACGTGGCTTGTCGAATTCTACCTTGGCAAATGCAACGAGTTGGACGATATCATTGCAGCGGAGTCTATCTCTCAGGATGTTGATAACTTGAGAGTGGAGCGTTCATTCTTGGAGGATGAGCTACGGCAGTTTTTCGAAACTTACCAAGTGGGTCGATCATTTATCTTGTTGCTTTCGCAGTAATTGACCGTCCCTTAGGCCAATCTCAACAAGGAAACTATATACGAACTTATTCAAGGGCATGGCCGGACCGACATGTACCTGCACTACGCCACTGTCATCGGGGACCACCGCCGAGTCGTCGAGCATTGGATTCTGGAGGAACAGTGGCTCAAGGCGATTGATGTCATTAGTCGACAGGTAGCCCCTTATTTTCCATTCATGGTTACCTTCTTCTGATTGTCCACTTAGACGGACCTGGAGTTGTACTATCGCTTTGGCTCCATTCTCATCAGACAGGCGGCAAAGGAGACAGTTGACTCGTGGATACGGCAGCCAGCGCTTGACCCGCATCGACTCATCCCTTGTCTTCTCCAGCTTCAGCATACCGCGCGAGATCCCTTATCTCCGAACCAAGCAATCAGGTATCTCAACGACGCGGTGTTTGAACAGCATAACGTGTCTCCGACCATTCATAACCTCCTACTGACTTTCCATGTGTCGCCAACCTCACCGCCAAAACCATCTGTATCGCCGGATGATGACGGACCTCTTCTTCGGTTCCTCTCGACGGCGCCTTCAGATCCGATCACAGGAAAACCGTACTATGATCTGGACTATGCCTTGAGGCTTTGCAAAATGGCTGGTCGAATCCAACCCTGTGTCCATCTGTACTCCAAGCTCGGCTTATGGGAGAATAGCGTTGATCTGGCTCTGGAAAAGGGCGACCTAGAGCTAGCTAAAATCAATGCTGATATGCCCGAAGACGATCAGCCGTTGAGAAAGAAACTGTGGTTGAAGATTGCGCGGTATGTCGTACAGGACAAGAAAGACATCAAAGCGTAGGTGTATATGCACGATCTTTTTCCAACCCTGGCTCACGTTTCATCCCCCAAGTGCCATGCGATTCTTGGAAAATACGGATTTGCTCAAGATCGAGGATATCTTACCTTTCTTCCCCGACTTTGTCGTCATCGACGACTTCAAGGAAGAGATTGCGCATGCTTTGGAAGGCTACTCTGCCCATATCGATGAGCTAAAAGCTGAAATGGACGACGCGACAAAGACTGCTGAAGCAATACAGAAGGATATTGTTGCACTCAAGAATCGATTCATTACGATCGACGCCGGAGAACAATGTTCTAGCTGTTCAAACTTGCTGCTGACAAGACAATTCTACGTCTTCCCTTGTCACCACACCTTCCATGCGGACTGCCTCATTGGCATGGTAAGCGCTTTTACGGTTCGGTTAGGCCAATGACTAAAAAGACTTTGATCAGGCAAAGGAGTACCTTCCAGCACATGCACTTCGTAGAATCGTGACACTTCAAACCCAACTTGTCAAGGAGAATCCTCCTGTTCCTGTGAAGAGGCCGACTGTGAGCAGTGGTGATATTGGACGCCCACATCCCGCACCGCAGCGAACACTGCTCTCAACCAATTTCGGACCTATCGTCAACCCGCTGCAAAATGGAGCAAAGGCAGCCAACCTAATTGGTCGGGGAGTGATTTCGGCTGGGGATCGGTTGCGAGACTTGATTGTACCAGACGCCCTCGCTGCACTTGTTACGTCGCCAACGTGGATTCCAGGTATGGGTGCGAGCAACAGGACGACTACACTCGACAAACTCGGGTCGGCTAAGGCAGAAAAGCTGAGAGCAGAGCTAGATGATCTGCTTACGAGCAATTGTCCACTCTGCGAGAGTGTCGTTGTTGGGCTGGACAAGCCGTTCATCAAGGAAGGAGAGGCTGAGTCGTCATGGACCTTGTAGCACGCATGCCTATTGGGGCGCTAATACAGTCTGGCTGAGATTTATGGATACAGATATAATACACCGATGGAAGGGTCCAGAAGGGAATCGCTAGTGGTTGACAGTTTTGCTGCGACCGGCACGCTTTCGTAGACGGGCTGCTTTCCTAGCACCCATCTAAGGATCGCTGTCAGTTACGCGAGGCGAAGCGGAGACGATATTGATACCATGGCTTTGGCTTCCTCTATCCGGCGCTTCTCTTCTGCTGCTTTTTTACGTTCCATGGTGACTTGCCTCCGCCTGCACATGGGATGGATGGGAGGAAAAATTAGGTCCAGAGCAACCGGATATGGGGATTATGTTACGTGCCTCTGGAACTCGGCTTGCTTCTCGTCCTTCAATTCAGCCTGCAGCTTCTTAATTGCTTGCTGCTTTTTGGTCTTTTCCATCCGGTCTTCCCAACGCTTCGTCTTGAGGCCTTCAGGGAGCTGAGAACGACTGATATGGGACTCGGTGTCAGTGTCGGCTTGGAGCTGTGGAAGCGGACGTACACTGTCGCGGATTTCTCTAGCTTCCATGATTTTCCGGATGCACGGCCGTTGGAGGAGGAGGCGAGGGAGATGACAGGCAAAACCTGTTCGGATTCGAGGATAGGGTGAGGTATCATTGATGAGCAAAAGGTATGAATGAAGGAGGATAAAAAAAGCGTTGTGGGATCTGAAATGACAGCGTGGGTGCAGAGATGAACTGAATCTGCCAAGATTGAAGATTGTCCGTGTTTGTTTCGGTTGGCCCTTCCCTGGATTTCCTGGATTTGATTTAGCAGAGTCCCCTTGGCTTCGCTCCTCAGCGAGCCGTCTGGCGGCGACCAACTCCCCCACCCTCTTTTGTTTCCCCGTTTTTCTCTTTTTATTTCCTATTTTCCTCATCGTTCAAGATGCTCAGGTCCGCTCATTCCACCCCAGACACCCCCGGCGACCACGTCCGTCATCTTCTGGATCAACGCCGACTCAATATTCCGGACGACCGCGTTTCGACCCTGTCCCAGTTTTCCGACACGCCGTCCGTCTACAGTCCGGCCTATTTCTCTCCCAGAGACCACGGCCCTTTTGAAACAGCATCCTACTCCAGCGACTATCGACATGCTGGCTTCAAGGGTACAAACATCAGCACGCTGGACCTCGACGACGACCCACGGTCCTCCATCTCTGTCTCCGAGTCCTACGAAGACGACACACACTCTTTTGAAGAAGCAAACGACGATGACGGCGAAGGCGAGAGCCGTATGAGCTATCTCGGACCAAAGATGCGATTCCACTCTCGCGCCCCATGGGAGCTTGAGGCAGAAGGCATCCCAGAGGAGAATGAAGAGCCTCCACAGAGTCCAAGGCACCATGGGTTTCCGTTCTCCCTCAGTGGAGGCCATAAAGCAACCAATTCTTCAGGCTCCTCCAGCCCCCGACCCAGCGGCGATTCATACAGGTTTAATCTCCCGCCGAAACGCTCTTTTGACACAATCAATTCTCAACTGTCTTCTAAAGGCGCTTTATAGTGAGTGTTTTTTCAATGATTGCCGTGATGAAATTAACAGAATTAATGAATCGACATAGTGCGCTTGCTCAGGAAAGTCTCTCGTCAGCCTCTCTATCGCGGTCAGGGCAGAAAGACGGCCTGTTTGGCAAACTTTCCACCTTGGGGCGCGGTCGAAATTCTAACCACCCCTCCCTCCCATCGTCCCCCGTTGTATCGTCACCCCAGAGGTCACCCATGAGCCCGCGCTTTAGACAGGCTTCAAGAGAGCTGCCCCCTGATCAGCGGGCCGAGTCAGCCTACGACCCGCTCTCTTCCAACCGAAGTCGTTTTGCAACCGATAGAACCTCTTCCTCGACCGATGGCGCTGTCCATCCTTACGCCAATCCCGACCTGCTGGTTACCACCGAGCTTGACACAGACTCGGAAACTACTTGCCCTTCCCCCCACTCCCAGTCGATACCCCCACGCAATGACTCTAGCGTCACAGTTACCCAAAAGTTTGTGGCTGAACCTGTGGCATCGCGTACCTCGTTCAGTTCGCTGGCGCCTCCCGGAGCCCGGAATCGAATATCTTCCATACAAGGAAGAGAAATCTCATCACCTGTTGCCATTCAAGGCAGCTCGCTTCCACCAGAAGAAGGCAAGGGAGTCGGTGTTGCTCATCTTCCTGGCTGGACGGAGAAGTTTGTCCCCCCTGCTTTCAACTTGATTTCTCTTGAAGAAGCTAGAGCGCAAAGGGCGCGCAACTCAATGGCCGAAGAGGAATCGATCCATCCAAGCCATTCTTCGCAGTCGAACGTCACACACAATACCGACGACGGACCCCAAGGGCGAGCTCGGGGCCGCACCATAAGTGCCGGAGCCAAGGCCAAAAATGCGTTCCATTCCATGGTCGGCTCCGTTATTACAGAGCGACGGGACTCGGAGCCAGCCTTTGTTCTCAGCCAAGTCCAAAATGCCAGCCAGCCTCCCAAGCCGTTAAAGCATAAGAAAAGCGGCTTCATGCGCATTTTCAACAGTGGTAAGGACAAAGAACTCGATCTTCCTCCACCTGTCCCTTCCATTCCATCCGACGCCAACCCTCCGAGGAAAGCGTCTCGCGTACCCGTGCCGTCGGTTGTTCAATCGCTTTCCGACTCGACATCCAGTCGAGAAAGCGACTTTGCTCGAAGCAATCTTGCATCATCAACCGACTCAACTGGTCCCAGACGTGCACCTCCTTCTCTTCATATCAACACCACTTCACAACGTCAGCCGCCGATGCCTGACCGGCAGCACACGACCGGCAGCGTTTTAATGGCCAACCCCGCAAAACCGTGGTTGAATGACAACATGCCTCAAAGTGCCCCTCCTGACGTTTCCGCTTTTCCTGTACTCAAACTGAGGCCGGTTTCTGGCCTCTTCAGCTCGCATTTCGAGCAATTGGTTCCCGACCTGCAGCCCACATTCTCGCAATCGGAATTGAGAACACCGACAACATCTGGTTCTAACGGACCCATTTTCCCGGTCACTCCTTCACACGAACGATTCTCAAGCTATGACATTGACGAACAACAAGCGGCTAAGTCGGTACGGGAACCGTCAACCTCGCCATCGCAACGGCGCGTGGAAGAACTAGAGGCGCAGGTTCGCAGTCTGAAGGCGGAATTACAAGAGCTGCGTTTAAAGCAGGATGGTGCATATTGTGGTTCTTGTGGGAGAGGGAGTGGCCAGTTTTCGCCCACTCGCGAGGGCTCCTCATCGTCTGGTTCCTCATCTTCCTCTCGTCAAGGCGTCGTTAACCGACCAAGGGCCAAGACAGGCTCTGCCTCACGATTTGTGAATGCGCTTGCTTGACGTCTCTCTTTTATTGCGTAAGGAATTATTGTCGCCTCTTAGTAGGACGCATCCCCAATCACTATTGTGTTGTATGTCTGTAACAGTGTACTATCTCCCCTCCCCCCTGATTCGTCTCCTTCCAACCCACCCTTTTCTTGTTTATTTTATTAACTCTCTGACCTCGCGTGGTACTATATGTATCTGGTTATTTTGTGTGTAGCACGTTTATAATTTTCTACCAAACGACCTTTCCCCCCTTTGCCTTTCTTATTTCGGCCTTCATTTGGGTTTATATTTTTTGAATTCGATACTATTACTTAGATTACCCCTTCCCATTATTTTAAGTTGTGGGATTATTTCACCGTTAACGTTCACCTTCTGTGCTATGTCCATCCAATGAAATGTACTGTGTACAATCTCCAGCCTTCGCGTTGATGCATACAGGGTATCTGTTCAATCGACCCAATTCCATAACGGCACCGATAACCCTACCTAGGTTACAACTTCAAGAAGTTATTACTCGTCCACACCGATAAGCCAACCGATGCCCTTCGAGATAGCCCTCGACGCCTGAGCAGAAACGTCTGATGCACCGTCCCTTCGCGACCCCTCGCTGACCACACTATGATTATCTGAAGCCTGAGTCTGGGACCGATGCCCAATGGAGAAGGGGAAATTGGAAGCAACAGACTTGAACGTGCGACTTGCCAGCGCAGCCGCGTCAGGGGTACTAAGCAGCGGCGGAGATGGCATATGAATCTCCTGCAAGCGAGCGCGCAGCGATGAAGCAACGTTCCGTGGGACGAAGGCTGCGTGTCGGTCTTTTACGCGCGCAGATTGTGGGATTGAACTGTCACGGCTGTCGAGCCGCCCAACTCGTGCTTCGATGTCCTCCTGTTGAAATCTTCGCCAGGCGGTGAGGACATCGTGCATTTTATCGGCGGGGCAGAGGTCCAGTGCCTGGCCTAGAAGAGTCATCTTCTTGGAGAGTTCGTGATACTCTGGCTGACGACCCAGCTGGAAGCAAGCGATCCAGCACACCTCGATCGCCTCTTTGAACTTGGTGTCATCTGTCAACACTGGCTGGTCCGACTGCAGCTGATGGATACTGTCCACCATCTTTTGAGTGTGGTCGTATGCACGGTCGAAATCTTCTGCTTGTAGTGCTGTATCAGCCATCATAGCCAGTACCTTGACCTCGGCGGTAACGTCGTTCCGGAAGCCAAGCTTGAAGCACAAGTCCAGCATCACCTCTGTATGTTTGTATGCATCTCCATTGCTGGAGAGCACGCGGGAGATCAGGGACAACCGGTCTTTGGTAAGGCGAATTTCGATGGGTGAAATGGGAATGCCTGGGCGAGAGGTGACATGGAAGGAGCAAATTCTTGATGTTGCTTCAATGAATTCTTTCTCCTGAACAACGCGCGGAGATGGCGGGAGAATGTCAAGGCTAAACTATTGTGTTAGTTCTGGATGGGACCATTGACATGTCAACTCACCAGTCGTAAGCAAGTTTCATGTCTCCAACTCGATAGTTCCCAGAGCTCGCATTGTCATATAATTCGTTGGAGCATTTCAGGCAGATGTCTTCAATGGTTTCCTGTGACAACGACAGTTTGCCGTGGGGTTGGCGGATAAGAAGTTTGGCCATGTCGAATTCTGAAGGCAGGATGAGTGTCGTCCTGTGATCGTCGAAGTAATAGACTTACTGCCAGTGCTGAGCAGCCCACTCAAGAAAATGGATAACACTTCCTCTCTCGATAGCAGGCCAAATGCACCCCTGATGCCGGACTCGCTCTTCTCCGTCAGCTTCAGCATATCGTCCAGGAGCCATTCCCAGTCCTCCAAAGTGCTGAGAGGGTCTCCAATCCCACCAGCGCGGCGAGCCATCCTATTTGCCCATGCTCTTTGCTCTTTGACGTCATCCGCACTTTGGAGGAACCAACGAAGAGGCGCAGGAACGCTCCATCGCGACAGAATCTCTCCAGATTCCAGGTGAACGTCCAGGATATCCAAGGCACGGGAGAGCGATTGAACCGTCAAAGGTTTGAAGAAGAGCAACAGATCCTTCGGAGTGCATTTCGGCCGAGTGGTTGTCGGGGTGACAAAGGAACCGAGAGAGAAAAGTGTGGTATCTGCGGCCTCTTCGTCAGTTTCGTCTTGCGCGGCTGTCTCCCATGCCGGCATGCACTCGAAGATTCGGCTCATGATAGGCCATTCGTCAAGGCTGTCACTTCCGTACAGGCAAGCGAGAGCCATTTGAGCGACGTCCACATCGTTTCGGAGGATTCTTTGGGCTGCGGGGAGTGTAGGTTTCGAGGCTTCAAATATTGAAGCAGCCAACTCCAACGGAGTCGAAAGGATGTATTCGTGCAGCATCCTTTCCTGCAAGTCCGGATCTGGGTGACCTGCACGTTCGGCGCGAGTTTCCAGAACGAATAGGTATGGAATGACGAGTCTTGAGATATCACTTGATATGCTTTCGGGCGTGGAATGGGCAAGGTAGCCTCGTACGACTGCCTCTGGCGACATGGACCGCCAGAGGTCCAAGTTCCAATCGCTCGGGGAAGTTGGATCCTGAGGCGCATCATAGACGAGTCGGGATAGAAGGCTCAACTCTTCCCCCAACTCGTCCAAACCGGGGATACCTTGAGAAGCACCGTGTTGAATGAGTGTTAATGCAACGTCCACCATGCCTGTTGTCTGAATGATACTGTCGACACGGGTGGTGTACCATTGTGTGAGCTGATCTGCGGATAGCGGTTCGGAGGCTTCTTCTTCTGAAGGAATCGGCCTTGGCTCGGGAATGTCGAGGGCAAGGCCGGCTTGCTGGATAGCGGCGCGGGTGCCAGGCAGCTGGGAGATGTCGACCGGGGTTCGTTCCTGGACTTTGAACCATCTCAGCTCGGAGTTGCTTACCGAGTCCAAGGAGGGTAGTAGTTGTCGATACGCCAGCGGTGGGGCGTGCTCGGGAATGAGGTTAAGGATGCGAAAGCGGTAAGGCCAGAGTTCAAAACCATGCCTTTGGAAAAGGACGTGGAGGGCGTCGAAATATTGATAAGACGCAAGGTCTTGGGCGGACGAAATAAGGTCGTTGAAGAGGAATGCTTGAAGATCGAAGGGCAATCTTCCAGGTGGCTTTGGCTTTGGCGGGGAACTTTCTTCCGCCCAAGGGTCGTCCTCCCACTCCTCCATGTCTTCATCCGCCAACTCCTCCTCCGCAGCATCAGAGATCGCAACCTTTTCCAATTCAACAAAAGTCGTAAGCCTGGCTAATCGTGCCAGCAAAACAGAGCGCAATTGGCAGAGTTGTGCGTCGGACGGGCTATCCTTGAAATGCTGCACTAAATGGTCCCGATTTGAGGCCGTTGATTCTCCACCTCCTTGACTGCTATTAGAGAGTATCTCTCTGCACCTGTCAGCGACATTATTTGTTCGGGAGATACCATGCAACAGCAGGGCTTGTTGGGCATCCGTGTCATGGAGTACCCTGTCGACACATGCAGCGGTCGCCCACACGTCGTCTGCAGCGGCACCAAGGACTTCGGAGATCAATTCTGGGTTAATATTTTCGTCTTCGAGGGTCTTCCAACGTGAGTAAGGCGTTGTCGCCATTGTCGTTTACTGGTCGTTGCGGTCCTGTGGTGAGTGGCGAGCTCGAAGTCAATGATGCGTGTCACTACCTGACCGGCATCTTTGTTGATTACCGAGGAAATTGAGCCTTGCCTCCAAGCTCCAAGCCAATTCATGCGATCCCGTTGACTGCTACTATGTGCTTCGCTCCTGCTACAAGCATGACATCTACATATGATACATAATTAAACAGCGTGTTGATCAGGTATATTACTTTTACAATGGTGTCCAAGTGTTTCAATGTGATAGCTACTCGGAATCATGGCACTATCTCGAGTCGTCGACTAGAAGAGTGTCTCTTCGTCACGAAGGTACTCTCCAACATCGCTAAATGTCTAAACTGAGTATAGAGGAACAAGAGATATTTGATGTGAGTCTTACGCTTGATGGAAGACAATTATGGATGTCGGATCCAATTTTCGGGTGTCGACTGTTGACCGTGCGGTCACACCAAAGCCCTAGCAGAACATGTCAGGGAACTATTACAGAGAAAACTCCATCTTATATCTCACCAAGGGCACATCGCTCATGCTGAAGACAACAACTCCTTGGTGCTCAGGTGTATCTTCAGTTATCCTTCCCAGGTGAGCTTTCAGAACGTGATTGCCATAGAGGAAGGGCATCTCTCCGTTGGCTTTTATCCACACCTAGCGTAGATAGTTGGGATAAATTGATTTTCTCGCTGCCAATTGTAATGCACACACCTTGTACTTGGCGTATTGAGCCAGGTAGTCGAGGGCGGTTATGTGAAGCTTGAACTTTCCACTCTTGGAGAATTTCCCAAAACACGTCCCGAGACTAACAAGATTAGGCCTTGCTACCGATATTCCGAGCCGCATAGATGACTCCGACACATAATAAACACGGTCTTTGTGTAACCTGAAGCAGTATGGTTCGTCTGGTCGGTCAATAAGATGAACAAGGTTTTTGCCCTGGAAGGTTGATTGATCGGTGAGGGACTACAGTGGCATGAAAGGGTGGTACGCACAATATAGTTCGCTAGTTTTGTAAAAACTGTCTTCGATTCGTCTTCAGTTAGAGGCCGCATTGGTGCAAGAATACGAGGTCAAGCAGAGGCAGCTCAGCGAATCGTTCAAAGAAAACATTTGATGGATGACATAATCGTGCCCACAGTAAATGACCATGGCTGCAATATAGACTCGTTCTTGTCTTTCCGTTGAATGATTCAAAGTTCATCGTTCAACACAAACCAAATGTCTGTTCCTTCTTTTACTTCCTTTCCTCAGCTTGAAGCCGAACCATCGAGACCACAGTCCCCGTCTTACGAAAGCCAAATCAAGTCTGAGAGAAGAAAACACGGGAAGAGTGGCTCATCCTCCAAACGACGCGACCATGAACGACGCAGGGATTTGAGCAAAGAACGGCGTCGGGACAAGGACAGGCACAATAGGAGGGAGAAGGAGAAACATAGGGACAAGGATGGCAATCGAAGGGAGGACGAGAGGCGAGGCAGAGCTGACGACACCGTGGACGAATCCTACCGCCTATTCTTCTCTGACCGCCGGCCAGACCATCTCAACGTGCAATATGGAGGACTCCATGCTGGAGATATTCCCAAGTATCGTATGAAAGCTGGTTAGCCGCCAATTTCTTCGTGCGTCAACTTCTAATCATATTGCAGGGGGTAGGTACGCCATAGGCTTGTCTCGAGGACTGGTTCTGCATCGGGTCGGAAAAGGCGTCGAAGTATGCCTGCAGACTCGTGCTAACAAAGTACGTTCATTTGTGCCATCCTCGTACCCCTACCTCCTCATCACAGGTCAGCTCTCGGGTATCACAGATTCTCGCACTCGCTCTTTGCTCTCCCTTCCACCCAACCGCCGAATTGTACACTCAGAGGACAGTCACAAATACGCCGAAATCGATGGGTTCATCAAGATCGCATCCCGACGCGCTAAACCACAGCCTGAAGACACGTATCGGTCCATTATTGAAGCCAGGGATGGTGACAGTAGCGACCCTGAATCTAATTCATCTGGTGCAAGTTCGGATGAAGATTCCGACGACCAGGGCAACCAACACCCGGAGACGTCCCAGCAAGCTCAGATTAAGGCTCTTGAACAGCAACTTGCCTTGGATAAGGGCTCTGTCTCGACATGGCTATCGCTCTTGGAAGTTACGCTCTCTTCTATACCCATCACTTCCAAGAATGCGACCAGAGCTCGAAGCGACATCAGTGTTTCTCTACTTGAACGCGCAATTGGCTCCCACCCTACCATTAAAGCGTCAGCGAGCCTGCGAATCAAATATCTGAAGGCTGGAGAAGAGATATGGAATGAAAAGCAACTAGGGGAGAAGTGGGAGGAGGCGTTAGGTCTGGGTGATGTGGGCTTGTGGATGGAATGGTTCGAATGGCGTATAAGAACGAGCAAAGACGGTCTCGATGACATGATAGAAGATGCTACGCGTCTATTAGTATCTTCTCCATTTCAGGGCGATAGCCCCAAGGTAGAGTTGGCAAGATTGCGAGCATTTTGGAGAACAGCAGTGGTTGTGTTAAATGCAGGTATGCCAGTGTTCACTCACAGCGATATGGTCAATTTCTAAACATATGGATACAGGTTTCTCTGAACGAGCGATGGCTATGTTTCAAGCACAGTTGGAACTGTGAGTCCAATGTTCGTAGGCATAACCTTTCGAATTCTCACTGCCCTCCAGCACATTTCACTTGCCTTCTCAGCTTAAACCACTGCCATTCTCCGCTCAGCTAGATGAGCTGGAACAATTTTGGGAAGCAGAATGTCCGCGATTACTTGAAGACGGGGCCAAAGGCTGGCGGCATTGGTACCAGAGCGGAAAACCTGAAATCGAGCAATGTTCGTCTGGTTGCTCAACAGAAACTGAAATCAGGGATTTAGATCCCTATCGCCAGTGGGCCTCGCGAGAGGCTGCTGTCGACAGGATGTCCTTGTTTCCCACTCGAGCAGCTTCAACAGAGGAAGACGGGGATCCATACTCAATGATCCTCTTTCCCGACATTCGTGCTCCTTTGGTGAAGGTCACAACGCCTCAAGCCAAGCATGCCCTGCGTCTTGCGACTCTATCTTTCATTGGCTTGCCCATTCCTGGCCTTTCTCAGGTCTTTTCGCCCGAAGAACCGCAGAATAACTGGGATGACCGGTGGTGCATGAAAGCATTCCTTGACACGAGACACTTGGCGCTGTTGTTCCCAGACGTTTCACAGGGGACAGGGCGTATTGGCGAATCTATCGCTGGAGCTATTATTGCCCAGGAGAAGGAGTACCGGGATTCCTTTGGGCCTATAAGGCATTGGGGGTTTCAGAGCCTTGCGCCTTTGGACACCTTGGTGAGAGGGGGGAAAGCACGGCAAATACTCTGGAACTCTACTGATGCCCAGAGCGTGGATGTCAAGTTGACCTTGCGGACCTTTTCGCAGCTTAGACAAGCGGATAGCGACGTGGAATGGGATTTGTTGGCCTTGTTGTTTGAGGAGGTTGTGAACGTCAAGAGGTGAGTATCTTCTCCTCTGCTAGTGATGCACCTTAACAGTGGCTTTAGCGCTCTAAAGTTATCAAAAGCGTTCCTTTCAGTGCCAAGAGAAGCATCGATCTTAGAATATTGGAGCGCCCATGCACAGTTGGAACGGATGAACGGACGGCTTGACGGTGCGAGGAAGGTTTACCACACAGTCCTCGTTGGGTCGTCAGTCAAACACAGCAGCGGGGGGATGTGGTGGAATTGGGCAGAGATGGAATGGTTAGCAGGCAACGAAGACCAAGCGATGAACGTCGTTCTCTCGTCCGTCGGGATCGATTCGTCCTCAGGCGTTAGCATCTTACGCGCCAAGCGCACCCTGGATGAATTAATCTCTAGCCCAGCTCAATGGCGAAATCAAGAGGGTTGGGTCAAACTGCGAGCTCTTTTAGAGTTGTTACACGGCGCTTCTATGGACGAGGTCCTCAGAATTTTTGACGACCAGCTTTCGGTTATGGGAGAAGGAAGCTTCTGCCATGAAAGCCTGACTGTGGCGTCGCTCATGTTGGTCTACAATCACCGTGTCATTCTGAACAAGCCCATGCCGCCCATTCTCCTTCGCAATAGAGCGGCGCAGGGTCTCGAAATCTACCCGAGCAATTCGATGATCTTGGGTATATTTTTGGAAGGGGAAAAGGGTCAAGGTGTGTGGGGTAAAGTGAGAAGTATGCTGGGAGCAAGCGACGGGAAGGCGAAGGATGTTGCGAGGCGAATGGAAGAGGTGTGGGTAGCGAGCTGGGAGAAAGGCCGGTGGATGGGGGAACTTGAGAGAACCCGGAATGGATTGGCGGCCGCGGTAGAGCATGAGAGGTGAGTTTCGCTCTGTGGCTTCTGGATGGATGACCCAACACGCACAGGACGAGGGCGAGTGCTGTTATCTGGCGGCTCTACCTGGAATTCGAGATCAGGGCGGGACGGCTGCAGGATGCGAAGAGGCTGCTTTTCCGAGCAATCAAAGAATGCCCTCTGGATAAAGGTGCGCTGCGCATATCGACTCTCTCAACTCATAATTCATTGAAACGTTTACAGAACTGTATCTACTGGCATTTGGACCGCTACGTTCGGTCTTCGATGGGAAGGAGTTGCAGGATTTGGCGGATCTGATGGTGGAGCGAGGAGTCCGGTTGCGAAAGGGCCTGGGAGAGGGCATGCATCTGAATAGGGAAGAGCTGGACAATGAGGAGGACACGGGCGACGAGGATGAAATTGAGCACAATGCTCGGGAGCTGCGACGATTGATGCCGTATTGAGCACAGCGACGTGTACAAACTGAGGGTGTGACAATTGTGACATTATGTGACTGGTGTGACTGTTGACTGGACTCTGTGCTCGCTGCTTTTCACCCGCCATCCTGCTCCACAGGGAGCTGGAAATCCTCTCTGCAATCTTCGTTCGCTCCCCGTAATCTTTTACTTCAGACGCTCCCTATTTTTCTTTCCATTTTTCATGCTTTTTCTCCGTTTTCTCTGACCGTCGTACCATGTCGTCTCTTCCACTCCCAACCCTCGTCGTTCCCCGCGAAGAGTGGACCGACGCCGATTTCGACATCCCGGAAGGTGTCCCTCTGCATGCCCCGTCGGACAAGGATGAAGACGACGACGAGGACTGGGACTTTGAAATGGATCTGGGCAAGACCGGCGGCGCCAAGGCCCAGGCCGTAGTCGCAGGCATCGTCGCCAGGTCCGACGCAGCCGCCCGCAGGTCTTCGTTCGCATCCTCTTCTTCGCAAACACCCACCGTCAGACCCCACAACACATCAACCATGGACGCAGACGATGACGACGAAGATGGCGAAGGCGTTTCCACCATCAAGGCAACCGCCCTTCCCTTGAACCTCCAGCCCAAGATTCCGAAGCAGCCCCTACCACAAATCATCGACGACGAAGACTTTGAAGATGGCTTTGCGCTCCCTTCCGACCTCACCAGACTATCACTAGCTCCACAATCACTGGCCAGCAAGTCATCAAAGGCGTCACTCGAATGGGGCGACAAGGACAGCTCCAGTTCGTCTCAGTCTTCCGACGCCTACTCCTCCCTCGGATTCGCCGATACATCACCTTCCTCCAACGCGGGCACCTCAGTCTCGTTACCAGATACAGAAACGGAGGATGAGGACGATTTGGACGGTCTTGTCATTCCCAATGCTCTGTTCGAGTCCAAGCAAAGTGCTCGGCATCTCAACAAGATTTTGGAAACCAAAAAGAAGACCGATCCTGCGAATAACCAAGTCAAAGTCGCAAGTCACAACCCTGAAGACGACTTCGAGGCTGGGCTCATCATTGAGGATGATGTGGATCTTAGCCCCAGTCGTCTCCTCTCCAACTCCCAACATCAACACCAATCACAACGGACATCCAGCCGTAGCAATAGTATTCCCCCACCACGTCCTTCTAGCTTACGCCCACCATCTCGGGCAAAGCTAGAAAGATCAAAATCACCATCGAATCCCCCGCCTTCTTCACAGCGTCAGCTCCAGAAGATCCGGCTTTCCCCTTCCCCTCCCCTAAGACCCCCTTCTCGCTCCCAAACTTTCCAAGCTTTCGGTCCCCCTCCACCCATACCCTCCCCCACTCGTTCACCCTCGAGTAGTTTCCTTACTCCCAAACCCGGCAGCCTGCGTGGACAGAAGTCCCATTCAGGTTTGAAGCCTCCTACACCACCCTCCAGTGCTCGTAAATTGCAAAGAAAGGCTTCGCTCTCGGTGATCGAGTCAAGTCAAAAGCAAACATCAAGAACACCATCGGAGGGTTCACAGCAAGCGAAGGCAGCACGATATGAGGAGCCTACTGTGGCTTCGCGAGCGAAGTCTCATAAAAGCTCAACAAGTCGCATGCACGACCTCAAAGTCCCTCCCACCCGGCCTTCAACTCCATCATCAAACACCGCTGCTCTCCGCCTTACCATGCCGACGCAGTCGAGACTAAAATCTCGCCCCGCGCTCTCATCTTTGTTTGGACCTCCCGCCGAACCCCCACTACCGCAACCTCCTCGCGCAATATCCCCCCTCCCACACGCACCAAGACCACCTTCATCTACATCCCTGCGGCCCCCCTCAAGAGTTGCTAAGAATGTCGTTTCCCCCACAGCTCCGAAGATATTGAAAAAACCAAAGGGCTTGCAGCGGACTTATGGTGATGGAACAGAGCTGGATGCGTTTGATGATCTCCCATTGGATCAAGAGAAAGAGGGTCTTTACCGGGTCCATCCTAAAGGTCATGGCAATCGCGTTCCAGGCTCCTCATACCAGCGGCCACTCTCCAGGTCTGCCGGTGATAACCCCTCAGACAACAACAGAGGCACGGTCAGGCGTAGTAGACGTGATATATCATCGGGGAATGGTTCGTGTTCAACACATATTCCTTTCTTCGGGTTTTCTGACCGGCTTCTTCAGCTTCTACCGTGTTGGCACCTACTACGAATACACTGCGACGGACAACCACAAGCATTGATTTCCCTCCCAAGCAGAACTCTAAATCAACCAGTGAGGCCCTGCCCAAGAAGAGGAAACCAAATTCCCCCAACACAACACGGCGGAAGCCCACCCTCATCCGCAATCTAGGAAGCAATGCTAATCCCAAAGGTTGGTCATTCTTTTGCTTCGCGTCTGTCTTGGCTGACTTTTCTCGCCAGTAATCGGTGATATGAAATGGAATCCAATCACTCTCCGATGGGAGGGCAATGATCAAGTTCTTCGTGAATTCGATGCAGCAATGGGCACATCGATTCGTCCAGCTTTGATCACACACCTAACTGGGTCCTCGATTGGTTCCCCCGTAGGCAATTTCTCAAATGGAGCCCGCGTCGTCGGCAACATGTATTTCGACCCTCAACAGATGCGGTGGATATCCACATTGCCTCCTGACGAGGATGAGCCCGACGTTTTCGCCAACCTGGCAGACGACGAAGACGACAGCGATGCTTGGGAGGGTAAAAGCGGGACGATACGTGCAAGCGCACAAGGTCCACGCGCCTCCGACGCTAGCTCCGCCACATCCGGGAGCGAGTTCGACTCGAGGATGATTTCTCCCAGCCCTGTACAAAGCCATTCACGGACTATTTCTGATTCTGGTAGTGACCGCGGCTCTCGAGCGTCCATGTACATCGGGGACATCGACGAAGATTTCGCCGAGAAGTGTCGCCAGGCCGAATCTCGTCATCGAATCGAGATGAAAGGTTGGCAAACGGTTTTGACCAAGTTCGACCCCTATCCAACTCCTGCAACGTCTCACTTGTGGGAGATTCGAGCCCTTGCTACACGCAAATATTGACCTCATCCCTCCTTCACTTTTCCTCCTTCGCCTTTCGGCTTCTTGGTATTTTTAATATTAATCGGCCTTCCCCTTTCGTCACGCTTGGATCTCCTCGTCTCTTTCCTCGTTCTTCATTGTGTTTGCTTCTTGTGCAAGATAAGATATATATTTGTATTCTGTTCATGCCTCGCCATAACTCAACTTCACACACTCCTTTCATTCTTTCCGTCTCCCGATTGCTACCTCACTACTATACCTTTCAGGTTGGGCTGCTACGTATGCTATGCCTTCCAGATATTCGTATGACCCTCCGTCACACGCCGCGTCCGCGACATTCATTCACATTCACATATTTCTGTAATCACCCACATATACTTAGCCATAGGAATACAAACGAAATGCAAACAGACACATACGCAATGCCGCTTTCCCGCCTTATCTCTTTATCTTTGGGTAATTGAAACTTGAAATTTGACCCTACACTACTCGATCGGTTTGGCGAGGCCTTTCAGTCCTTTTCTTCCTTGTATCTTCATGCCGCAAGGGCCCGCGACCTCAACAGACCTTCCATCTGGTAATGGGAGAATCGTGGTGTCCTCTCATGCGTCCAAAGCTGTCTTTTCGGAGCTTGCATCCACCTACCCTTTAAAGCTTCTATCGCCAAGCATCGGACCTAATGGCATTGCCGTTGTATATGTCATGAGCTATGGAGGAGGTCTGATTGGAGGAGATGAGGTCTATCTGACTGTATGCATTCAGGACGAGGCTCAGTTGGTTATGCTTTCGCAGGTGCACGAGTCCCCCGACTATCAATGCCAAATGTGTGCGGATTGATTGACTTCAACGCCAGGGTTCTACGAAAGTGTTCAAAATGCGCATCGGGAGCAGGCTTGCGACGCCTGTGAAGAGACAAGATGCCCCTTCTCCCTCGGTGGGGACAACCACGTTGACGACCCAGGTCTTGGAATACCATGTGGGCGAAGGATGTGGACTGTATCTCTTACCGGAGCCGGTAACCTGTTTTCGAGATGCTTCATACAAGCAGATCCAGCGCTTCAATTTGTCAAGCACGAGTTCCTTGGTCTTACTCGATTCAATCACCTCCGGGAGGCAAGCACTAGGAGAAGATTGGGATTTCGCTAAATACTACAGCTTGAATGAAGTCAAAGTGGACGGCAAGCTGGTTGCAAAGGATGTTTTGTTGCTTGAAGACCCAAAATCGTCGACGATGCCGATAACACAACCCGGTTCGACGCGCATCCCTTATCGACCTCTCCGAGAACAACTTGCCCCGTATTCTTGCTACGCCATGGTGCTGCTGTATGGACCCCAAGTACAGGAGACGATCAAGGACGTATCAGCGCAGTACAAACACATCACGGTCTACCAATTGAAGGAAACACCGGATAGCCTTTGGTCCTTCTCTTTGCTTGGAGCGACATCTAGCGAAGGGGCGGTTGTTCGTGTTGCTGGAAAGGAGTCCGAGATCGTGCGGTCATGTCTGAAGACGATACTCCGCCGCCTTGATGTAACAATTGGAATCGATACATACCGGCGGGCCTTTGCTTGACCAACGAAAGCCAACGAGGGAAAACGGGAAAGTTTTGAAAGAATCACGGTTGATAGGCGGTAATGACTCCACTTGTCAAGTTGATGTCAGGCTGACCTTGGAAACTTATCCACACACATCCTTGGCCCAGCTTTCATTTCCAACGCTTCTAATTGTGCAAAGGGAATTTTCTGGAGTCCTTCGAGCACTTCGAGGCTCGCCTCCATTCCCCCCTTTGGCAGTATCCAGATCCAATCGGATTTGCAACTCACGAGGATAGACGCTCGACTTCTAAACACCGACCGTAAGACCGATGCCGATAACGGTATATAAACCTCATTGAAGCGTTCCCGAGCCCTATTGGAACACTAAGCCAATCCCCAAAAGTTGCGCGATGGACGACGCAAGCTCCGTTGCCAAACTGGCACCCCGTACTGTCAGCCATGACGATGATGACTGCAGCTACCAGCCTGGCGTCGATGTCTCTTCTATCGACGAGAAGAACCTCATGTGGAAGGTTGACCTCCATGTTCTTCCGTGGCTGACTATTCTGTATCTTTTCAGTTTCCTTGATAGAGGTAGCATAGGAAATGCCAAGGTACGTCCGGGCACCAATTGGCGCGAGCGAACCTGACTCCCCCTTTGCCATCATAGTTGTATAACTTAGAAGAGGACCTTGGTTTGACGGACAAACAGTATCTCATCTGCCTGAGTATGTTCTTCTTGCCATACGCTTTGTTTGAGGTATGTAAGATCGCCGGATACACCTTGAATGGCTCCTCCATCTGACTTGGCGAATTTAAGCCTGCCAGCAATGTTCTTCTTCGACGGTTGAGCCCGTCGATATGGCTCTCTTGCATGATGTTCTTCTGGGGCGTCGTTATGGTTCGTTGATAATTGACCACAGCACATAAAGCACTGACTTGAACTCATGATAGACTCTTCACGGCATCGTGAGGAGTTATGCGGGCCTTCTGAGTAAGTTGAGCCAGATCAATCATGCACTGTCCAGACTTACTCAGTGTCACCCCTCCAGCACTCCGCTTGTTGTTGGGCCTGACAGAAGCCGGGTTGTACCCGGGGGTTGTGTACTACATCTCTAGGTAACTTCGCGATATCTGTCGCCATCATTTCATTAAGAACGGTGTCCCTAACATTCTGAAGCTGGTACAAGCGCTCTGAAACAGGATTCCGTGTCGCGATTTTCTTCTCCTCTGCTACAGTCGCCGGAGCATTCAGTATGTCCGAGGTATATCCACGTTACCTGGGCCACTTTTCGCTGATATCTGAAAAGGTGGGCTTCTCGCCGCCGGAATCGCCAAAATGGACGGAATTGGCGGAAGACCAGGTTGGCCGACTAGCTTCTTTGCACGATTTGCTCTCATTGTCTCGGGTGTCATTTAGGGTGGGCGTGGATCTTTATTCTGGAAGGGCTTGCTACGGTCATTCTTTCCGTTGCCTCCTTTTGGATAATCCAGGATTTCCCTGACAACGCCAATTTCTTGTCAGAGGATGAACGTGAGTCGCTTCTGGGGATCCTGGCGTCTAGTCAAGTGACAGATCATCGATCACCCGCAATCATTCGAAGGTGTTTTTATCATTCGGCGTCTGAAAGCGGACACAAGATTCAGTGCGTCTGGTCAGGTCTTCAAACGGGCCTATGTATGGCAGAGTCTTCGAGATTGGAAGACCTACGTTGCAAGTAAGTGACTCGGCATGCAATTCCGCGCAAGTTCAGGATTGACTGTCAGATTTTAAACTAGTGGGCTTGTACATGGGCTTGTAAGCTCAACTCTGGTTCCACCGAGCTTTGATGACTGACTCGGCGACACGAAATAGCGATGGGCCCCTCTATGCGTTTTCCCTCTTCACCCCTAGTATCATAAATCAAGTAGGTTCTCTTTCCCTCTCCCTGGCCGAAACCACAGTTCATGAATCTTCATTACACAGCTGGGTAATAAACTTCGCCAGGAGTGATACTTCTTTCTCATGGTTGCTCTCCTCAGGTTTTAAAGCAACGCAGGCAAACCTTCTCTCCGTTCCGGTGTACACTTGGGGATGCATCTTGACCTGCATTATTGGATATCTCGGGGACCGCTCTGGGCGCAGATATCACATCAATCTGTGAGCAATCTTCGACTGTGCGTGAGGCGCTGACCGGTCTCATAATGGACTCGCCCAGAGCTCTGTTCGGGGTAGGTCTAGTCGCATATATAATTCTGGTTGTGTCGAGGACTCCTGCTTTGTCATATTTTGCTGTCTACCTTGCTGTCTCGTATGTTGATATTTCCAGGTGTGCATCGCTTCAACTAAGCGTCCTTACTAAATTTTTGTCTTTCCCCCCAACAACTAGGGCGATCTATCCGATAATTCGTGAGTTGTAGCATTCATGACACCACATCTTCACCAACTCACCCCCTTGAATCGAAGCCAACTCCGTCGCATGGGTCGCTAATAACGTCGAGGGAACATACAAACGAAGTGTCACGCTCGGCATGGCGATTGGGTTTGGCAATCTCAATGGTGCAATTACAGCTAATATCGTAGGGTCTTTTCTTTCAAGAACACTCCCAAGGTAGATTAGCTGCTGACACTATCCCATCGACAGTATCGGGCTAAAGATCGTCCATGGTACCGCCTAGGCCATGCCATCGTTTTGATATATATTGCCATTGGATTGGTCTGTTCCGTCACCTTCGCCACTCTTCTGTCACAAGAAAACAAGCGTCGTGACCGTGGCGAACGAGATGAGATCATCGAGGGGATTGAGAACGACCGTGCGCAGGAGCGTAATGGAAAATACGCCAGCGTGGAGGATGCCCAACTTGACAAAGGAGACGAATGGAGTGGGTTCAGATATACGATGTAATCTGCTCTCCACAATTGTGCTTGGCTTATAGACTGTAGGGAAACTGGTTTCTCGATTTCGTCAAGTGTAGATGCGTCCGTCGCAATAGTGGATATTAGAAAGAATAATACACATGTAATGCTAAGATACAGAGATGCAGCGATGCCAAATATCACCCGGAACGAAAGACTCTAAGAATGAGTGGTGAAGATGAATGAATGCCTCTATTGAAACGGTCGCCTTTTCTCCATATTCAAGGCCTTTATCATCGCCGGCGAAGGCATAGGGTTTTCGGTACCTGGTTCGGGTGTGTCGGTGCCCCCAAACGGGGGTGGAGCAGTGAGTCCGCCCTGGTTCTCATCTAACCACTTGTCCATGTCGTCAGAGCGGTTGGCGAAGGGTCGCTTGCCGAGGAGGTTGATCATATCCTCGCTGCGGAAAGTCATCAATACGAGCAACAATGCTAGCAAACGCATTTCAAACATACCGGGTGATAACCTCTTTCTCCAACAGCAATTTCGCGACTTTCTCCACATCGCCACGGTGCTCAGTGAGAAGTGTCCGTGTACGTTCATAGGCATCAGTGATCATCTTCCTAACTTCGCCATCCAACATTTCCGCGGTCTTTTCGCTGAAGGGTTTCGTCCAGCTTTCCTTTGCTGCGCGGTCACCACCATAGCTCACGGGCCCAATGACGTTGTTCATCCCATAATTGGCACAGGCCTCGAAAGCCATCTTCGTAATCTTCTGCAAATCATCTTGAGCGCCAGTCGTGATATTCTCAGCGCCAAAGAAGATTTCTTCGGAGACGCGGCCACCAAGAGTCATGCATATCCGGTCGAGCATTTGGGGCGTGGAAAGGAGGTATCGATCGGCGGGTAGGTACTGAGCGTACCCAAGAGCGCCAGCACCTCGGGGGATGATGCTGACTTTGAGGAGGGGGTCGGCATGTTCCAGGAACCATCCACAAATCGCGTGGCCAGCTTCGTGATATGCCACTGTCTTCTTCTCTTCGGGACTGAGCAAACGACTCTTCTTCTCCAGTCCAACGATTACACGCTCTATTGCAGTGTCGAAATCGACGGATCCCACATAATCGGAACCTTTCCTAGCTGCATGAAGGGCCGCTTCGTTGCAAACGTTGGCAATGTCTGCACCAGAGAATCCCGGAGTCAACACAGCCAGCTTTTGCGCGAAGCTCTGGAAATCCTTCTTGAGGCTTTCTGCGAGTCGGAGGGGTTTCAGGTGAATGAGGTAAATGGCCTTGCGTCCGGATACGTCGGGTCGGTCGATGGCAATGTGGCGGTCAAACCGACCAGGGCGCATGAGGGCGGGGTCAAGAACATCTGGCCTGTTAGTACCAGCAAGAACGACAATATGCTCGTTGCTTCCGAAGCCGTCCATCTCAACCAAGAGTTGATTCAGAGTAGACTCCCGTTCGTCGTTACCGCCAAAGCTGCCTCCCTTTCCTCTGGCTTTGCCGATGGCGTCAATTTCGTCAACGAAGATTATGCAGGGCGCATTCTTCTTCGCGGAGGCAAAAAGGTCTCGAACACGAGAAGAACCGACACCGACAAACATCTCCACGAACTCCGAGCCGGAAACTGAAAAGAAAGGGACGGAAGCCTCGCCTGCAGTTGCTTTTGCAAGCAAGGTTTTTCCAGTACCCGGAGGGCCTGAAAGAATGGCTCCTCGAGGAATCTTTGCGCCGAGTTTCTCGTATTTAGCAGGATCCTTCAAGAACTTGACGAATTCCATAATTTCTTCCTTCGCTTCGTCCATGCCGGCGACGTCCTTGAACTTGACCTTGACCTGGTTATCCTTGCTGAACATCTTCGCGCGGCTCTTCCCGATGCTGAAAATGCCGCCTCCAGAACTGCCACTGCCTCTTCGGCTGAGCCAAAAGATGACACCAGCCATGAGAAGGGTGGGAGCAAGGTTGAAAAGAATACCGAGACCGGAAACTTCGTCTTGGTATGACACCGGGATTCTCTCGTGGCTAGGGATACCCAACTCGTTCTGGGCTTCGTCGAGCTTCCTTTCAAAGGCCTCGACGCTCCCGATCGAGAAATGGTATTCCCCTCCGCTAGCCTGAGGATACATCGTGCCTGTTGCGTTGGAGTGTAGCTTGACCCGAACAAGGTGGTTGTTGACGACGGTGAGCTTATCGACCAAGCCTTTCTCGAGGAAAGCCGTGCGGAATTCTTGCCAAGTGATTTCCTTTGAATGGCTCCCGTTCGCATTCTGGTAGGCCAGGTAGGCGACTACACCGGCAGCCAGCCATACCAGCTGCTGGTTGTTGAAGTTGGGGGACCCCTGTGGGTTTGGCGGGGGCGGTGGGGGAGGGTCTCTTTGTCGGCTCTTCTGAGACTCGGATTGCGAAGACTCGGGATGCTCTGACGAGGACTCTTGCTGCTTTCCGCGAGCCGATTGCTGATACTGTTGGAAGAATCCCTCCAAGGCCTTTGGAATATCTGGCTTTGGAGGTGGTGTGGGCTTCGCTGGCTGCTGTTGGGTGTCCTCCGGCTTCACGTCCTTGCCCTGGTCCTGGGGTTGCTTGTTGTCGGAAGGAGTGGGTGTGGCGTAGGAACGAAGGGCTGAGAAAGCAAGTCTCCTGGACCTGAGAGCCTGGGATGCCCTTAGCGAGCGAGGCAGCATTGTGGAGGAGGGAAATTAAGGGAAAGGACGACGGGCAGTGGTCGTCGTCGTCGTTGACTCGAAACCTCCAAAAAGTTGGCACTACGCCTTCGTCCGGCTGCTGACTAAGCGGAGTGCCACGAATATTCCCGGCGTCGGCGCTTACCAACACGGCAGGTTTAGCGCTATGCCAGCCTCTTGGCTTGTTTATTCGAGCTCGCACCTTGCACAGGGGTTCAGAGGCCGAAAGGCTCATAATATCTTTCAGGATACCTCCGAGTCTATCACAATAGGTTTATGACCCGACCACAGTCTCTAGGTGTAGAAGATCCTGAGACTTCAAGTTCAACCAAGTTATTATGTTGATCATGGAATCCCTTCTCTCGTCCTTCAAGCAGCTCAAAGTCTCTCGCGGCTTTTCCTATCATTACTAGCTCTGAGAAGTAAGAGTGAAGCGGATGTGGGCCCCACAGAACAAGGCTGAACGGAGCTCAGAAGTTTAGGTTCAGTACTTCAACAACGTTCTTGATCGCTCTGCCTCCATTTACTTCGTGCAGAGCATCTGCTCGCATGTGCTGACAAAAACAGGCACATTGTGCTGACTACACAAGGAGCTTCCCCATCACTCAGCCACTCAGTAATCATTGGTGCTCAGCGCTCAGTGGCTGGAGACTGCAAGTTGAGCGCTATGCACATCATGTAAGCCCAAGCTTAGGCCGTAAACCTCGCAGTTTTCAGTCGTCGAGCGTGCACGTCGGAATTTAGACTGTAACATTTACCAAGGGTTTCTTGCTCCATGTATCAAACATTCGAGCTTGAAATTTTGAAGTTTGAAAGCTTGTCATTACCTGAGTCTATCAAATACCCACTTGACTGGCCACACTACACAGGGCTATAAAAGCCCAAGCTGCACTTCCTGGTACTCGTCATCACCATAGAGCAATGGAGTCCCTCCTCTCGTCCTTCAAACAGGTCAAAGTTTCTCGCGGCTTCAACTACCATTACTATTTCTCCCCTGCCACATCTGGCAAACCGACTTTCCTCTTGATTCATGGATTTCCGTCCCTCGCCATCGACTGGTACAACCAAATTACCTTTCTCAAAGCCAGAGGGTACGGCCTTGTCGTTCCTGACATGCTCGGATACGGAGGGACAGACAAGCCTCAAGAGTATACAAAATACCTCCACAGTCTCTTGGCTCAAGACCTGGTTGATATCCTGGATCATGAAGAGGTCGTTGATGCCATCGCCGTTGGACACGATTGGTAGAGTCGAGCCGAATCCAGAGTATGAAATCCAACTAAAGAGACCTTGTAGGGGTTCGAGAACGAACAGCTCTCTTGCCCATCTTCATGCGGATAGATTCATTGGGTTTGGCTTCTTCGCGGTTGGCTATACCGCTCCCAACACCTCGATAAACTACGATGAACTGCAGACTCGAGTAAGTTTCACGCACTTTAATCTTGATTCTTCGAGCGTTGAAGCGGCATTTTGAATTAGATGACCCAACTGATTGGCTATAATCCCTATGGATACTGGTACGTACCCGCTTGAAGGGAAATTGAATGACGAGTAACACAGAATCCAGGGAATTCTGTGCATCGCCAGACGCTGCTCAAGTCATTTCTAATCATGTAGGCTCCGCCCTTTCTTTCAGTGACCAAGCTGTGCACCAACATGCGACTTGACCCGTAGATCGACTCGTTCTGGGATCTGGTGCACGCCAAGGACACCCGTACCTGGAGGTACAACATGTGCCCTCCTGGCGCTATTCGGGTCTTTATAGAGTCAGATTCCAGGACTCCACGCGATCCGGCCTTAGACCAGGTGAGTGTACAGGAGTTTGAGTTGGGGCTTGGATTCCTTATACCCCGTCAGCTCCGAAGGATTCACGAGAAAGAATTCACCAAAGGAGGGTTCAGTGCTCCTCTTAACTATTATAAAGTTGCAATCTCGGCTGAGGAACTGGAAGACTCGAAGCGTGCGTACCATTCATCTTCTGCGGAACCGTGTTCGTTGACTCATGCGCTGGCCATTCAGAGGTTCCGCTCGAGAACTACACCGTCCAGAAGCCTGTCTATCTAGGCTGTACCCAGAGAGATGAGATCTGCGTTCCCGTAATCGCACAAACTGCGGCAAGCCGCTTTTGCCCTCAGGCTACCGTCCAAACGTTCGATACGGGTCACTGGGTGCTAATGGATGTGCCAGACGACGCGAACGCAGCGTTGGAGAGATGGGCCAGTTCCATCGTTGCCTGAGTGCTTAGCTGCGTTCCCAACTGAGCTCCGTTGTAATCCATAGGTGACCTAAGTCTTCGCAATCAATATAAGAACCCGGGTGTCATGTCGAAGATGTGCTAGTGGGAGTAGAGATTCCGGGCCTATATAAGGTGAAAATGCAAGATAGATGAATGGTGTGACTTGCGGTAGATTCATGGCTCTTCAGCCTCCACCTCAAAAGCACAACAAAACTGATCTCGGTCCATCAGAATGAACCCCTTTCCATCTGGAGCCCATCGTACGTCTCTGGTCTCAAATTGTTCTAGGGCGTTGCAAGTCAGTATCAGAACAAGAGTTGATGTATAATCAAGAGTACGAACTAGCTGGAACTCCGATGCATTCTGCCATTTCTTCTTCCTGATCTGAATCGCCAGTCCATTCATCGCTCCAGATATACACGCTCTGCGACCCGCAACAAAGAGCCAGGCTGCCCTTTCGCACCGGGTTCCATCGCGCATGTAGTACGGGCTGAGAGTGTAAGAGTACAGCTCTTAGATGGGGGAGGAAAGGATCTTTGGGAGAAGGAAAATTGAAGATATGAAGCGCGGTTGGCGTGCTTTCTATAGACCGGATTAGTTGATTAAGTTGTTTGAAGAAAAGTCAACCAACCGAAGCGAACGAGCAGTAAACTTCCAGTGGTATTGAATTCTAGTTGGAGTGCGCCGCACTTAGGGTAAGGTTTAGATAGGTCTGGTCGATTCATTGACAGCGTCTGTGTGCCCTGGAGGCGGTCGTCTGAGAAGGACAGTGAAATTGACAGTACACAAACAAGAAGGGACGGGGGCATACATGAGAGGAACCCACGGCCCTCGGTAGCTTCAAGCCATCTAGGAGGCTCTCTCCATGTTTTCTGGAATGGAAGCTTCAGAAAGGATGTATAAGCAAAGAGGCACGGTACACACGGCATTGGAGGGTATCCGGGGATTCAACTCGAGGGTGGCGACAGGTGACCAGGTAAGGCTATCTAAGATATGGACCTTGTATGGAGATTGGTAAGGTTTTCAGCGCCGTGTTGAACAAGAACGAACCTTGTCGTCCCAGCCGGCAACGAGCAGGAAAAGCCCGTTAGGGTGCCAAGCTACATTGCGAATCCCGAACCCCGGATCTGGGTCTGGGGTGTACGTAGCAAGTAGATCACCGGATAGTGACAAGATATACAGTTTGTACTGTTGAGGATTGAGACAAGGCCCTGAGCCGAAGGCTTTATCAGCCTACTACATACCTCCAGAGGACCCTCCCAAGCAGCGAGGCAGCTGCCAGTAGGAGACAGTGAAAAGGATGATAGAGAGGAGGTGGGAAGCGGAAAGTGCTACCGAAATACCAGATATTAGCTCAGAAGCATGAACGTCACCAAGTACCTACTCGAACAAGTTTATAGAAATCGGAGGCATCGTAAACCCCCAGAGTGTCCTTCGACTTGTGACGTTCTGCTAAGACAAAGTAACGACCATCTGCCCGGAAGGCGTATCCTATCGGCAGTCCTATGATCAACAGATGGACAAATGTAGAGCAGTCAAATACCTCTGTCAGGGTGCACGGGGTATTGAATGTAGGTGGCGGTTCCTGTTACTAAGGACCACAGGGTGACTCGAAGCTGCATAGGGAACAGTAAGCTACAGCTGGCCATAGGTTCGTGCCACTCAGCCACTCACTCCCCATTCTGAAAAGCACACAACGCTCCTTCCGTCAGGCGCCCACTCTGCCTTCACAAGACCTGATATACTCTGTCAGATTCATGGAGGTCAAGCCATCGTAGATTACCTTCGGCACCCGAGTCTATTCTTCCGCTCCATTCCTCGTCCCGTAATTTGAAGATGTGGACAACTCCTTGTTTAGCACAGGCCGCCAAGATGTACTCTGAATCGCAAGACCAGGCAGCATGAGTAATCCAGGAGTCCTGCGCCTGGGAAGGACCTGTGCCTGTGGCCGGTGTTTTCTGTTTTGATGTCGATTTGGTCAGTAGGGCTGAGTGGGTTGCTGTTGGCGACGCGTTGATGAGCCAGGTCCTGGTGATGGTAAAGGTGTCCGCTCGACGAACGATGACCCGGTCGTGGACTGCGGTAAGTATAAAGTGAGCACCGGGGCTGAACGCAACAAGAGATGCGGACTGCCTGTAGATTTCCGTGAAATCCATGAATCTGGTATGAATTGAAGATGTCGCTCAGGAACAACACGAGACGCGCCGTAACAGACGCGTGACGCCAACGTGACACAGTGGCCAAAAGTGGCAAATAGCTCCAGCGCCTTGGCGGCACGCCCACCGGCACACGGCGTTTATCCGCCCCGGCAAACATTCTGCCCACTGCCTACTCATGGAACGACACCATACGGCTCTACATAAACTCGTTTCTGTCCAAGAAACCTCCCTGGCATGTCTGGGTGACTTGCTCGCTACTCCGCCCCCGCTTTTAATTTCATGGCTCAGACGAACGCCACCTCATCTTGTCCTTCCGCCGCCACAGTGGTTGACAATAGTTCAATCAAGGAAGAGCCTAGTGATCCTGATGATCAACTCAAGGACACGACTGACCCCTATGTCGTCCAATTTGAGCCCGACGATCCACAGAATCCAAAGGTATGTTTTTTCCCGGTCGCTACGAGGAGGTTGCATTCAAAGAATGCTTACCCCAACTTGGCGTCTAGAATTGGTCCACCAAGCGGAAATGGTACTTGACGATGGCGAGCGGACTACTGGTTCTCAATGCGTGAGTCGTCGTCGTCTCTTGAATCGCTTTGATTTACACTCTCATATGCATCTCTAGGACATTCGCGAGCTCGTCTCGTAAGTACGGCAACCTCCATCAGCTGAAAAGCGTTTCAATCTTTCTCTGCAGCATCTGGAATTTTCCCTCACATCGTCAAGGAGTTCCAGATGTCTGAAAAGCTAGGAATTCTGACACTCTCTCTATTTGTTACTGGGTACTGTGTGGGGTATGCAACTTCCTGTCTGATAGTTCGAATTCTTGCTGAGCGGTTGCACAGCCCGATTTTATGGGGCCCGCTGTCTGAGCTATACGGGCGTCGCCCAATTCATGTCTGGCCCTATCTGGGCTTCATGGTGAGCCTCTATAGTTGGCTCAGGCATTACGTCTAACCTTCTGACGTACATCTAGGGCTTTCAAGTAGGCGCTGCTCTCGCTCCGAATACCGTCTCCATCTTGGTCTTCAGATTTCTTGCAGGCACGTTTGCTGCAGCTCCATTAACAAATACTGGGTGCGTTCCATTCTTTCTGAAAATGTTGAGTCCGACCTGACAATCTCTTCTATTTCCAGAGCTTTGATCTCCGATGTATGGGACGCTGACATGCGAGGAAAGGCTTTGGCGATTTTTGCAGTTGCCCCGTTCGCAGGACCTGCTCTTGGACCAACTGTTGCTGGTTTCATTGGCGATAATTCATCATGGAGGAATTTATTCTGGGTTGTAGCAGCGTTTGTAAGCTCCTCCACATTCTCTACGTCCTGCTTAGCTGAAGTCAATCACGGTGCGCAGACAGGCTTCTGTTTCCTTGTAATTGTATTCACGGTGCCAGAAACCTATGCGTGAGTATCCACTTCCAATTATGCCTTAATATAGACTCACCTGAAAGAACAGACCTATTTTATTGGCGAGGAAGGCTGAAGAGAAAAGGAAAACAACACATGATCCAATGTATTACGCTCCTATCGAGAAAGAAAGCTATCGCTTGTCGGAACGGATTTTTTACGTCCTTTGTCGGCCATGGGTCATTTTTTTCCAGGAGCCGATGCTTATTGCCCTGACGATATACATGAGTGTATGCCTCCTCCGTTACACTTCAAGGGTTTATGCTCATTTATTACGTGGACTAGTTCGTCTACGGTTGCCTTTACCTCTTATTTGAGGCATACCCAATCGTTTTCTCGCAGGGCCATGGATTTAACGCAGGGATATCTGGACTAATGATGCTTCCGATTCCCATCGGCGGTATTCTTGCTGTTATACTGGTAAGAGATGACGCTCATATATTTATTTAAGACTCATGAATACTCCAGTATATCCGCCACTATAACCCACAATACGAGTCGGAAATGAAGCGCCTTGCGCCCAAGCCCGTCCCTCCAGAGTGCCGTCTTGACATGACGTTCATCGCTGGCCCCTTATTTGCCGTCTCTTTCTTTTGGTTCGGGTGAGGCAATTTCAGATAGATTGGCGGTCAGTTAAGCTGATCAGGCACTAGCTGGACCTCCTTCCCCTCCATATCCTTTTGGGCTCCACTCTCGGCTGGAGTTTTGATGGGATTCTCCATCCAAATCATATTCGTAAGTCTTCCTTCATTAGACTTGTAAGAAATTGGGAACTAACATGATGCGTGATATATCAGCTCGGTCTATTCAACTATCTCGTGGATGCCTATATTGAGGTTGCTGCCTCCGCATTGGCGTCTACAACGATTGTTCGTAGCCTTTTCGGAGCGGGATTTCCAGTAAGTCAAATCTATCTCCCTGGGTCTGCGATCTAAGCACTAACCGTCCCACTTTTAGCTCTTCGGTGGTGATATGTACGAGGCACTGGACCCGAGGTGGGCATCGACGGTCATTGGATGCGTCGCAATCGGTCTCGTCCCTATACCGATTGTACTGAAAAGGTACTTGGCTTTTCATTGTTTCATGCTTAACCTGACCTCAGGCTGCATCGCTTCTTTAGGTACGGCCCTTTATTACGACGCAGGTCAAAGTTCTGTCCAGTAGAGGAACCGGATGCCGAAAAAGAATCAGCCTAAATTCATATATATTTGAGGGATGTGTTCATGCTTGTTCTATAGGATAGAATATAATGTGCCTTGGGATTGGTCAAATCTGGATGTTGCCTCAGTACTGCTGTCAAGCCGTATCACCCACTGGCAATGCTGATCTGGCTGATCTGGGAAGCTTTGTCCCACGGTCAAATTCTTGCCAGCTCTAGGTTAGACCTGTCCGACTCGACACGCCGTACTGGACCACCGACCACGAAAGTGCACTCAAGATGCCTCCAATGACTCTCAATGGCATCGTTACAAAGGCAGGGTTTATGAACAAGACCGTCACAGTCACAGTGTCGCGTTTCATTGACCACAAACTCACTGGAAAGGTGCGCCCCCAACATCACAGGAACTGGGTCGCGACTAAGCCGTCGACATAGCGCATTGTCAGAAGCAAAAAGTATTTGGTACACGACGAACAAAATGGTACTTCCATCCGCTTACTCTGCTTTTGGCTGAGCCTCATTCAGTTTGCCTCACCTAGGTCTTCGAACGGAGGACCTGGTCGTCATCCGTAACTGCCCGCCAAAATCCGCATTGAAACGATTCGAGCTACACAAACTACTGAAGAGTCCAGAAACCGAGCGCGAACTGGCTCGTGCACGACGGCTACAGGGTGTAGCAGCATCATCGGAAAAGTCGACAAAGCCAACGACTAGTAGTAGCAAGGTTCTTGAAGCGCTACAACAGTCATGACCGACCCATCGGTCATGCTTGCCGTACGGGATGGATTTGCAGGAAATGCACCGGTAGAGGAACTAGGCGTCTTCGATTCTTTGAGTGAGAGTGAGACACGGGGTGTTGCATGGGTGAACGGGGTTATGGCTGGCCAGCTGAGGCGTTCTGTCGGTTGCGGATCTGGATGGCACTCTGAACTGAAGCCAGCTATGGGAATAGGTTGAGGGTCGCAACCTTCAATGTCAGGGATATAGAAATTACCTCTTCCTTTTTCTTTGCCATTTCACCGTCCAAATTCTTGATCTGTCCTTCTACCCTCTTGCTTCGTTGTTAGTTGGATTATTTAGCGCCCTATAATTTATGATTGCTCTCGAGATCACATACATTTCACTTCGGATGAAGTCCAGACGAGTGTCGACTGTGCTCTTGGCTTCTGCCTGATCTTGCTTGACGAGGACAGGCCCCAGGAGCTTATAGACAGTGTTTTCTTCTGTTAGTTGAGCAAATTCCTTGTGATCGTCCCGTTGAGATAAGATCTGCAGAAGCATTGCGTTTCTGACCTTTTGCACCAACTCATTTTCCTGCAACTGAGCATCCAGGCGTTCCCGTGCTTCAATGGCTTTGCTGGAAGTAATCTGCAGTTTTTGTATCTCCCCGGCAATATCTGTGAGCTTGTTTTCCAAAGACATGGTTGGTCGAAGATGAGCAGCAAATCCGAAAGTGTCCGTCCAGCCCAAGCACAACTTCGCACGCCGGAAATTAGCCTTTGATCGCACTCCTGCCGCCCTTCTGCCTTCTCCACAGCGGACAGCGGAGGTCCATTCACTCCCGGGAAGGGTATGGTCCGGGGAGACCTTCTTCTATTATATAAAATGCTCCGTGTTGGATTCGATAGAACCCACAAATCTGATTCCCCATGCCCACTTCAAGGATTGACTGGAGCAAGGTCGACAATCCTGCGATCGCCTTTCAACATTTCCCTAGCCGTAGGTCTGTTGTGTATGGCACGAAGGGAGTCGTTGCATCGTCCCAGCCCCTAGCGACCGCTGCCGGTCTGGAGATTCTTCGCAAAGGAGGAAATGCAGGTAAGCGAGTTTCCCATTGCTGATCATCGACCATACTCGTTGAGGGCACTTGTTTCGCTAGCGGATGCGGCGGTGGCGACATCTGCTGCTTTGAATGTGACAGAGCCTTGTAACTGCGGTATTGGAGGGTATGTCATCTTATCTCGAGCCTCAGTTGAGGCTGATCAGCAACAGGGACGCGTTCTGCTTATTTTATGACGCCACCACCAAGAAGATTACCGCACTCAACGGCTCGGGCAGAGCCCCGAAGAAGCTCAATTTGGAATACGCTCGGCAGCGTGGGCTCAAGGGCAGCATTCCTCTGACAGATCTCAATTCTGTGACCGTGCCAGGTGAGTATCTGGGTCCTGGATCACTCTTGGACAGCTAGGTGATCGAAATTAGGTGCCCCTGCTGCATGGCTCGACACGATTGACCAGCTTGGAAATGGAAACGTCACCATAGCTGACATTTTTGCACCCGCTATTCGCCTAGCGGAGAATGGGTAATGCAAATATCCCATCTTCAGATCATACATATCCTAACCGTCTCGAAGTTACCCCGTTTCTGAGCTTTCGAGCTATTATGTCAGTCAATCACCTTACTGATAACCAAAATCAGGCTGACCGCTGCTACTACATAGTGGCAACATTCTGAGGTAGGCTTTTCCAAGTATCATGACTATCAATCCCACTCAGGTCTGGTTTTCAGCAACTACTGAAGAGAGCCTCGCCCAATGGGGACGAGATGCTTCTGAACGGACGTGCACCACGTCCCGGAGAGGTTATTTGCTTGCCTAACCTGGCGAAAACGTTCAAAGAGCTTGTCGCGCGAGGCAAAGATGGGTTCTATAAAGGTCGAGTCGCCCAAGCAATTGTCGATCTTATTCAGGGTCAAGGTGGTGTTATGGAGCTCGAGGATCTTTCAGCCCATACCTCGACGTTCGTCGAGCCCATAAAGTATACCTATGCGGGAGAACTGACAGTTTACGAGGTCAGCGTCTCAACCACTGTTGAGCCTCTCCCTAGTCAGACTGATGACATTGTGCAGTGTCCTCCTAACGGTCAGGGTATCACTGCTCTTATCGCCCTAGGTATACTGGAACAGATGCAAGAACAAGGGCTTATTCCTTCTTTGCTTGAGCTTCCTCACAACTCCCCAGAGTACCTTCACGCTCTGATTGAAGCTCTTCGGTACGCAGCAACGGGAGAACTAACGGGGCCGGTACTGACGCTTGCATTCATATTAGGCTCGCTTTTGCAGGTATGTGGCGTTACTTTCTTCCCTATTCGGCCGCTGACCTCAAGGTTAGACAGCCAATGGTATGTCACAGATCCAGAAGTCAGTCACATACCCGTGGAAGAGCTCTTAAGCAAGGTGAGGACAGCCAGTGCAGCGATAAGCCGCGAAGGTCCTGGCATTTATCTACGATATCAGGAATATCTGGCTTCCAGAGCGAAACTTTTTAATCCCAAAGAAACAAATCCCAAAGTTGTACATGTACGGCGATTGGCAACGACCATCGGAATTGCCTCGTTCGTTTCTAACTAATCCTGCCTTCTACAGGGGCACCCAGTCAATTCATCAGATACCGTTTATTTCACCGGCAAGTGTCAAGCGTGTGCTCTCAGCGAACGAGACACTGACCTCTTGAAATCACAGTCACCGATCAATGGGGAAATGCATGCAGCTATATCCAAAGCAACTATGCTGGGTTCGGGACGGGAGGTAGTTGCTCTCGCCTTGAAAGATTATGTGACGTTGCTGACTGATGACTGTCTTCAGCAATACCCAAAGGATGTGGATTCACGCTGCAGAATAGAGGCAGCAACTTCACCCTCGACCCAAACCATCCGAACGTACTTCAAGTGAGTTACTTGAAGTCAACTTTCTTATAGTAAGCGACTTTTAAACTTCAACGCAGGGAGGGAAGAGGCCATATCACACTATCATCCCAGCAATGGCAACTCGCAATAGTGAATTATTCCTGTCTTATGGCGTTATGGGTGGGTTTATGCAGGTAACAGCGGTTTTTATCTACCACCACAGACTATTCGTATTAATACGAATTGTGCTAGCCTCAAGGCCACGTTCAAGTACTCCTAAACATACTGCGGGGCTTCACCGTTCAGTCCGCCTTGGACGCACCAAGATTTTGTATTTCTCCCGGAATGCCAGATGCTTCGAAATTGGCAGATGCATTGGCAGGGGATGTGAACAGCGAAGTTTACTTCGAAGACGATATTCCTTCAGAAACGATCGATACCTTGAAAGGCGAGTTGTATTACATTGCTTGAAAGTGGCTGGACTAACTCGTCTTGTCTTGGGCAGCAATGGGTCATGATGCCCGGGTCGTTAGTGGCGCAGCGCGGGGCATGATGGGGCGGGGGCAGGTCATCCAGAAGGTCCACAATGAATCAGGACAACTTGTCTGGGCAGCTGGATCCGACCTTAGGGCTGATGGACATGCAGCTCCGCAGTGAGCAATTTACATCCGACGGTGACGTTCTGACCCAACTGTAAACTACTATCAGTTGTCGAAGATGTCTACAAGAAAATATGTACGCACTGGCTTGTATACGACGGTATTCCCGTAATTCCTTAGTCTGATCTGGACCCTTGATTTTTCCCCAACCTGCCAGGGGGACGACAATGGCTGTTGCGTTGTCTTCACCGCCTAGTTCCTGTGAAAAGTCCAGGATTCGTTTCGCTGCTGTGCGCGGATCAGGAGCGTCCCGTGCAAGGTCCACAATCTCGTCGTCCGATAGGATAGAGGATATGCCGTCGGAAACGAGAACAAGGTACGCCCACTCGTCGCCTGAAAGAGAATATTAGGATTTGCGGAGACAAGTAAAGATTTGAAACGCACCGTTCAGTAGTTTGGTTCGTACTTCAGGTTCAGGCGTGACGCCAAACTTCTTGTACCTTAGATCGCCTAAACTGGAACGGACGCACATATCGGTAAGGTTGCCACAAAGAATAGGGTTCATTGGAACTGACCATCTCGTGTTGGTCAACGCCCCCATCCACCGTGACTCTCCAAATGAATCAGTAATTAGTGAAGAGCCCATCATCCTTCGCAGACGAATGCTCTCCACCCGCGCATCTGCGTGATGATTTTCAGTCATGGCAAAGGCCTTTCCTCCATTGACTGAGCATATCATGACCCTTGTATCTCTGATTACAACGTCATGAGATGTCAAGTGTAGTTTACCGACAGGACTGCTTACCCGCAATGTGCGACAGTCAACGCGAGCTTCTTGGCAGAGAAAAAGGGTGTGGCGGGGGCGTCAAGTGAATGCAATAGTGCGACCGATGCTGTTGCTCCGCAGGCCTGTGACATTGGGTCACTGGACAGATTGTGGTCAACCTGGAAGAAAGTCAAGGTTGCGCGGGCTTCTAGGTCCAAAGGTTCTTGACTCGGGGGGTCTGTTATCCAAGGGGCAAGAATACCTCCTCTAAACCGTTTGAAATATCCACCAAGACTTCGAATCCAGTCATACAATTCCGGGATAGAGCTTGCTTTCGACGATTCGAACAGCCCGTGTAGTTCTTGACGGAGGTATTGAGATACTCCAGAGCCACCATGTCTGGTAGAGGATGAGTCCAAATACAGGATACGCGAGACGGGAACGTACCCGTCGTATACCCCGACAAACACGACCTGACGAGAGAGCACCTCTGATACCAGTGACGGATCCCAGTCTACTCCGAACCGTTTCTTGACACTCAATTGCAACTCTTTTGGATCCAAGGAGAGAGTTGAAAAGCCATAGAAGTCTTCTTGATGACTGGTAAAGAAAAGAGTTGGTCTTGGGTGGCAAACACACAAGCTTCCCAACACACACCTTCTGTCACCTCGGTCGTTGGCTACCCCAATGACTTTGGGAGAGTTTAGTGGAACACGGATATGACCGTCTGTAGCTAGATGTTAGAGGCTACGATACCATTTCGGAGAGGCGATCGAGCTTACGGGGAGTCTCGACACGCACATAGTCGTGATACCGCGCTCCCCACAGACGTGAGTGAGTGGAGGGGGTTGATGTCTGCGCCGCAAATTGTCGGGCAGTAGGAACTCGTCGGAGAGCAAGCATGCTCTTTTCTGCCTCTAACACAATAATTTGCTCTGCATACCCCAAGGATGAGTGCGAGAGGCAGGAAACGGAGTGCCGCAATAGCGGGATAAGGTTTTGTGAAGAGCTACGGTGATGAGGGCGACCCGACGTCACGATGCCGGGTTGATGGGTCCGTGTTCACTGCTAAGTGGATGCTCGGTGCTCAGCACTCAGCGTTGGCTCAGGGCCACCGTACTGGAGGCCCCGACACGCTGCGGTCAATTCTATTACTGAGGGATCATATTTGAAATGCAAACCGGATCCGAAATGCTGTGAGTGAGGGTGATGCGAGCAGGCTAAGGGAGCATGAATAACACCCTTGGTCTATGACCACCACGACATGGGGGGCAACCAGTCCACCCCGAAGATAACAGCGCAGGATCGCGCGATTCTAGAGTATGCGTCTGGTTTTCTTGACTCCGCTGTGCGTCATTGAACCTTCGGTTTGCAGTCTCAAGCTTCAACGGGATAAGGTACGGCAGTACCAGAAACAGGTGAGTACCTCTGCTATCCATCTCGACCTGTGTTGTTCATATTGCTTTAGATTCAAGGGGTGCTGGACCGGGAAGAGGCCATCGCTCGGGCGCATCTGGAGGCGGGGCGGAAGGATCGTGCTCTCATTGCACTACGGCAGCGGAAGTACCAACAGAGCTTACTCCAGAAGACGGACGGTCAGCTCGTGAACCTGGAGCAACTCGTGCGCACATTCATCTTCCCTGTCGTTACTCTACTCATCGCGATGCTTTACAGGTTTCTACGATTGAATTCTCCCTCGTCGAGGTCTCCGTCTTGCATGGCCTGAAACAGGGCAACGAGGTTCTCAAGGAGATTCACCGCGAAATGAACGTAGAGAGTGTCGAGAAACTTCTGGAGGAAACAGCTGAGGCACGGGAATACCAACAGGTATGCAGCCTGCCTCCTGCGTTACAGTCGAACTCTGCACATCTAACCTCTGGCAGGAAATCAGCGAGATGCTCTCCAATAACCTTACCATGGACGAAGAAGAAGCTGTGCAAGCAGAATTCCTACAACTTCAGGCGGAAGCGGTAAGTGCATTCAGCGTTGTCATGTACTAAGTGTCTAATTTACTCTAGCTGGAAGCCGCAGGGAAGACCGTTGTATTACCGTCGGTTCCGAATTTACAACCCGAAACGAAAGTGGAAGAGGTCGAAGGTGAACACTGTTATGAGCTGCATCACGCAGAAGTACTGACGAATTGCAGAACCGGTTTCAGAGGGCCAGCGTTCCAAGGTCGCTGTGCCAGTATAGCGGGAGTTGGCTTACTACCACCCGGAAAAGTCACCGAATCCGAGTTTGCGTTTCTTCTGTGGTTCGCCTGGCGCACTTGCCGCCACTGGAGTTTCTGCAGGCCGCTTTAGGTTGAGGTACTTCCCAACCCCACCACCCGTGTCTCCCGTACCGAATGCTGCACTACTCGATCCAACCTTCAGGCCAAACCAATTAACATCATCCTTCTTCTGTTCAGGGGCTGCCTCAGGCATGGTTGCCTCGGCTCTCCTTGCCAATTTTTTGGCATGGCGCGTTTTGTAATCCTCAAACGGATCTTGATATCTTAGAGAACGTCAATGTCAGCACTTATTTTTACATTGATTATTCGAAACAGACTTACATTACAACCTCGGTGATTTTCACGATTTTTGCAGGTCGGTCAGTACCGGCCTTGACAGGAATTTTCTCCAAAGCATCAAGAACGTCTTCTCCACCGACCAATTTCCCAAAGACGGTGTGTTTTCGATCCAAGTGAGGAGTTGCTTTGAAGGTAATATAGAACTGAGATCTGTAAGAAAGTCGATGAGTAGCTGGATACGGTTACCGGAGACCTGCTTACCCGTTGGTATTGGCACCTTTGTTCGCCATAGCCAGAGTTCCACGGCTGTCATGACTAGCTGCGCCTTTCAAGTCATGTTCATCTCGGAACGCAGTTCCCCAGTACGATTCTCCACCCGTGCCAGTCCCTGTTGGATCTCCTGTCTGAACCTTTGGGTTGGTTGGGTCAGTGACGGAACAAAACTCTGGCATCACATAGCGTACCATGAATCCAGGGACCAAGCGATGGAACGGGACATCATTATATTTTCCCGTGCGCGCCAACATGAGGAAATTGTAGCAAGTTTTTGGGGCCTAGATATTCTAGTTCGGGAAGAGAGTCAGGAACGGGGATGTGCTCAAAACGAACCTTTTCGCAATAGAGCTCTAGATTCAAGCTTGCACCACCAAGGCTCGTGACTACACGGACGTAAGCCCGTCGCTTGCCCACGTCTTTCTCTTTCCCTTTGCCCTTCGGTGGTTTCGCAATCTCTTCAAACATAAGTTCTTCCTGTCTAGTGTTAGCAACGCGAAGTACCGATGAAGGTCCAGACATACCTCATCCCACAGTAGTTGAGAGTTGCCTTGCGTATTTGGATCAACCGAAGTGGATGTGAGGGAGGCACCAGGCAAGCCTGTTGAATATGGCGATATGTTCCCTAAAACCGACGGGTCAGCTGAGCGAAGATGACCACTTCGTGAAACTTTACATGGTGTGGGGGCTTTCGTGTTTGACAGTTGTGTTGCTGGAGCGGATTTGGGGGGAGCCTGTTTTGCAACCTGCTTACCCTCGGCTTTGCTGGTAGGGACGGAGGCGGGAGGCAGTCCGTGGGGGTTTTGCAGGGTGATGACGTCCTCTCTAATTCGCCAACTTCAGCACGAGCGGAAATGGCTGGTTCAAGACTTACTTCTTGAATGGAATGTCGGCCACTAGATCCTTGTTGCCTTTGATACTCTCTGCAAGGAACACATTGCCTGTGCTGGCAATTGCCACGATATGTGAATGTTCGCTGAACGGCTTGAACGAGATAGGGTCATGGATTTCCCCAGTAGCTTCTTTCCGACTGTAGTTCAGTTTGATGAGGTCCGAGGGTTGGAGAGGCCCCTTAGTGGTGGGGTGTGTATTATTGTGCTGCCTGGAAAATCGTGAGGCGAAGCAAGCTATGGAAGCGATGCCTGCACTTACTTTAACCAAGGAATGATGTTCACAAGATCATATACGTTTCCGGTTCCGTCAGCGTTTCTTGCGCAGACCGGGTGATTGAAGGGCTGAAATGAAAGTGAACAACAGTCGAATGGAACTGCTGCACCCGTCGATGGGGCCTCCTGCTTGCTGTGAACGGAGAGGTCAGGCGGCGGTCGCCATCTCAGGAGGACAAGGACTCACCCTCTATAGCCAACAGACGACGAATGTGAGCCGTGGAGACCAGCATGCTCAGCATGGGTGATGTAGAGCTTGTTCGAATTTCCGTGGCCCATGATTGAAATGTTCAAGTCCAAAGCTCAGCGCAGAGCTCACCGCTCATGTAATGGGCACCATATTTCCCCATTTGGACACCCAACTCAAGTCTGCTTTTCGTTCCGCTCCGGTCCTCTTCATGCTTTCCCTCACCTCTGCTTCCAGTCGCAGTCTCTCGGAGGTCTACTCCTGGTGCGCATCGGCAAAGCCCACCCGACTTGCGCAGAGCTCTGCAATCCTTGCCTCACGGCCATGTAGACATCCATTACCTCGGCGACTTCACCACCTCGCAAAACTAGAGGACCTGGCACCAGCAGAGACTCACACCAGGTCTCTCACCCTCGACAGGCCCGTCAAAGGCCTTTTAGCACAGGTCTCCAAGAAATACCCAGCGCTGAAACCGGACCAAGTGATTGCGCGCGCCTTGAAGGGGGACAGCGAACACCTTTACCGCCATTTGGCTTTTCACTTGCAAAAGCACGACTTTGACTCCGTCATTCTCCTCTACGACCGCTATGCAAACGAGTATCATGCGGCACAGTCAACGGCAGCAGAAAGCTCTCAGCCAAAGGAATGGGTCAACGAGTTGGAGGTGGAGGACGAGGATCGCCAGCGAGCCTTGCTCTGTGCAGTAATCGCGCATGCCAGGAAGGGGTCCTTTGAGCCCCTCTTACAGGCGTTTATCAAGGCAGGCATGCCTCCAATCACTCGGAGTGTCAGGAAAGAATTCTCGTGGCGACTCACGACGTCAGTCGGACATGAAGCCACAATACTCTCCTACATCAACAAGCTTTCGATCGCTTTTTTCGTCTCCAACCCCGGCTGCCTTGCAGGATACATCCAGGCTCGATCGAAGGACAACGCATCCCGCACGTTGGCAAGCCTATACCTTCGCATTCTTGAAGCCATCAAGGGACCAGACCCATTCATTTCAGCCTGCGAATCCCACCAATCATCCCTTCCAATTTCCATGAACGAAATCGCCTGGGCCTCCTTCCTCTCTGCTTTTGTGCGGTGCCAGAGACACGACCTTGCCGAGAAGCTCTGGTCCGACATTCAAGAGCTGAAGGTTCATCGAGGTTCTGGTCTATGGACCTCCCTCCTCAGCGCTTTCAGTGAACTTCGACTCTCCCGCCAAGCTATTGAAGCTTGGGAACAGATGGTGTCGCAGGGAGTTACACCGGATGCCCACACCTACCGAGCAATGATCAGAGCTCTCTTCCGAGACAAGCAACCGCAGCTCGGATGGCAGAAGTTCGTCGAATTCCAGCAAATAGAAAAATCCGCGGATCCCGCTCTCCGCCTCAGCGTGTACAACACCGTCGTGGATGGCCTTTTCTGGAGCAAGTTCGCTTCCAAGGCACTAGAGTTTGTCGAGATGATGAAGAAACTAGGGCCCGCCCCAGACGTCGTCACGTACAACACTCTCCTTGCCTACTACAATCGACAACAACACTTCCGGGGTCTTCAGGCAGTCATCGCTGATATGCAAGCAAACGGAGTTCAGGGCGATGTTTATTCGTTTTCGACGCTACTCAACGCGCTGCTGAAGACTAAACGAAAGGACGCGATAGAATTGGTCTTGCAATGCATGAAGGAGCAGGGCGTAGAACCAAATGTTGCCATCTATTCTGCGTTGATCGACCACGAACTACGCATGAATGACGAAGGTCACCTCCACGCTGCTCTAAGCCTTCTCCAGGACATGGAACGGGATAAAACTGGCAAATTCTCACCCAACAATGTCACCTACACGTCGTTCCTCAGCAACTTGCATCGGGGACACTGGTTGTCGCTGGAGAAACGAAAGTTCTATCGACTCGATGTGCTCCAACGTATGCACGCAAGAGGAATCAAACTGACGCTCCCGGACTACCACATCGTTCTCAAGGCCGCCTTCGAAGACCATGATAGTGACCACAGCGTACGAAGCGCAATGGAGTACTACAAGGATATCCAGGACCGAGGTATTCCTTGCGGCAACACGGTGTTCTATATTCTGCTGGCAGGTTTAACCCGCCGTAAGGAATGGGAGCTTGCAAGAGGGATTGTCGAAGATATCTACAAGTCAAACATCAGACCTTCCACTAGTACTTCACAATTGATGTATGTAGTTGGGCAGAAAACATTATCTATGTAGAGATAGTTTTCCGATAATAGAGTCGCTTGTTATGGTCGATTCGTTTTCGTAGTCCTTTCACCCAAGAAGAACGTGGCGCCGAGTCCTAGACGAAGATACCGTGCATACACTGAAGAGAGATGTCAGCTAGGCCACATGTTTGTAAAAAAAACCCGAGCGTACGCAAATGACTGCACCGACGACCCAACCACTTTCCAACGAACGGGAGTAACACGACACCAAATAGCTGCTGGAGCTGCTCGATGCTTTCTTCCCATTCTTGCTGGGCGAGCAAATACTCGTCCTCATCGTAGGACGATGCTATTGAACGGTTGTCGTCGCTGAGGGATGAAATATCGGAATATGGCATGACGACGAGGGGATCCTTCCGACGCACGCGAAAGCGCTGGTCTACGGTTTGGAGTGTGTCCGCGTGGGCCAAGTCGGCGAACCGGCAAACTGACTGTATGTGAGTGTTTTGTCTTTGGAGCGCTGACGTAAGTGATGGTCGTTTAAAAGATATCACTGCTTGGAATTGGCCCCAAGTGTTTCTGCGAACGAAATACGATAACCGCGTGCTAGAACGTAGCCACGAAGATGGCACACAGTCCCACACGCGAGGGCGACTCTGAGGGTGGGTGTCAAGCCCACCGTCCTCGCCGTCTTGTTGGACAAACGCTTTTGTATACCATCTCGGTGTTTATTAGCATCGGAGTGTTTCTGGTAAGCCGTCCCGCGAATATTGCATTCGACGTGACTGAACCTCCAGCAGTTTGGATATGATCAAGGGTATTTTCTAATTCCTTTTCCGAAGCATCTCTACCATTGAACCGGAGCTTTAGAGTGATGAGTGGGGTCATCACAGGCCCCTACTTTCGAAAGTACTTCAACTATCCAGGGCCGCTCGAAGTAGGCACCATGGTTGCTGTATTAGAAATTGGGGCGTTCAGTGCGTCTGTACTCCCTCGCTGTCTGGATGATTTTTGACCATTCACGGAATAGTCACGTCCATTGCCGCAGGCCGTGTCGGCGACGTGATTGGTCGAAGAGGAACGCTTTTCGTCGGGGCCACAGTGTTCTCCATCGGAGGCGCTATCCAAACATTCACGACTGGATTCTGGACAATGGTGCTAGGGCGAGTAATTAGCGGTTTTGGAGTAGGCCTGCTATCGTGAGTTCTTGCTGTATCTCTAATGCTTCAATTCATTGATTCCTTGGACGTTGTGAAGCACTATTGTCCCTATCTACCAGAGCGAGATATCTCCAGCAGAACACGTCGGTTGCGCCTACATATGTCTCTGAGGATAGCTGAAGCGAATTATCCATTACAGAGAGGTGCACTAGCATGCATGGAGTTTACATTCAATATCTTTGGCTACTCTTGCTCGGTGGTGCGTATACTGATAGCTCCGAATATTACCCTCTTCTGACATGGATTGCGCAGTGGCTCGATTATTTCTGCTCCTATATAGAAAGCCACCTCGCGTGGAGACTTCCTCTCTTCATGCAATGTGTCATTGGATGCATCCTAATGGCGGGATCTATCGCTATCCCTGAGAGCCCCAGGTAGGCGAAACGTGTGTTCAGCTGGAGCTAGCGAACCTCTGATCTATTCTTCAGGTGGCTCATTGACGTTGGAAGAAACGCAGAGGGTCTCCGTGTAATTGCCGATCTTCATGGTGGCGGTGATCCGGCGCATCCTGTGGTACAAATGGAATACGAAGAAATTATGGACAAGGTCACCGAAGAAGTAAGGTCGTGTGAATCTTCGTACAGACCCTTCTGAAGCTCTGTTTCAGCGTGAATCCGGTGGAGATAGGACTTATGCTGGGATGTGGAGGCGATATAAGCGACGGGTGTTGCTAGCCATGTCTTCTCTCGCCTTCGCGCAGCTGGTATGTCAACTTACACTTCCCGACCTTGTCGCTTTACTTAAATGGAATGGTCGACAGAACGGAATTAACGGTAAAGTTTATTCAGTTCCGATCCTTCTTTCGAGTTATTGACTGTGTGCTTCCTTTTCAGTGATTTCCTATTATGCCCGTAAGCAGCGGCTTTGCTTAAATAATTTCAAACCCGACTCATATGTATCACCTTAGCCCGCGTTTTCGAAGGTCCAGTCTACGTTGATCGGTCTCTACTAGCTACTGATAGGAAGCCTTTTTGTTCCAGAGGCTGGATGGATAGGAAGGGACGCGATTTTGATGACTGGAATAAATTCAGTCATCTACCTTCTCAGCACGATACCTACGTGAGTATCACCCAGTTATGCCTCGGATTTTACCCAGGCTGAAGACATTCTCTGCAGGTGGGTTCTAGTGGACAGATGGGGCCGTCGAGCCATTTTGATGTCGGGTGCTGTCGTGGTACGTGTCATTCCTAACAGTAGCCTTTTCTTCATCCGATGTTGAGAGGGGATACGTAGATGGCCATGGCCTTGGTGGCCACTGGTCTGTGGATGCGTGTAGATGTTGCTCAAACACCGAGTGCCGTTGTCATCTGTGTCATTATCTTTAACGCCGCGTTCGGCTACAGGTGTGTTTGCACGTCTTGACCAGCGAGGGTTCCAATCTCACACTCTGTGACAGTTGGGGTCCTATTCCGTGGCTCTACCCTCCCGAGGTAATCACTCGACCCTGATTCTTCCTGGTTCTTTCTAACAATGGCCGATGCCATATAAACTAGATTATGCCTCTTTCTGTTAGAGCCAAGGGTGTCTCCATCTCCACGGCCACGAATTGGGCTTTCAATTACCTTGTTGGACAAGTCACGCCTTATCTTCAAGAGCACATTCAGTGGAGACTCTATCCGCTGCATGCATTCTTTTGCGTGTCCAGCTTCATACTGGGTAAGATCTATAACACTCGCGGGCTTCGGATGTAAAGATATTGACATATGCCGCTCCACTTTACTCTGACTAGTATACTTCCGTAAGTGAAAAGTCTTGCTCTCGTGAAAGGAGATGCTTACTGGGTTCGCTCTTCAGTGTTCCCTGAAACCAAAGGGGTGCCTCTGGAGGAAATGGACGAGATCTTTGGCGAAGGTGTGCTTCCATCCCTCCGACATGACATATTGGACCTCCTCAACTCGCTGAATCGAATTGCAGAAGAAAGGCAGGAAAGGCTGGAGGACTCTGAGGATTCGGATTCGCTCTCATATCCCATCGTCGGAGATTATGAACCTGCCAGATATCTGTCAACAGAAGATGGACGTGGTTTATCTGACAGCCGCGAACAAGAACAATCACACCGCTCGGGATGGTTTGCCCAGTTTCTGAGCCGGCTGCACACCGGTTCCAGACGTTACGAGTCAGTACCGCAAGAGAGCAACTGATATTTGGTATAGACCCATAGAGTAGACGCGGTGGTATTACTCGATGCCTATAATGACGTCATATACTGATCGCCACGCGGAATCTAATTCGGTGACAGCGCGTTCACGTGATTAATGCTCTCTTTCCCTTCAACCCTCACTCAAATTTGCCGGCGGAATATTTGTCGAAGGCAATGGGTGCACATTGCTCATGCTCGATGCATAAGTGTTGGCTCCACGTCTTATGAAAGCTCGACACGCGTCCAACATGCTCCCAACGGCACTGGGGCGACGAAGCTCACGTTTGAGGATCTGGGAGTACATCCACCGATCGTTGCATCGTTGAGAGAAGCTTTCCCGAGCATCCAAAACCCAACGGAGATGCAAGCAAAACTGATTCCTGCAGTTTTGGAAGGGAAGGATGTATTGTTGAGAGACAAAACAGGGTCCGGCAAGTGAGTAACTATTTTTTGCCTGGCAGACGTGTCGCTCAGGTTCGACTTAGGTCCTTCGGACTTGTTCTGGCTTTGCTCAACAAACCGCGTCTGGTCTCCAAAGACGAGAGGAGGCAAAACAAGCGTCACATAACGTCGCTTGTGATCGTACCTCATCGTGAGCTGGCATTCCAGCTCCTTCATTGGATCGAGCGAATGGTCAATGTCGGCGAACACCCTCCGCCACTATCCTCCATTGCACAGGTCCTTGTACGGGACGGACGTATGCACTTGGGTAGCGGTTTGCAGACACTCCGAAAAGAGAGCCCTCATGTGCTCATCGGCACACCGCAAGCGATAATGGACATCTACGAAGCAAACCCAGATGTGTTGCAGCTGGATACGCTGTCAAGTGTGGTGGTGGATGAAGTCGACTACCTCATTGAAACGCTAGCAAGAAAGGATCCGAGCAAGAGTTTCAAGCTGGCAATCGAAAAAGCAAAGAGGAAACTTTTAGCCCATCCAGGAACCACGAGGCAGTTGCTGGATGTGATATACGCAAGGAGGAAAGAGGTCAACGCGCGGAGGCAGGACGAGCCGGGTTTGGAGATTGCTAGACGAAGGAGTGGCCTGCCGAGCTCCCGACCGATGCCTCCCTCCCCCCAGCTCGTTGTTTCGAGCGCCACCTTGCGGACCCATCTCAGAAACTACCTGTATGACGAGAGTGGCTGGCTGGACAAGGACAACGTGGTGAAGATCTCGGGGACAGGAACGAAGCCGGCGGGGGATGTGCAAGCGAAGGATGGCACTGGAAAAGAAGACGGAAACGCGCCAGTCGAGCACTCGGTTCTGCTGGTGTCGGAACAACGTGTTCGGAATATACCTGGTGCTGCCGCTGGATCATCACCAGGGCCTTCACTTGGAGAGGAAGCTGTCAACAGGGAGACAGGAGGATGCAAATCGGTAAATGAAGCTGATGACATTGATCCAGGTTTAATACAAAGTGGGTGATCTGCATACTATATCGAGGGAGGGGACACTCATGACGCTGCGTCGCTAGAGTACTCGACGACGCCGTCGCCATACAGTGCATGCATGATGGAAACGGTGGCCGCAGCGTTTGCGCTGGATGTGCCTTCGATCGCGCTGCTGGTCCTGCCGTCATCTGCGCCTGTGCAGAGGGCGGTCTGGGAACTCCGAGAGCTCGGGGTGGAGGCACATGGCCTGGATCTGGAGAGCGGACTCAAAGGACGGGCCTACCTTGCAAGCGCAAGCGAGACGCGGCTGGCTCACCCGGTGCTGCTTGTGTCTACGCTGGCGACGACACGGGGCCTGGACCTGCCTGCGCTGAGCCATGTCTTTATCTATGGACTGCCAGAGAAGGTGAACGGGAAGGCGGTGGACGGGTATGTGCACATCGCTGGACGGGTGGGACGGTTTGGACGGCCTGGGAAGGTTGTGAGCGTGGTGGAGAGCGAATCGGACGAATCAGCATCTGGGGACAAGATGGCTCGGATTCTGAGGGCAGCCGGAGTTGGGCCAGTGCAGTTCGCAGCGTTTGCTTAGATAATTTAAATAGTATTTAAGAAGTTTAGAAGCTGATGATGGCACGTAACCGCCAAAACTTGAATAGCACCGCCAGATGCATGCCTCTTTCTGTGGCTGACCTCCTTGAAATGCCCCGTCTCCTCTGAGTCTCTTTCCTCCCCGTCCCCGCCCCTCCACCACCATGCGTCTCCAGCGATGGCCAGCCCTCCTGCTCGCCCTCGCCGTCCCCGCCGCTGCCCAGGACTCGTCTTCGTCCTCGACGTCCTCGGTGGCGGAGCCATCCATCTCCCTCTCTCTCACAACCGCGGCCATGACCATTGCAGTCACCACCACCATCAACAACACCCCCACACAGGCCACCACCGTCGTCCCCGCCATCTTCAACGTCACCTATACCATCACCCCCTCGCCCACTTCGACCTCCATCGACGCCCAAGCCAGTGCCAGCGCCTCCCCCACACCCGAGCCCATCGTCTTGGTGAGTCCGTCCCACGGGATAATAATGCCGTCGTCATTGATCGTGACATCACCGCCAACAACAGGACACACGAGTCGATCCTGCATTCGGCGTCCTGGGCGTGATTCTCATTCTCACCGGTCTTCCATCAGCCTTCTGGGGCCACAAAAACAGATGGTGCGCCATGTAGCCATCTCCTTTGCAGGTGCTGCGCTGACTCCCCACAGGACATCCTTCTTCCTCATCGGCTTCTACACCCTCGCCCTCACATGCTTCGTCCTTATCTTAAAGTTTGGCATCCTGCCAGCGATCAATCCTCCTTCAAAGACACTTAGAGGCATGTTCGTCCTGGCGACCACAATAGCTGGGTTTGCTGGAGGTGCCATTGCTATTTTCTTCTGGAAGGCTGCTCGCTATGGAATCGGTGCTTGGGGTGGTTTTGCCTTCGCCCTCTGGATCCAGAGTTTCAATCATGGGGGTATCATCAAGCCAATTGGCTTCAGGTGGATTTTTTACATTGGTGCGTCGTCTAGCTCCTCTAGCGTGCCTTTAATTCAAGAACGAACTTTTCAGGCTCCGGTGTTGTTGGATTTGCACTTTGCACGATACCAAAGGTAGGCCCGTCCGCTCCCCTTTCGGCCGCAAAAGCTTATGTCCATCTAGATTCATTACCACATCCTGCTCATATCCACGGCCTTCGTCGGCGCTACTTCGTTCATGCTGGGTGTCGATTGTTTCACGACTGCAGGCATGAAAGAGGTAATTCTTATCACTCTCCACGCCCAAATCGCGCCTGACACCCAACCTTAGTTTTACATCTGGAACCTCGGCTTTCCCTCTCTTTTCCCAAAGTTTGTCAACAATGGCATCCAATTTCCGGTATCTCAGCAAATGCAAATAGAGTTGGGCCTCACCGGCGCCGTTGCGCTGATGGGTATCGCCGTTCAACTTCGTGTCCTCAAGGTTCTTCAGAAGAAGCTGCGCGAAATCGCAGAGGAGGAAAGGAAGCGAGACGAAGAAGCTGAAACCCAGGCTGCTGGGAGATTCGACGAGATTCGACGGGAGCAAGATGAGTGGGAGAAGGATCATCCAACCCTCTTTAAGCATGGTCGACACGAGAGCTCGTTGTCAAGCACACCCTTGATGAAAGACCGAGACGGTTCATCTACCCCCACCACTGGCGATCGTTTGTCCTCGTACATACCTCACGAGGAAGGTCGCGCACGCGCGTCTTCTGGCCTCTCTGAGCTGAGGGCAGCCCCCACTCCAGAAGAGGAATTGCGACGGGCGACGAGATATGGCCAAAACCCTGGCGTGTTGCCAACCCTCGATCTTGGCCAAGGAATTCAGGAAGATGTACCATCTAGCTTCATCGCCACGGAGCTCGCGCACAAGTCGGCTGCTGAAATCCAAGATTTGAAGCGCAAGGAGGAATTGTTGGCCGAAATCCAGAACATCCGCAAATCCATCGACATTCTTAAATCAGAAAGCCTGACGCCGAGCGATCCGTCCCGTCGACCATCTCTATCATCGAGACGCACGTTGAGTATTGACGCTAACCACGCCCTGGTCCCGTTATCATCGCATGCTCGACCTCCTCGTGCCACCGATCCCCGTACAAGAGCGCATTCCATGGAGTTTTCGGCATTGACAGCACCCTTGGCGGATCCCATTGCGAGACCTACGAGTACCCCGTTGCAGGACACGAACTGGGATTCGTATATCCAAGAACGCAAGCTCCTTCAGCCACCTGCAGGCGTTACGGCTCCTATTCCGACCACGTCTTTGGCTTCTTCGACTGCCAATCGACCGCCACTTGCACCTGCAGTCCAGGAAGCTCTAACCCAACGGAAGCGAAGGGAGTCTGCCGTTTTGGTGTCCTCTGGAAGCACCCATGGTTCTGGTGGCTCCTCCGCTGAGGATGTTCCCTTGGCGAAGATAGCAGGTAGGGAACACCGGTCTAGCCCCAGTGGCAACATTCCGCTTCAGCTACTAGGCCGCTCCTCCCCGACGAATCAGCCTCAACACAATGCTGTCCAGATTCTACCTCCCCGCCGGCCTTCAGCATCGATCGTTGCTCCAACACCTCAGCCTCCGCCGGGAGTACGCGTCAAGACATTTGAAGAGCTCAACGAACGGCATCGGGAGAAGATGAGGGATATACAGTCTCCACTCACAAAGGCTGAAAAGGAGAGCGCGGAAGTTGAGGCTGCACGCAAGCGTTGGGAGCGGTCAAAAACTTTGGAAAAGGAGGCGATGGAGAAGAAGCAGGCCGAAATGGTGGCCTATATGGAGAAGGATAAGAAGCGGCGTCCCGATAGTGGGGGCGGAAAACAACGGAGTCCCAGCGACGATATGCGCCGGAGACACTCCCGCTCAATGAGTGGAGACCGGCTAGCAGGGATGGGGGCAGGAGGGCACCATGATTCTTCTCGGCGACTCTCCATGCTAAAGGTGGAGGATTGGCAACGGTATCAGCAAGACTCAGATCCCAGGGCATCGTCATCATCGCCTACGGGTGGGATGAAACGGGACTCGAGAAGTATGCCGGTGCATTTGCAACATGCCTCAACCCAGGGTGTCCCGTTCCCTGCTGACACCCGACGAAAGAGTAGGGACTATCTCAACTAGGGGGTCAGCAGGCTGGTGTTCTGTCACCCCTCTTCTTTCATGACCGCATCTGGTTTGAATCATTATCGAAGGACTTTCACATCTTGGACAAATATCACAAATTAGTCAGTATTTAGAGCCACTTGGTCGTATTCACCCACTCAGACGTTTTTTCTTACGATTTGTTATGCCTTGCTCGTTTTGTGACGCAATCGGACCTTTATCCCCCTCGATTTTGTACATACTGTATTCAGAACCGGCCGTCCCCAACGTTGGAGAATTGGTCGTCTGCCCGCTCAAACACCGACCCTCTTTAGGCGTGTGCATTCTCTGGGGTACCGGCGAATAGGCTTTTGACCGGGGTCATTAGCTGGCGATGAGGCGCTTCTCGTTCAATTCGAGAGATTTCATAGGCTGGACCGAGTCCTTCTAGGTCGACATGCCTGAGATCATAAAGGGCAGCGTGCAAGAGGGCGAGAACACAAAGCACGATGCACGAGTGGACATGGAACGGTCGAGAATGGGGATGAATGGAGCGGTCGCGCGAGATGGCTCTAGGGCCATTTTGCAGTGTAAATTTTGAAAGCCGCCTGAGGGGTGGAAAAAGTTTCTCAACCCCCTAGGCCATTATAAAAAGGTGGGAGTGGGAGCAAGAGTTGTCGCACCCTGCCCTGCGATTTTGATATCTTGTCAGCTGCGCGACTCGCTTTTCTCACTCTTCCAACCGTCGTACGTTTTGTCTGCTTCAACTGTCTGAGGCTTGTGGCATTCAACGGTATGCTTTGCACATAGATTATGTCTACGCTACAACGGTCGAGCTCGGCACCTCAAACGCTGGGTGCACTCGTGCCTGCCGCGCCGCGCCGTGGAGACCTTCCCCGCACGAAATCGCATCTTCATGTGCAGAAGCACGAAACACGACCGTACCTGAAGCCGCTGGTGGCCGTGACGCCCATCCATTCGACGAGGTCGGGCGGCAGCGACCAGGAGGACCCGTTCAACCTGTCTGGCTTCTTCCCGCGCGACGAGGAGAGCTGGCGGTGGCTGCGGGCTGAGCCCGAGGGCGCGATAGAGGGGGCGATGGAGGCCGGGGGCGAGGAGGGGGGCGAGGAAGAGTATCCGGGGATCTTTGGGGACTGGGGGGAGGAGCAGGGGGCGGGCGGGGAGGAGAAGGGGGCGGGGCTGCTGTCGCTGCTGTGGACGGGGGGGACGGGGACGGTGTCGGCGTACAGGATGTCGGAGGGAGAGGACTACGAGGCGCTGTACGAGTCGCACTGCGGACGGCGGCGGACGGCGTCGAGGGGCTCGGGCAGCGGGCCGGAGGGAGATGGTTTTGGGGTACTGTTCTTCCCGGGGTCCTCGTGAGAGTTTTAGCTAAAAGGTCCCACGGGCGTGTTGATTTTTTCCCACTGCTCTCTCTTTCCCACCTCGCGCTGCTTCGTGAGACTTTGCTCTCACGGCCTGTATAATGTCCATGGCCCAGTCTATTCCTCCAGATCCTTTCTTTCTCAACTCTCATCTCCACATGTCCCCCCATGACTCCACGCCCTCCCGCTCAGCGTCCCCAAATGTACCGTCGTCGTCCTCAATATAGCCTCTCTGAACACCCTGTAACCTCCCCACCATTCTAGGTCCAAAACGAGCATCCGGAGCGCACACAGACGCCCGCGAGTGTCCACCAGCCGCCCCACCAGCAGCCTCCAGATCCCTCAAACGTTTCGCTCCAGTCCATTCTGACAGCTACCAAGAAGGACGGCCCCCAGAACGGCGCGCCGCATCCGCCCTGGGGTCCCCCGCCACCCCCTCTGCCGCCCGCACTCTTATCGGTGCCCCAAGTGAGTTGCTCTGCACCATGGCCCCACTCCGCGTGCTTATGCCCCCCAGTCCAATGCTGGCAAGCGGAAGCTCGACGAGACCGACCCCGACGACCCCCACTCCAAGATTCGGCGCATCGTGCGCGACCATGTCTCCCATGATCCCTCGCGTGTCATGCCAATGACCACCGTCATCTGCCTTCACGCTGCCGTCGCTCAAAAGTCTTATGGCAGCGAGAAGCGTTTCCTCTGTCCCCCGCCCATCGTCCATATCGAAGGCCCCGTGTGGCATCTCCGTTCCCAGCAGCTCTCCATGGCTGTCGTGTCCGAGACTGGCGAGCGGTCGTTTGAGCAAAAGGCAACTCTGGACAACAATATGACTTCCAGCTTCAAGTTTTTGCACGTCACTGGCACGGCCAAGGCCAAGAGCTTCCAGCTTTCTCTGGACATTGCCGAACCTCCTCCCCCATCCCTGAACCCTGAGGGAGCAGAACCTCCCGCCGGACGCGTCTGGGCCACCTTTGACTCTGCTCCGGTCACTATCATCTCCAAGCCGTCCAAGAAGACAGCAAAGACGCGCAACATTTCTTCCTGCATTCTCGCCGGCGGCCCCGTTTCTCTATTCAATCGCATCAATTCTCAAACTGTACGCACCAAATATATGACCATTGATCATGGCCAACTCTGCGCCAGTAATGTCGGTTGGTCGGCGTTTAATGTGAACGTTGTTCGCAGGCCCAACGGATCACCACAGACGAGTACGTATCATGTGACGGGAATCCTCCACATAAAGTACTCACGATTCACGATCCCCAGATGGACCCCAGCCCGTTACTTATGGATCTGAAATCGTCTTGTCTGATACTCAGTCTGGTATCTCGACCTCCCCACTTGTTATCCGCAAAGTTGATAAGGGAAGAGTCTCCCTGGACGATGGCGGCCCAGTCAGCCAGATGCAAAAGATTGCACTTCAACGGGTGAATCCAGATGGCACCAGGCATTATCTCTCTGCTGCGGGCCCCTTGCCCGGAACTCCTGGCGTAGTTGCTCCCCCTGCTCCTGGCATGTCGACCCAAGCCGGTACACACCCACTGCTATTCCAGAACCCAAGAATTCGAGACGAGCTCCGAGATGGCGTCAGGGTCATCTCGGATGAAGTTGATGATTATTTATGCTGGACCATTGTCGGCATCTGTGAGTTGAATCATTTACCCTTTCTCTTGAATCGTCCATTTAACCACCATCTTGCCAGCCAAATTCCAATACACTTTCTTTGACGCTTTTGGCCAGAACAACAAGATACCCGAACAGCCAATCACCCCTTTCCCAACTCTATTCACCGCACCAGTCTATCGTCCCCAAACCAATGTTATTGAATTGACCGTTGCCAACTTTTTCTACGAGCACCCCAAGACACGAGTGCAGACTGCCCTCGATGTCTACCTAGGTAACCTTGGACCACTCCAAGCACGTGTCTATCAGACAAGTCCCCCCGGCCCTCTCACCTCCATCTCGTCCTTTGTACCAGTACCAGGGAATCCTGGGGTCGAAGTCGGACCGGGAGGCCAGATTGCGTCCCAAGATCCTACCCAGCAGTCACGATATTCTGGCCCTCTTCACACCATCGTCATGGTTGAGATGCCACCATTACCGGATATCATCAAAGCCCTTGAAGACGACGCCTTGCCACCCGCTGCTAACGACGTGTCTGGCAGCAAGCAGGCAAGTGAATCGTCCTCACACGATGGTCCTGCGCCTCCGCCCCCGCCACCACCCACTATAGCAGGTCGCAGTCTGCCCCTTCTATTCATACGTGCCTATGACGGCGTGGGCTATCATTCTGGGAGAACAATCGCTTGCGATAGCGTCTATCAGCCGATCGACCTCTCGACGATCCCCCACAATGGACCTAACGGCGCCCCTCCCAACATCGATCCTCAGTGGTTGGCAGCTGCTCAAGCTGCCGCTGAGGGTACAATCCATGCATGGACCTTGCGAGTAATGTGATATGGCTGGTCTCTCCATTGAACTTGGTTTTTCGGTTTCTCTCAGATATATCTGCCTGTTGTCGCTTTTTTGCTTTGCTGTTTCGCTATTAATTTGTACTCTTTTTTTCGTCTTTTGTTGGTAGTTTTCGGTTGACCCCTCCTCTTCTTTTGTGTGCGCACACCCAGAGTGGTGTACGGAACCGTCTTGTGGGACCGCAACGTATATATTTAATACAAAAAAGGGTATCGAGGTTTCAAGGACAATCATCTCTTCGTCTAAGAAGCCTGCTGACGTCTTCTCTCGTCATCTCCACAAGGCCAGTGGTTTCGAGCATGGCCTTTTCCCAATCCTCTTCGCCCGCTGTGCCAAAGGTGGCGTTGGTGATGGTTTCCCAAGCTGAACCAATAGCGCCTGCGAGTCTGCCAGCCTGCAGCAACTTGGTCCAAGGGGCTTCGACACGTTGTCTGCCGCCACCGAGAACACCTGCCAAGGCTGTATGGCATGTCTCTACCCAGAGTTCACATTCTGCGTGGAGCGTGGCACCTTCCTGTCTTGAGAAGCTTCCTCTGTAGAGGATCTGCCGCTGCAAGATATGTTCGGAGAGACGCCCCGCAATTCGTCGATAGAGAGTCGTAAACGTGATCAGAGGAAGTGTCTGCCGGAGGAGAGAAAGGTGAGAAGAGAGGAGTGCTATGGGTCCGAGCAGTGTTTGCGAGATTCCAATGCCATCTTCCGGTTCTCCGGCCGATATTCTAGAATTAACAGATCAGAAAAAAGGGGAGTTCTGTCGTTAGGAAATATACGTACCCTGTCGAGGCTACAAAGTGCGTCCTGAGCCCCGCTTCTATTTCTCCACATATCTGTTGCACCGTCATATCCTCGGCTCGAGTTGTGATCTTTTGATACCGAGACATCATCTCTTCGAAGACCGTCTCCCGAGCCGCTTCAGTGTGTACACTAGATGATGTCGTTTTGGGAAGAAGAGAGCATGCTTCTGCTTGCTTCTTCAGTTCAGGGTCACGGATTATGTCCTGCCATAGCTCCAAAAAGAACTAGAAGTAAATGATTAAAATGTGTTAGCACACATCATGAGGCAGGCTAGGGTATTAAAAAGGCACTGACAACTTCTTCCGTCCAAGCTTCCAAGGAAGCGTGGATGTAGGTCGCACTTAATAAGGCTTTGCAAAGTCGTTGGACCCCTTCAACACCACTGGTAAGGTTTCGAGCGTCCACCCTTACCGTGCCCTCGTCCTTCCCGCTTAAACTAATAGACAAAGCCCCGGGAACCGCGCGAACGAACGCATAAGAGACCGTCTCGAAAGCGTCGAGAGCGGAGGTGATACGCGCTCTGTATAGGTCTAATAACGGTAGTTGCACCGATATTAAGAATTGGCTGCGTTGATTCGCAGACGGGAGAGGTGAGAATCGATCTGTTTAGAAGCAAAATCAGAAGATAGTTAACGTGGATGAGCAACAATTTTGTTTACCTGTGACCTGATTTACGAGAGCTCGTATTCTCCGAGCAGAATTTGTAGCCCTGACATCGCGTGCGACGATTTCTTCTTCATCTTCGTCTGCGACGAACCATGCGTCGGGGGAGCTAACGATCTCATGATATTGATCCTCAACGACTTGAGGACGTTAGCTGGTCGAGTCAAAAGATGAGGTGGTCTGTCCTGTGTACTCACACTTCTTCTCAGCATGGAGCCATGCGTTGAACCATTCAGGATTCCCAAGTATCACCTCGCTAATTCCTTCCCATGCGCCATTTAAATCTTCCCCGACGGAGGTCTTTTCGATCGCGATGCCCTCCTCGACAAATGCGGCATCGAATACTAGGGTCTGATAGATTGTATGTGCGAAAAGAGAAGGACGAGATAAGAGTAACGGCACCGTCTTCCTGACCTTTCGAGAAAGTACTGGAGTTAGCAATAGGAAGAATTCGCTCTAAAGCAGATGAGGAAGGTGGGTCAGACGGAGACCATCCATTGACAGGTATAGGCCTTACCGAGGCCGAGATGTTCTTGTATTCCGATCTTGACAAGAGATGCTGGACCACGGTGTCCATGAAATGGTGGTGCTCGTGAGCGATGTTAAGAATGTATGTGAAGTACCATTCTGGCTACAGAAGGAGTGAGCCGATGACAGGGCAAAGGGAAGGCGTGAATCTTGTGACCAACCTTGTCTAGACGGTTTGTCTGACGATTTCCGTCATAGTGATATTTAAACCTGAGAGATATTGGCAGCACCATCGCATCAATGGCATATAATCCGTCCTTTTCACTCGGCTGGAAATTTGCTCGCTTGTGCAATTTACGTCCACTAACAACTGTGAGTGAATGTTGAGATCAAGGATAGCGTAGCTCACAGCAGCTGCAGACTCAGAAGATTTAGGAAGTGTTTTTCGAAGGCCTGTCGATGCGCGGGTTCGCAGGCAGGGTAGTTGATGGCGGTTGGCCACCCCAACTGCTCCGCTGCTGAAGAAAGTGACCTATCAAGAAGATGTTAACGTATGAACAGGACGGCCCCACCATAAGCTCACGTAGAAAGGATCAATTTGATGTCGCGCCATGTCTTGTCTCGTAGGTGTTCCAAGAATGAGATGAGGTGCAGCGTCTGCTGCCCATTGCCATCCTTCACGGGTGAAGCGGCTGCTTGAGCCTTGTTCACAAAGTGCAAAAGGCTGCCATACTGTTGGAGCGACTCAGGAGTTATGGAGACAGCCGACTGAACATCTTTAAGTGCCCCTTCGCTGAGACAGAGTTAGACGGAGTGCCTGACGGTATATGCTGAGAATCACACCTTAGGTTTAGAGCATGCTCTACAATTTGGACATACGTCTTGACACTTTGCAACTCCTTCAGATTACGGTGAAGAGTTTCCAAATCTTCAAGCAGCGTTGGCTGACCACCTTCATCAGACAAGACAGAGACAAGATCCCTGCTCAACTCAGAGAGTTCGTCTGAGAGAACATGTCGCGATTGGGACAGCTCCTGTGCTGCTTTCAATTGAGATTTGGCCGAGGCGCGCGTCTCTGCTATATACGAGTCCACAAACACTTGGGAAGCATTCAACTAGAGTGCAATTGGTCAGCCTGGGTAAACAAGACCATGTAGTACTACCCACCTTCTCCTGTAGGTCATTGTACCGAGATTGTGCTTGCAGCACTGCGCTCTCAAGCTCGTCGAGTTGGTCCAACGATGTAAATCTTGTGTCCAGTAAGTTAACAGCCTTTTGAACCGCGGATTCTGAGGATGGAGGGGCTAATAGGACCTGTATCTCTGAGGACGCCATACGAATTTCGGTGAGAGTTTGTGCCACGATTCGGTGACGTTCTTTTCGCCTCGTGATATCCGCAAGGAGATATCACTCATCGCGTCCTAGAAAGGTAATCACACCTGATTTCCATAATTTCAGGCTTTCGCCCGTTCTCTAACGTTCAGAAACCATTCATCCCGCTCGGGCGCACTCGTTGAAATATGGCATTTCACGGTTGTGGATCCTCGGCTCGCACTTGAGTACCTCCCGCTTATCTCGATTCTTGACTGGTCATTTCCTAGTTGAGCTCATCACGGGGCAGACATCGAGTGACCGCTAGACCATTTCGGGGACCTTAAAAACTGCTTTTGTCTGTCTGAAATTCACCCCTTGTTGAGGCGCGATGGCGCAATACTTCACCACGGCTGACGCTAGATAAGATAGGTACTGGGCTACGCCAGTAGCGTAGTCTGCCAAGCAAGTCGTCATTGTCACCACATGAAATTATGAAGCATGACGTTGGGTACAGCAGGGTATAAAGATAACGTATTTCGAGGCTCTCTGCAGTCGCCGCTGGTACCCCTGTCTCCTAAATGTCCTTCCAAGAATCTGTCGCCGCCAACAATGCCGCATACGCGACCACTTTCGACAAAGGGGATCTCCCTCTTCCCCCGTCAAAGCATCTGACGGTCGGTATGTCCTTTGTTCTCCTCCGTCTTTTAGCCTAGGGCTCACCCCCCTCATCAGTAACCTGTATGGATGCCCGAATTGAGTATGAATAACCGACCGAACCAGTAACACTGAATAGGATCGCTAACATTGCTTCAGACCTGCTGGACAGTTGGGAATTAATCTTGGAGAAGCCCACATAATCCGGAATGCGGGCGGTTCTGCGTAAGGCATAAGTTGTATTCATACGGCTAGCTCGTCTCTTATAATTCTTCTACTCCTAGAAAGGAGGCTCTTCGTAGCGTCGTTATCTCACAGCGTCTTCTGGGGACCCGAGAAATTGCAGTCTTTCACCACTCCGACTGCGGCATGTTGACCTTCACAACTGAACAACTCAAGAACATCGTCAAGGATGCTTCTCCTGGCGATGCCGTTGTTGCTGAGGCAGTTGACAAATTGCAGTTCTTGGAGTTTTCTCATCTCGAGGAGAGCGTCAAGGGTGATGTTAAATTCTTGCAAGAGAACCCCCTCATCCTCCCTGAAACCAAGATTAGTGGGTGGACATATGATGTTCGCACTGGAAAGGTCCGTCAATTATTTCTGAACCCGATCCATCGCTCTTATCCAGTCTCTCAAGGTTGTCCGGGTTGCATGAAGCCACGTTATCAAATTTCCTATGCTCGTGTTACTTGGAGTCTTACAACTTGTACTAGTACTGCAGCGAATCCTTAGGCCTTGACCCTATATTAAAATGATTTTCTACGTACAGCCGAACGAGGCGCCAAACTGAATTTAGTCCGAGCGAGTTTGATTTGAATCTTCTGTATTGATCCACTCCTGCCTATCATGCTTCCATTTTGCAACAAGCTCACTAATGGCCTGTACTGTAGCAGTCCACTCCTGCCTATCACGTTTCCATTTTGCAACAAACTCTCTGATAGTCGCGGCAATCTCAGGATTTCGGGGCTAGACATAAGTGATGTCAGAGGCTACTTCGAAGGAAGGGCCCGGGAAGTCGCTCACTCTCAACTTGTCAGTGTATTCACCCAGGACATTGATCCAGCGATCAGAAAAGATGAAATATGACCCTCCCAAATGGCACATCAGAGGGACCAACTTGCTTATTTTCTGCCATCCACCATTTCGGGTGAAGCCAGAGACTTCGTCGTCAACAGCGACGGCCTCGTTCAAAAGAAATGGCAGGTTATCAATGGCTTCTCTCAGAGATTCCCTAGAAAGCAGTGGGAGAGGAAGTTCATCCCACCTGGCTGGTACTAGAACAGAAGGGTTATGTATGCGGATCAAAACGATTGGCAACCACGTACGACAATTGAAGTCCAGCGGACTCTCGATGATGCGTTGCATACAGCACTTCGTGAGGTGTGTTACGACGCGAGATTCCGATACGACCAAGGCTTTTGCACGGCTTTCTGCATTCAAGAAATCGGAAGAGGTCTTGGGGTATTGGTGTTGACGCGACAGACTGCGTTGGCCTGCCTCGAGAGTTTGCTGCGGGGTAGATTTTCCGGCACCCGCAGCCCCCTTCAAGCACAGTATACGTTGAGGGGCATTGCGCTCCTGAATCCAGTCCATTATCTCCCCAGTTACTTTGACGTGGGTGTCTCCATCGCATTTCGGAGCATTTTGCCGAGTTTTTGAGTTGTGAAGAGCATCGGGCGCGATACTTTCCAATAGCCGCTCCCAGCCTGCAAGAGCGTTCAGTGTACGCGCGTCCGTCTTCCTCTGAGAATAACATACCATCTCTCGACCAATTACCCACCCCACCGCCGCCTGTATGCACGGTAACATGGTCGAAGTGTTTTGGGTCTCCCACGCGAAACTGGCTGGCGCTGGCCAGAAACGACGTGCCACCATGTACGATCCTTGATTCTCGAGGTACCAGGAATTGGGGTTGCGGGAGCCGATGACTTCCCCCTCTCAGCGTTGCAGTAAGTTGGGAAGACTCCACAGCATTTTTCTCGCCATTAGATTGACGGATTGGAGACTGAGCGTCATGGCATTCGTGTGTTGAGTTGTCGACAGGACGCGATAAGTCAGGGACAGGCTCTGGTGCTGAAGCATGAGCAGGCCGAAATCGTCCACCATGATCATCCGCACTTGCGATTCCGCCGCGACGGCGAAAAAAAGAGACAAAGCGGCAGAAGAGCCCGTGCTTCTTGGGTTCGGGGGGCATTGTACAGTGATGAGGGTAAGAAGCAGGATGCAGGCGCTGTGCTTCAAGCAGACACGAGGCATCTGTGCGGTGGCTGCAAGGTGGCTGCATTTCAAATTCAGATTAAATAGACGCTGAGGTTTTCAACTTACCCTCTGCGAGTACAACCCACCGCTCCCTGCCATGCCTCCGACTTGTCGCCAGATATGATTATCAAAGGAAAGCGTACGCTACGCTATTGAATATTGGATAGCCATGACCAAGCCCCGTGGTGTTGAAGTGGACCGAACGCTCCGCTGGTTACGTTGGGAAGTATGAATATGGATGCAAAGCATGGGCAATTGGCAAAGGAAACCTTTGACCGCGATGTCCGTCCGAGAGCGGCATGGCATTCTCCGAACTCGTGGGTTGGAGTCAGTGGTAGGCCGAGTCATCCATCATCAATACCAGCAACATGTCTGCCGCAGCCTCTGCTCATGAACTCGAAGAATTGAAGGAGGGGCTCGAAACGTCTGCCGTGCAAGGCGAGGCACTCGACCAAGAGCGCGAAGTAGTCGATCGGCTCGTTCCTCCAACCGCTCCGGGTCCGCTTATTGCCCTCGACCTGGACGATGTCTTGAGTCAAACAAACCAGGCTGTTGCTGACTGTGAGGACTTATTTCCGCGACAATTCGACGCCGTCTCATCTATCGCCTTTCATTTTAGGGCACAATGATATCTACGGAACCCAGATGAAGGTGTCGGACTTTTTGTGTAAGTGAACGAGCCCCTGCAGGGTGTGGCACGGAGAGCTGATAGCGGCAAGAAGATTATTATTACTGGAAGGCAAGTGGACGCTGTCAGCGGCTCTTCGCGTCCGTTGCTGAAGGGAGCAGAACCCTTACTGGGGGAGCCCAAGGGAAACCCACCTCAAGGTTCGAGAATTCTATAGGACAGATCGAATCTACAATACCAAACCCGTTCCTGGCGCAAGGGAAGGCATCGAAAGCCTTCGACAACTGGGCTTTCGCCTCATCATCGTGACTGCAAGGTCAGAAGACAACGCTGATGAAAGTTGGAAATGGGTCGAACGTCACTTCCCAGGTATTGCCATCTCAGACCCTCCGTTATCGACTTGGTTGACCTCGCCAATCAGGCTGCTTCGAGAGCATCATATGCACTGGCCAGTTCACGGATGCACATAAGAAGGGCCACGAGGTCGTTACGAAGCTGAGCAAAGCCCAGGTTTGCGACGATTTGAAGGCGGTCCTTCTCATCGATGACTCTGCAGAGAATGCGGTTCAGTGTGTCACTGCGGAAAGGCCTGTCCAAACTCTTCTCTTCGGAGACTACGAGTGGAACAAACGGTTGAGTGGGCCTGGCGACGCCCGAGACGAGATGGCATATGATGTTCGCCTGGAGCGCGAAGGAGGGCGCAGATTCTGGGAAGAGGAGAGTGTCCCGATACCCGAAGGTGCACCGCTGCACAGAGTCCGTGACTGGGGCGAGGCTATCCGGTGGATCAGAGCGAGGAAGGACGAAGGGAAATGGCAGTAGGCGCCCAAATACTAGGACGATTAGATTAGATGCGGTCCAGCGGGCCGCAAGTGGATAAGATCCATATTCACATGTTCCCCATTGTAGCACCTTGGCTCATGTCTGTTCACTCGAGTTTTCACCAGCTTTCGCACTTGCTCCTTCTCACACCAGGACTGCCTCCATAATTTCTCCCCGATACCCTTCATGGCAGTCCTGTCAACCCTCCGGTCCCAGGTGCTGCGAGAGCGCCTGGCTCAGTTTTCCAAGGTTTACGCATCACATAGACCAGCAGTTCAACGAGTCTTGAACATCACCTTCGTGGCCTATGTTCTGGGATCCACCTATCTGAGCCTTTCCAGCCGGTCTGGCAAACAACAAGACAGCTCTGGCTCCAGAAAGGGCAGGGGCAAACCAAAGAAAGGCGAAGCAGGCAAACCTGCCAAGGTCGCTGTGAGTCTCAGTTAGTAGCCCTATATCGCGGCCGTGTTGCTCATTTGTCCTTTGGCTATTTCTTGTGTGCAGGTGGATGCAGTATTCTACCGTCGCCTTGGCCACATTCTGCGAATTGTGATCCCTGGAATACGTTCCAAAGAAGCGCTGCTCTTGATCATGCATTCCAGTCTGCTCATCTTTCGAACGGCAATCTCGTTGTATGTGGCGGCTTTGGATGGAAAGTGAGTGTATGCGTGGGCTCTCAACCGCGAAATAAATCTTACATGGACCTATTCAGGATTGTGGCAAGCTTAGTTCGCGCAAGGCCAGCTGAGTTTTTTTGGAACATCGTTCGATGGCTGCTTGTCGCTGTACCTGCCACTTGGACAAACAGTTGGCTCAGCTACGTGCAGAACAAATTGGCCATCGCGTACCGGACTCGCCTCACGAAGGAGGTGATCAAGCAATACCTCGGGGAGGAACAAGAGCAGGGTCCTGACGGCAAGATATATTACAAGCTTTGTGCGTGTACTTCATGTCTTCTTCCGTCGGTCGCTAACCTTGTGTTCCAGCTAATCTTGACGACAGAATCAAGAATCCAGATCAGTACGTTTATACTCTTTCCAAGCATCTTGGTGCTGACCTGGCCTCTTTCCAGAATGATCACACACGACATTCAACGCTTCTCAACACATCTTGCCGCAATATATTCCAATCTCGCCAAACCCGTGTTAGACGTCATCCTCTACAACTACCAGCTCTCCCAGAATGTAGGCGCTGAAGGGTTAATGGGCCTTACCATTTTGGTCAATGGGACGGCGGTTCTACGTGTGTATCAGCTGTTCCATCTCATTGGAGGTCCTCTCCAACTAACCCTGCCCAGTGCGATACTTGACACCGCCTTTCGGTATGTACACCGCACTCTCTGCCCAGTTAGCTGGCTCTCTACGTCACACCCATTCCCGTCTTGCCGAGTTTTCTGAGGAAGTCGCCTTTATGGGAGGCGAACACACTGAGAAACTCCTGATCGAGCGAGAATACGCCGGGGTAATGGAGCATGAACATCGAACTCTCGACTCGAGGTGGTGGTTTGGTTGCATAGAGGAGGGCGTCATCAAGTGGCTTTGGGGTAGCTTCGGGGTAAGTGCATTGAGCAACATCCTCTGCGTGCATTGATTGACCGGGCTGTAGCTGGTCCTCTGTGCAATCCCCGTTTTTTTCAAGCTTCCGGGCATCGAAACAGTTGATCTTGGAAGCAGGACCGAAGGTCAGCCAAAGCTCGACGTATGAGGGCGACTCTTACTGATATCATGGTTTTGGCTTCAGGGTTTGTCACTAATCGACGTCTGTTGCTCTCTTCGTCCGGTCAGTTCTCGGGCATTCATCTACATGCTTGCGTACTTATTGTATCTTCAGATGCTTTCGGTCGCGTCATGTACTCGTACAAGGACCTTGCGGAACTCGCAGGTTATACTGCACGGGTAGCGGAGCTATTGGAGACTATGGAGGACATTCGAAAGGGCAAGTTCGAGAAGGCACTTGTTAGCACTGCGTCGCATGAAGACAATAGCAAGAGTACGTAATTTACGAACCGACCCTCGATTTCGTGCTGCTAACAGTTACTTCAGTTCTGCGTAGTCGCGGTCAAGTCGTTGAATCCGACGAAATCCAGTTCGAGAATGTTCCAATCGTGACGCCCAACGGGGATATTCTTGTTCGCAGCTTGAGCTTCCATGTGAAGCCTGGGGTGAGTGTTGCGATCTTACCTCTGTCTTTTCTTGCTTGACCTTGGGTTGTAGCAACATCTTCTCATTGTCGGGCCAAATGGTACGTACTTCGTTCTTCACTTATACTTTTCTGACCGTCCCGCAGGCTGCGGGAAATCGTCGCTATTCCGTATTCTCGGAGGGCTTTGGCCCATTTATGGTGGTGTTGTGCGCAAACCGCCAGCATCGCAGTTCATCCTGATTCCTCAAAGACCCTATCTCTCTCTTGGAACGCTTCGGGATCAAGTGATTTATCCACACTCCAAAGCGGACATGGAAGCTCGTAAGTCGCTTGTCTTCCTTCCCGTAACGTCTACTGATCGCGAACCACCGCAGGTGGAATTACCGACGACGATTTACTAAGGATACTGGCAATGGTGCAAATGGAGGGCGTCGTGGAGAGAGAAGGTGGATGGGATGCGGCGCGTGAATGGCGGGAGGCCCTGAGTGGAGGAGACCAGCAAAAGATTGCATGGGCACGACTCTTCTATCACTCCCCTAAGGTTGGCTTCAAAATTTGTGCTAGTATGATTTTTGCTGACAATTTGATGATAGTATGCTGTTCTCGACGAAGCCACATCACTAGTTCCCCTGGAAGTTGAAGGTCGGATGATGGAGCATGCAGCCGAACTTGGAATTACTCTGCTTACCGTCTCCCATCGGCCTTCGTTGTGGAAGTACCACTCCTTGATCCTCCACTATGACGGTCAAGGAGGCTATGTGTTGTACGTGTCTTACAAACCGATAAAGAAAAATCTGCTAGCTAACTATTCTCCGCAGTACGAAACTGAATGCGGAGAAACGGTTAGCGCTACAGGAGGAGAAACAAAGCCTTGAGACCAAATTACTCGAAGTGTAAGCTGAGACAGTCTCACTCTTGTGCTCTCTTGCTAACTCGTTTTCATACAGTCCGAAAATGCGTGAGCGGTTAGCAGAACTGAAGGCACTCGCTTCTAGTGAATCTTAATCCGTTTTTTGGTCGTTCTTCGCGTACAGCTCTTTTTGTCAATGTCTAATTTAATTTGCCCTCGCATGTGAATTCAGAATTGGCACTCCATTCTGATTCGGGGTAAACAGGAGTCGGCAGAGTCCGGCCGTGGGGCCGCATCACGCATTTTTTGCTAAGCGTTTGCGTCCGGCCTGCTGGAAAGGGGCACTGCTCTACTTGATACCACCATCTCCGACGGTCTTCACTCGTCCCCGTTTCGTTTATCCTCTCTTCTTGTGTATATTATCGCTTCCCATACCACTCTTCACACAATGCACTTTTTTTCGCAGTCATTCCAGTACGAGTAAGTTGCTTTGCAGCCGGTGCTTTCAATCACGAGGGCAATTCATTGACCTTTTCGACAGCCACCCATGGTCCCATGTTGTCATTGGAATGTGGAGAAAGTACCCCAATCCCAAATGCACACATGTTGTTAGCGTCGACGTTGTCGACCGCTCCGTAGACCCCCAAACGGGCATCATCAGGACCGAGCGGATACTGGGATGCAAGCAAAAAGCCCCCCGATGGATCGTCAAGGTACGGGCGCCTCCCTTAGCATTTGTCTGACCACGTACTGACCTCCACACCAGCTTTTTGGCGGCTCAGAAGACGCATTCGTCCGGGAAATTTGCTTCGTCGACCCAGCAACACAACACGCCTCGATTACTTCTGTCAACCTTTCCTTGTCCCAATTCGCCAGCTGCTATGAGGTCGTGCGATACACACCCTCGTCACATAACCGGACAACATTCACACAGACAGCGGAGATCCAAGCTCGCATGGCTCTTTGGAGGTCTGCTGCTGATGGGCTGGAGAAATGGCTGGTACAAAGGTTCGAGCAGAATGCGCAGTTGGGCAAAACAGCCTTCACGGACGTGCTAAGAGCACTATGGGAAGAACGACATGGGCGACCAGTATTGGTTGCATGAATAGACATATAGATGTACCGCTTCCTACCCCCATTCTTTACACTGTCGAGTAGAGCCCCTCGCCCCTCAGGATAGTATATATTATCCCCCTAGAAGACCACCGGAGCCCTCAAAACGGTCATTCTGACCGCCACCCTACCTTAGCCATACCATTCATGTACCCTGTACTGCACCAACGCTCATGATACTGCATGGATTAATACATAGCATTGGATTTTACTAGCTAAGCCTCTTGCTGTGACTGGGCTGGCTGACTGTCCGAGTCAGGACAAGGACCAGCTTCAGGCGTCACATGTCACGTCTGTCACGCTGACTCCAGCGTCATTGGGCGAGACTTTTCTTGCAACAAGATTGCTCACCATCTTCAACAATCGCGACGCGTTGGGCGACGATCTCAATCAGCAATTTCGAAGGGTCAGAGCAACTGGTAAACTCTGTGGGTTGCTCGTGCCCCCAATATCCTGTCTATTCGCTATCGGCACAGACTGTCCACGACATTATCAGCGGCCTCCCAGAAACATAGGCCGTCAGACCTCACATGGATGAGCTTCTTCACCACTGTCTTCGCGAGCTTTCTTTCGATGGCGATCTTGGTATGTCTTTTATCATGTGATAAAAAGCAGTATCGGCGAGGGGAGGAGGGTTCGATTCCTGGAGAGAGACATTTTTTCGACTTTTGCTGACTTGATGTCCCCGTATACTTAGGTTGTAACGTCTCCCGATTGACCGATTTCATCGCTGGATTTTATACCTCTTCCCCTGTGCCCCACAACATCGATGCAGCATTCTGCTCGTTCATATGGTCCTTAGTCGTTCAGCAGCCAACCGTTGTGGTTGGTCTCATGCCGGAAGGTGTCAGTTCCGAGGTCTGGATAGCGCCTCAGACAAGCGCGAAGCGCAAAGCAAAAGCATCTGGTCAAGAACATGTCGAAACCCGCCCGGCTCACCTGATACCCATTCCCAATGCCAAGGCTGTGCCTTTGGATGAACTCGTTCGAGTCCACGGTGATCACCTCAGGATTGCTGTTGATGCAGACGCGATTTTTGCAGCCATTACTGGATCTCACATCAGAGTTCGTCCGTCCTCATAAAGCTCAACTTGCCTTTTGCTTAACCGAGAATAGTCGTCACGGATGAGCCCAATGGTATACTCGGCCCTGCAAATCATTACCCGTGGACGGGACGAAGGGGTCACAGTTGTTCAACTTGGTCAGAAATCGAAATACGACCAGAAGACGTGTTTCTATCTTGTCAGACAGTTGACAGAAATGGACCTGGTTGTCAAAGTCCGCCGAGGGGGTGTTGGTACACACTTCTGCATCCATAAATACTTTTACGAGCGGAGCTCGGACTGGCAAGCGATACGTGAGGAAGAGACCCAGGCAGAGCAAGCGACTAGAAGAGGGGATAGTGCTCCTGAGGTCGACGACGAAGACGATCCCAATTCGGCTGCCCTGCAATTTACTCCCATCGACAGCCGTCACCTCTCAAGCCTGCCCCTTGTCAAGGCTCGCATCATCAAGCTGTTGAAGGTATCTCAGAACAATATCCACGCCTCCAATAATCTCCTTCTCACACTTGTAAGCGTTATGTTGCGGGAGCCCTCTTACCAAGTCTGATTCCCTCTCTAGGGGTTCTCAAATCCGACAAAGACCGATCGACGATTCTTCCAAAGTCGAATTCGAGAATTGATACAACAAGGCGTCATTGAAAAGGTCATCGTACCGAGCAATCGAAAGAAGTCCACGGGCAGTTCCGTCAAATGCTTCCGCCTGGTAAACGAGAACGCTGAGCAAAAAGATGGGGAAGAGGGGATCTTGGTGCAAGCCGACGACAGCAGAGACGACGATATTGTTGGTACGTTTGTCCATCGGTGGGGTATCTACTGCTTCTGAAAATCTACCCAGGTGAGGAAAGTGGGATTAAGGCGAATATCACAATTCACAAACAAATAATTGACCTCCTGGAAGAATCTGGAACCGCCGGCATGACATTGAACGTAAATCTTCTCTCCTTGCTGGCATTTGACAGAAATAACATCTCAAACCAGGAACTGTCATCTGCTCTCGCAAACTTCGACAAACGAACCATCGAATTGTTTCTGGCCCGAGCGGAGAAGTCCCAACCACTGAAGCACCTGGCCGACCTTGGTATCGCAGGCTTGATGGAAACCAGTGGGCGAGAAAGGCGCCATCGTTACTTCACTGTTGCCGCATACCAGAAACTGGTTGCTGCCGAACAGTTGGACAAAGCTTCAGCCGGTTTTGAAGACATCGACATATCTGAAGCCGGTGGTTTCTACCCGCTTCCTGACACTATGTTTTTCAACGAGATCAATGACTTGCAGAGATTTCAAGACACTTTCAATCGAGTCAGCAGGCCTAGCAAAAGACAGTTCAAGAACCCTATACTTCCTGATGGGACGGTCAAGCAAGGGAGGCCTCGAAAAAATGCGCCCAAAGATGGAGAAAGCTCGAGGGCAAAGGGGAAACAGCGTAAACGCGATGCCAGTGATAGCACGGAGAGTGAAATCGAGAATGCCGAAGTATCGAAACCCCGGAAGAAGCCTCGCGTAGATTTATCAGAGTTGCAAGCCCAATCGAGCGGTGCGTACTCTTTTTAAAGCCTTCGTGGAGTTCCCAGGCGCTCATGGCGCTGGGCGTCTAGCTGCTAAGAAAAGGGGACGCCCTAAGAAGGTCCAGCCGATGGGTGATAGCCATGAAGGTGGTGAGGGTCCGTCGGCGCCACAACCCAAAAAGCGGGGTCGTCCTCCCAAGCGGAAAGCAACCAATGTCGAAGAAACCGAAACAGTGAATGTTTCGAAACGGTCTCGCCCAGCTGAACAGGAAGATGTACCGACCGGAGCATCGGGATCGCTCTCACGAAGTTCGCCCGAGGCACTGCCTGCCCAAGCTGTTGAGCCCCAGAGCTCACCTGTCCAAAACCCCATTCAACGACCACCGGACACCCAACTCCCCAGCTTGATTCAAGCTGAGAAAGTCCCAACCCAGGCGGCGATACCTATAGATCCCCAGATATCTGCAGAGACCCCTGTGCCATCTGCTAGTAAACAGGACACTGCCGTTAGGGGTGGACGCGGCCGAGTTAACGTCTCCCATCTTCGCAGGGAAAATGAGATTTTGCGGGTTTTGGAAGAAGCAGGGGGTATCTTCAATATTCAGACCAAGGAATTCTACGATGCGCACACCGCATTGCTTGACGCTCTGTCAAAGGCGGGAGAACCTACGAGCGCCCCTGTTGGTACTCGTACTGACAAAAGAACGGCGACCCTTACGATTGATGGGCTCGAGACCAAGGGCAAAGTGAAGCAACTCAAAACATCTGTCACAACGCATACAGGCGTCAACAAACCAGCCAACATTGTCTACCTTCCGTCGGTCAGCCAGGAGCAGCTGAATCTCTATCTGACTGAATTAGCCCGTGGCCCCCAGCCGTTGATCCCATCCTCCAGTTCAGCAGTCAAAATCCAGGGACCGGTCGAATATGGCGCTGACCCCTCAGTGTCTTCCCGTGGTATCCTCCCGCTCCAGTTGCTCCAACTGGAGCAGCCGGGCGAGAACAAAAAAGAGCGGTGGAGCAAAAACATCGCTCGGGCGAATCAACTGTTTGCCCACGACGACGCTACCATTCGGGACGTCCTACTAGCAGAACGCACGACACTCGGCCAGCTGTATGGGTTCATTGTAGGCAAGACTGCACGGGCCAGAGACTTTCATCTGTCGACGCTCGAAGCCCTCGAATCGGATCGAGCATCACCCAATATCATCCCTGGATCAAGAATCATTGAAATGACCTATTTCTCTCACGACATTCCGGTCCGCCTGTTCACTGCATATGTCTCCGCTTTGTCTCATAGCGAGCAACTTACAAGCTTGTTCGCTTCGGAGGAAGGTCTGAACACCGCTGTAAAGGACCTACCTAGCGACCTACATACTCAACTTCAGGTTGGCAGGTCGAGGGCACGTTCGCGACTCCTGGATCTCCTCGAGCTTCTGTGGGCACTGAAGCTCGTAACCCCCCTGAAGCCATCGTCCTCCGCCCAGCCATGGATTACATGTTCACCTCATGAAAACCACCCAACAGCCTTCGACGTCTGCGCCGACCGTGCGTGGACGTCAAGTACACCACACGCCGCACCCTCGTATTGGTACTTCAGCACCCAGGCACCAATATACCTCTGGGGTATGTCCGAAACAGACCCGCCATTCTGGAAAACAGTCCCTGTGGCCAATAGAGAACACGCCAGGGAGTACTGGCAGCTCCTCAAAGAGGCATCCGTGAATAACTATCTCCCGGCCCCTGCAGGTGCCCTCAAGCCCGCCGAGCCGCTCCTCTTCAGCGTCAGCACAGCCAGGTCACTCCGTCGCTCGGTGTCATGGAAAGGGGAGTATGTCTTGACATGGCATCAGGCTAAATTCCTCGAAAAGTCCATAGATATTGCCAGCGGGCATACGGTCTTGGAGGAAGAAGATTTGGATGTGCGCGAGGCCAAACTCAAGCGCATATGCTGGGTCACCTGTGCTCCTCAGAGCGCAGTAGAACACTATCTTCGCACTGCTCAGGATAGAATCATGAATGATCAAGACAAGATCCGCGGCCAGGCGAAGGAGACTAGGCGACTGAAGAAAATGGAAGATACAAAAGTCGCTCTGGCGCGAAAAGCAGAAGAGGCCAAGTTGAATCGAGAGAGGGAGTGGGGATCTCTCCTGATGAAAGTTCATCCCGGAGACCTCGGTGCTGCTGCCAGTCGTGTCGAGCGCGTTCGCTTGCGCTTTGTGCAAGCAGGGTCGACCAAAGATCTCAGCAAATGGGAAGGAGAAGTCTTCGAGGCTGTACGGGAAGCAGATCTGGCATCGAAGAAGATTCTGAAAGTCACTGGTAAGCGTCCGGTCGTTGGGCGAGCTCATCCTCCCACGAATGCAAACAGTGAGGTGCCTTCGGCGTCCAACATCCCAATTAGGTCGTTGATCGAGCAGCAAAGGCCTCTACTTGACCAGGGGGTGTATAAACGTAAACCCAAGGGAAAAAAGAAAGCTGAAGGTATACTTCCCTGCCAGTGTTTGCCTTATCTTCACTGATGGGCGTATCTCAGAACCTCAGCCTGTGGAGGAAAAGAAGAGCGTTCGGCGTCATAGATTTCAATGGAACAAGGACTATGACGAGCTCGCGCGAGATGCGTCTGTCATCATCCGTGCCCGATGTCGCCCATTGTCCAGGCTAGATTGGACCGCTTTGGAACAAGTATTCCCTGCTGTTCCGCGCAACACTGTCCGCCAACGGCTTTCGCATATGAGGGAGTCTCCTGGCAGCGAATCGTATCTTCGCAGACTTGAAGATCGATGGTACGGTCTTTGGGTCAAGCACAGAGGGACAGACGCTCTTCCTGACGGAAATATCGGGAGTGCTTCTGATTTCAACCTCATCCAGCACATCGAATTCCTCAGGCAGCACGTAGATAAAAATGCTCTGTAAGTTGTTCCAATTCTCGAAACCTCGGCTCTGATATCATTGATTGTCCGCAGACGAGTGGGCTTTGGTCAAGAAAAGGAGACAGTGACAGATATCATCCCTCGTGATGTTGAAAGTCTCCTGCGACAATATCAAGTGGTCGAAGAAGCACCAACTGCTCCACAATGGGATTTCGTCTGGAATGCCGTTGTCGAAGAAGGTCGCGAGAAGCGGTTACTCAGCCAATGCTTGACGACAGAGGTAGAGGATATGCCGCACCATAATCAGGAATCAGACGACATTGCGCTAGCGGAAGCAGCGTTGAAGGTCAGGGCACGATGAAGCCTTTCCACCGCAGACACTTACTTGACATATAGATGGTCATGGGATCACCTCCTGAAAGCTACGACTGTGATCGCGCATCAACATTACTTCGAAGTGCCGGGGAAGAGCAAGTGTCGATGGCAACTCAAAGATTACTTGGAAAGGGAACCTTGTCAAAATCCCAACGGGACCCCCAAAAGCAGAGGCCTGGAAGGCAGCTCAAGATCTCAGACAGGTACGTCCGACTTATCATCGGTTTCCAGCCCACAAGAGTCATCGTGAGCCATTTGTATCAGCAATCAAAACGCGTTGGGTGGTCCAATCCCAAGCGATACCTATCAAGATGCAGTCGCTTTGCTGGAATCGGCCCAGGGTGTAGACCAGACTTGGCGAGAATGGCCACTGACTGCAACGGATGGCGACACTGTTGCTCTCATTCACCTAGTCTCCCAGGGCCAGGTAAGCACGTTGTCTTTATCTGTAGTCAGGGTACGCTCAAGTCTCCCCCAAGGTTGAATTCAAGGTCGACACAACTGATGCACAGGCTGCTCGCCACACTTTGGATTGGAACAGCAAACGGGCAGGTGGGCTCGTTCCTTTCTTTCTTCGAATCCTACTAATCTGAGTAGATGACGATCAAATCGAGACCGCAATATCAGTCAAATATCTATCACTCACTGTCGATCCCGAGCATGAGGAGACCGCCATGGAGTCAGACGAAATGGATTCAACCACCTCTCCTCACTTATCCTCACCCCACGGGAGCAATATTTCTGGCGGAGTTGCCTCTTGTCGGCAGCTTTCAGAACTTTCCATTGTCGATTGTACGGCATGCTTGGCTGAATCCTTTGCAACTCTGAAGACCTCTCTTACTCAGCCTGAGATGATTGTGGCGGACCAATTGCTGGCTGACTTGCGCAGCCTTGGCCATGCGGGGGTCCTGAAGAGCAAATTGAAGGTGGGATACAAGGCCGTGATTTGTGTGTCTTATTGCTTATTGAACGCAACTAGGAAAAGAACGCTGATCAAATCATTCATCGACTGGTCGAGACCGACATACCGCTTTTGTATTGGGCCGGATACAATGACGTTCTGCTCGTCTCCGCAGAGCACATCCCTAGCTGGACAGTAACGGTATCTGAATCGCCTCTAGCCAGAGTGCTGCCAAGACGCTGGCTGAACATTCAAGGATTCAAATTACAAGACTACTGGAATGCTGCGCTGCGAGCTGTTATGGCGCTAGTCATCTTCCGGCCAGGCTTATCTCAGGTGAATGGATTTCCACACTTTTTTTGACCTGCGTGCCTAATTCTCGCCAGGCCGAGATTCGATGGCGCCTTCGCAGCGTCTATGATCGACAGGAAGTGACTGAGGTTCTCAGTCACCTGCAGACGGAAGGATATCTTTCTCTGCGAAAGCCTAATAATGCTTCAGACGAGAGCTGGGACGGGGCGCCTCTCGACGATCGCGAGGAAACGAGGGCATTTTGGTTCCTTGGGGAACGATGCTGGTTCTCCGTGTAGACAGTGTTGCCTTTTGTATACTAGAATTAAGTCGTAGCCGGGGAATACGGATTTGCAGAGAAGCGGGTGGTATTAGTGACACAGCCATTGTCACTGTCCTGAGGACCGTCGAACTGGTGTGGGATCGACTATTGATGGAAGTGATGGACAGGTAGGTTGGTTGTTACCAGTTACTATTGTATCTTTTCTTCATTCTCTTTCTTCCTTTTCACTGACTCCTGTTCTCCTTATTTCTCCCAATATTCCAAGCGGCAGGCCCGTCTGTCGTCCTTGACTGTTTCGCAAGGGTCTTTTGTTAATACCAGCAGGACTGTTGGCTTTCTGCCCCAGTGGCTTTGTGATTTCTCGTTATCTCCAAGGTACGCAACGCTGGTCAAAATGCCTCAAATGCCTCGAATGCCGACCAGCCCGTGCAGTCACCATGAAGGTCCCTCAATTCTGGAGTTTGCAGGCCACTTCCGCCAAGGCCAAGCTTGTCGTGCGTCCCAGTCCATCTCCCTGACTCTATCTTCTCATAGCAGCGCCAGTGGACCAGGATCTTCTTTTCGCGCCTCACTATCGCTTACTTTGCTTTCTCTGTCGCTCACTTTGCTATTCAAATCGGTCTGCAACTCCGAACCTTCACCATCAACGCGAAGGCAGCCGCTTTTCTGGACACTGTCCTCATCCAAGGGAATGCCACTACCAACTGGTTGCCAATCCTGCGAAATACGAGCATCAGCATGTGTTCGTGGGTCTCGTCTTCCCTCGATACCGATGTTGAGACATGTGTGGTGGTTTGGGCGGAAGGAGAGGGCAGGAACGAAAATTCGGCTGCTTCAGGCTTCCCCTTGGATATCCCCTTGTCGGTTTCTGAGGCTGCACCCTCCTCAACCTCTTCGTTTTCCTCTTCCTCAGTCGCGTCAAGTGTTCCCCCTACCAGCTCGGCGACCTCCCTCACCCAAACCAGTAGCTCTGCTGTTTCCACATCCACCGTAGTCGTTCGGCCTTCCACCACCACCGTCTTCATAGTCGCTACTTCTACCCCAGGGAGCGATGACGACGATGAAGATGATGACGACGACAAAGAGGACGATGACAGGCGTCGCAGGGTGTGTGCCTTCCATTGAATTTGTGGAAGTTTCAACTAAATAGTAGTTTATCAGAGTTTCGCAAAACGCGCGCTCGAAGCTACTCGGGTGGATATCGATGGCAAGATTAACGTGGCTATTACCGGCGGACCAGGCCCAGAGCCCATCATCTTGAATGAAACTTGTCTTCAGGCACTCAACTGGCCGCTTTCGATGTGAGCCCATTTTTTTTGGATACATAGCAAGTTATTCATCTTCCACTCAGCATTCGAAACACCAAGAGGGAAGACATCGTTTTCATCGCTTTCCAGATCTGGGTTTTGGGAATGTCTGTCGTTGCTATCTTGAACGAGTCCATTCCCCACATTCTGGCCTCTCTGCTCACACACGTTATGGCAACGGCCTGGGCTGCTTTCCAGATCACTCATACAGCCAATTTCCGCTCCTCATTCGAGCGCGCCATTTCCAATGGTGCATGCGCTGGTGCTTCTTCCTTCCTCCCCGGGTTTTGGCAAGCCAGGGCTCGTGCAGAGTGGCCCACCTTGGCAATGCACATTCTTGCATTGATCATTTCATGCTTCTTGACATGGAAATTGGTGAAGGTTCGTTGATGCCCATTTCCTACCCAAAATAGCAATTCAATTAGTTGCTTGCAGCTCTACGGTTGGCAGACTTTCAAGCGGGTCGGAGCCTCGTTGACCATCAACCGCATCTACAAGATCGTTCTGACGTTGTCAATCACCATTCAATTGTCGTTGTTCTTCATGATTGTCACCGTTTCTCTCTGGATCGACCAATTGATGAACAGTTCGATCGGCGACATGGCATCGTTCACCACCCTGTACAAAGCGACATCCTTCGTCACTCTTGCAGTAAGTGTAAACTGCCCTGTATTGCGAAGATGTAGACTCATTTGTTGACTAGGTCTTGGTTCCCTGGTTGTGTCTCGGCTGGGTTGGCGTCCGCCGCGAATTGAGGCTTCCTATGTTCTTCTTCCTCGTCATCTCCTTGATCTATCTCACTGGTTGGGGCGTGATGTTCTTCTCGACGACCTTCCGATGGACGTTCGTCACATGGCGATTCTTCTCCGTCATGGCCTCCGCTTCAGTGTTCCTCACTTGCGCCTCCTTCATCCTTGGGGTCATCTGCCGGTTCAACTTTGGAAAGGGTCTCCTCAGATACCGTAAGTCTGACATTTCATCTTCATATATTTTCCTGGTTTCTAATTTTTCTTCCAGTCGGTGCACACCAACATATTGAAGATGACAACCATCCATCGGCGTACAATGAAAAGAAGGATGTTGAGAGTTTTGCATTTCCCGCTAACACTGTGGTGCCAACTTTCGCCTCCACCTACACCCCAGGTGATCTTCCTTACCGCGTTGAACCCAATCAAGCTCGTGGTCCTCGATTCTTTAACCAGGATGCTCCACCCTTCGAGCAGCAGTCCTATAGTAGCATCGCCCCTCCTCCAGTGGCCCTTACTCGCAATTTGACGGATGTTTCACCCATGAAGCGCAGCGATAGCAACGGGAGCGATAGCTCATTCTCGACCCTGCGAAGCTACACTAGCAACTCCAGCACTGAACACACACGCAATGGTAGCCACTCCTCCTCTTCTTCCCAGACCAAGCGTTGGGTTATCGAGTGATCCACTCTCCTTTTCATTCATCCGCTCTTGATTTTTTGTTTCGAATGTACTATACCAGGTGTATATCGATTTTAGCAGTACCTTTTTATTCCCTTCGATTTGATGAAAGAACGAATGACTGATGTTTGGTACAATACATATATACATGCGAGAAAAATCTGAATTAAAAGCAAGAAAATGACAAGGTACGTCGGTGTCGCTTACCCAGGAGTAGAGTCGAAGGATGGTAGTCGAGGGGTTGGAGCCTGCATCTGCTGAATTTCTTCTCGCTGGGCGACCCGGGCCTGTCTTGTCACGTTTGTATGTTCGAATACCTCCTCAGCAAGCCCGCTGGGACGAGGGCTCGTCACATCTCCTTCTTCGTAAGTCAATAGGGCCTCTTGAACGTCGAGCATCCATCGGTGACTGATGAGTTCGACTGCAGCAGGTCGTTTCATGGGGTCGATGACCAAGCATTGCGTGATGAAGTCAATCCCTGTTGGTGACAGTTGGCCTGGCTCGGGGAGTGGTGGGTGTTGGGTCGCGACCCCAATATGGAACATTATTGCCCTATCAGCCCGGAGAGTCAGATATGCTCTTTCTCTACTCGTCCAAATACCCAACAACTTACCATTCGTTGTCAAGATTACTCCATGGCTTCTTTCCCGTTGCGCACTCGAGGATAACGCATCCAAGAGACCATATGTCCGTTGCTCCATACCTTCCACGTTTGTCGTTCTTGATGATCTCGGGGGACATGTACATCGGTGTACCAGTCAGTCCATTACTTAGGACGGCCAGGCCACCGAAGTTTGGGAAACCAGCACTGCCTGAATCATCGATGATCCTACGCGAACGTTGCATCGTCTTTTGATTCTTGGCAAGGACCTTCGCAGCACCAAAATCCACAAACTTGATAACGCCATTGTGGTCCAAAAGTATATCTGTCCCAAGTTAGCTCAAAGAACAATCGCGTGGTGGGTAAAAAATGAGACGTACTATCTGGTTTGATATCCCGGTGTACAATGCCTTGTGCGTGCAAGTAAGCGACCCCGTCTAGCATTTGCATCGTATATATTTGCAAAATGCGTTCATCCTCTATCCGACCGTGCTCAAGTAGACTCGCCAAACTACCTCCTTGGCAATATTCCTCGAAGATGTAGACCTTGTCGCGGTGCACCTCGATGCCGTAGTACTCGACGACGTTGGGGTGATGAAGCATCTCCATTACGCTCAGCTCGTCCTTGATCTGAGCGTACAGGTTGGGCAGCCCTGACAGCTCCTGGAATTTGATCTCCTTGACCGCCATTAGGGACCCCGAATCCAGATTCATAGCGAGGTACACTGAACCAAAGGCTCCGGCCCCAATGAACCGTCCTTGCTGCCACCTAATCGAGATGTTGGAACTTGACGACGCGAGGAAGACCAGGGACCGGTCCTCAGGCTTCTCGTCGTCCAAAACCTTTCCTTTGTGCGGAGTCGCCGTGTTAGATTTGGACTCTTCAAGCTGTCGCAATGATTGAGAGATCCGGTCCCAGTAATTTCTAGTCCTCGCATCCATCCAAATCTGGTTTTCAACGACCTGGTCGATGGGGAAATCGTCGTCATCGGTCTGACCCGCCACCTGTGAACGGAGGAGTATTTCCTGTTTCTCCTTCTCCATTCTGGCTTCGAGATTGGAACGAGCACCAAGAATGTCGAAATGGCTGATTAGAAGCGTCATGCAGCTGGCAACTCTTTGGCGCAACATCTCGAACTGGTCGTCTGGGATCTTCAGGATATTCCGCTTGGTTCGTTGAAGCGTGAACTCCAGGGCATTGACTGCCCACTTGAATGTCTTGCGGTCAGTAGGATCGCAATCATCACAAATGAAGGTGACCCATGAAATCGCTAGCTTGACGAGGAGCCGGTTAAACCGGGTGACTGAGCTGGGGTCCATGAATTTGTGCGCGTGCTGGCCGTGTTCAGAGGCAAAGAAGTACCAATTCCCTAGGAGATCCTGGGAATTAGGCACATTGCGCAAAATCTTCTTGACATGGTGAACCGAGTCGACAATGGACTCAGTGAGGCGCGTAGTCGCTCGCGTGATTTTGCGCAACTCGCGATTGACAGAAGGAAGATGGGCCTGTGCTTCAATAAGACAGAGCAGTGCCAAGGACCCAATCATCTCCTCGTCTTCGTCGACTATTTCCAAGCACTCTTTGAAAATTTGTTTGGCAAAGGCCAAACGCCTCTGTGGTCCGTCGGCGATCAATCGAATATGTCCTTCCTGCGTATCTAGCTGAAGCCTCGGAAGGGATACCAGGACCACCTTTCCATGCCAGATGAATTGGCTTTCGGGAGAGAGGAGGAGTAGGTATCCGGCGGCATCGCTATCTGAAGCGAGGTAGTCAATGCCCATGATCCTAGTGCCGTCGTCATTAGAGATTTCCTCGACATGGAAAGCTTCGGTGAGAATCCTGCGGATGTAATCCGGTCGGTCTACCAAAGAACCAGAGGCGATAACATAGGTCCCTTCTTCTTCCAAGCTTTGGGTGTAGACCAGGACATGATCTGACATAACAAGCAAGGTGATGAGCTGGTCCAGTGGAACATCATCGATGCTATATTCGGCTGAATTTGTGAAGCGCTGTGTCAGAGCTCTGGAAATCGAATTGTAAGAGGTCGTTGTATAGAATCAAGCGGTCTACGAACCGAGCGAATCGTTGTAGCTTCCTGTACCGGAGCCTGACTCCGTCGAGAATCTTGTTGTACCAGCCTTGCAGCTGTGAGTCCGACATTTTCTGGTTCGGAGGGGAACGATCCTTCTTGGAACCTTTGGATCTCACGGGGTGCCCCTCACTAGAATCGCCATTCGTCTTGTCACTCATTGGGACCTTCACCTGTGTCTCGAAGTAGTTGGTGACTCGAGCCATGAGTTTATATGACAAGGAGCTTGCGGCGATTCGGTTAACACACGATCTACGGCAGAAACACAATTCACGTACCATAGGTTCTCAGCGACAAGACTGGATCCTCCAGCTGTAAGGCTGACGTCGTTGTACGTAGCCCAGTGGGCCTCCAAGACCTCCGTTTCCTTGAACTGGATCCCCTTGACGTTACTCTTCAATTTCCAGCTCAGAAGCTTGAAGAAGTACGTCAAGGCTTCCAAAATCGTGGTGTCGTAGTCTTCAGTGAGGCACTGAGGCAAGTTCCAGTTTCCATTAGGGTCGGGGGCGAGGAATGCTTCCGACTGGCGCTTCAGGGCGCAGGCGAGGCCAATGCTAAGCTTCAGGTCCTCGACCATTTGTTCGATAATTATGATGTCTGGATCCTTTAGCTTTTGGATGTAATCCAACCGTAGTCGAAGTCCCGCTTGGGCGAGTTTGGTAGGGAAGGAGATGAGAGGCATGAGGTAGCTTTCGAAAGTTGGAAGATTGATCTCCTCGAAATGGGAGGCAAGGTTGACCTGGGCATCTCGAACCGTACCCAGGAATGCATGCACCGTGACCAGGAAGCCCTTTTCGAAAGTTCGCATCATTGACTCCTCCTTGAGGAGCCTTTCGACGAACGAGCTTCCATCCGCAAACTCTGCAATTGAGTCGCTGGGGTTACGGCCAGAAGCAATAGGAATTTCGTGACTGGTATTGGGTTGGGTCACGTCCAGGGTGTCGCTTCCAGTCCAGCGACGCAGTAGGTCGAAATGGTGCTGGAGGGTCACAAGCACTGTGGACCAGGTGTTAAGGGTGTCGCACCGAGCTTGAAAGACGCCCTCGGCAGCGATTGGCTTATCGTTGTAAAAGGCTTTGAGATTCGGATATAAAGATTGAGCGACCTCGAGATGGTGCAGTACCCCATTGACTTCATTCAACGCGGACCAAGCCGCATGCTTGGAGTTGTCATCTTCTTTCCTGGCGACACGGAAATTCATGATCTCGTCAATGACTGCATCGACAATGCGTATGCGCTTTTCCTCGAGCTTCCTTTTCTCCTCTTCGACCGTCCGACCATGGAACTTGGCCCGGATCCCCATCCAGATGTTGATGTGAAGATTGTTATGTTCGTCGCCCTGAGAGTCCAAAGCCACAGCTATACGGGTCTTCTCTGATTTGAGCACTTCCCCTGACAGTACAGAAGCCAAGAGAGTCTGCCATTCGATGCGTTCTCGGTCTTGCTCTGTGACAGGCTGACCTTCGTTCACATCGAAAGTAGATGGTAAAATGCCCCAGTCGGAATTGAACGTGAAAGACTGGAGCTCTTCCTCGTCACTTGCATCACCCCCATCCACCCTGTCCACCCCATGCTGAATGTAGTGTATATCAGGGTCGTTTCGTGGGTCAGAGTAGTCATCGCCCTGGAGTCGCACGTCCTTTGGTCTGTAGCTCCGAACGAACTGTGAATAGAGATCGGGATACTTTGTTGAGGGCCCAGGAGGCAGCTGCGGCGGGTTATAGCCCGCAATACGAGACTTTCCGGAGGAGCGTGCTTTGCTAGAGGCGTTTGTGGAGATTGGAGGAGGGGGAGAGGGGTATCTACGGGATTCGTTCATAGGGTCCTGCCATGGGGAACCTATGTCGTCGTCGTCTTCATCCTTGCTGGAATCGTGCTCTGGGTGGGAATAGAGAGTTGGGTGATGCCTCCGCATTGTGCAGACGAGGTGGTGAAGAGCATGCCTCGAGTCAAAGAAAGGCTGAAGCTGTTGTGACGTCGTTTTCACACACAAAATGGAATGATGGCGATGATGACGCTCTGGGCCTGCCCTATCGGGCTGAGGTGAACTTGCCTCTTACCATCATTATCGCGTCTATCGACAGCCATGGGCATCCTAGAGAAGGTACGCGTAACCTTGGTATTGGTGTGTATTTAACGAAAAACCTGTCGTCTGTTAGATCAAGCAAATCGAGGGTTAGCAATCCAACCTTATTCGTCATGGCTATCCTGACATCGGTTTGCAGAGGAGATGGCCAGAAGCAAGTTGACTCTGACAGACTGTGTTGAAAGAGTACTCAATTATACCGGAAATAGCACAGAAGAACAAGGTGATGGTCCTCATGGCATGGCATGTATCAAAATTGCTGAAATGAACGGAAGTAGGCCACGGAGTACCATCTCGGATTGCTCAAAGCGAAACTTGCCCGGTATCGGGCTCAGCTTCTGGAGCCTACAGGCAAGTCTAGCGGTGGTGGAACGGGCTTTGACGTACAAAAATCTGGAGATGCTCGCATTGCCTTGATTGGGTTTCCTTCAGTCGGCAAGGTACGGTGCAATCGCCGAATTGAATGCAGGCTGATTGTCCTTTCTCAGTCTACCCTGCTCAGCAAAACTACCCATACCGCTTCAGAAGCTGCTGCGTATGAATTCACGACCTTGACTGTGAGGCCCGATCTCGGCTTTCCCAAAGTCGTCGTGCTCATGGGTTCGGGTCGATCTAGGCAATTCCAGGAGTTATTGAGTACAAGGGTGCTCGGATCCAGCTGCTGGATCTCCCTGGTATCGTAGAAGGTGCTAGCCAAGGGCGTGGTCGTGGTCGCCAAGTAGTGTCAAGTGAGTTTGCGATGCATTACGACTCCTTCGACATCTTCAAATTGTGCTTCCTTTCCCAGCTGCCAAAACCGCAGATCTCATTGTCATAATGCTTGACGCGACAAAGTCAGAGGAACAAAAAAGACTCCTTGAGATAGAATTGGATGCTGTCGGCATCAGACTGAACAAGTCTAAACCCGATGTAGTCTTCAAGCGAAAAACCACGGGCGGAGTATGGTCCCTCTCCCTACTCAATCGACGACAGACGACACTTGCTCATCATTTGGTTAGATTACCCTCAACACCACCGTGAAATTAACGAAGACGGATGAAAAAACTGTCAGAACCATTCTTGCAGGGTGTAAGAAGCATCGTTCATAGCTCTTTGCTTCGGCTAACCGCAGCGTCCAGATAAAATACACAACTGTGATGTCATGATTCGAGAAGATGTAAGTTCTCTCTCGAGAGGCTGGATCTGAAGCTGACCGTCATTCTCGAGATCACGACCGACGAATTCATAGATGTCCTAATCGGTAGTGCTAGTAATCGCGTCTCGTGGTTAAAGGCATGCTGACATGTCCCCAGGTACCAGGAAATACATGCCATGTCTCTGTGTGTCATCACCATTCAGTCAATCCCAGTGGTGACTAACGGATTACAGATGTGTACAACAAGGTCGACTCTATCAGCTTGGAGCAGGTGGACAAACTCGCCAGACAACCAAACACAGTGGTTATCAGCTGTGAGATGGACTTGAAGTAGGTGGGCTCGTGTGATCCTGTCTTTAAACTGATGAAGCATAGCTTGGACTACCTCATTGAGCGCATGTGGGACGAACTGCGATTGGTCAAGGTCTATACCAAGAAGCGTGGTGCTCATCCCGACCTATCGGACCCTATCTGCCTCCGCAAAGGGGCGACCATTGAGGTAGACGATCTTCTCTTTTCCAATCAGCTTGACTAAACCAGCTTAGGACGTGTGCAACGGCGTTCACCGATCGCTCGCTCCAAACTTCCGATACGCTCTTGTTTGGTGAGTCTGATTCGCCAACCCTGTTGCCTGCCTAGATTCTGCTTGAGCTTATTCTTCGCTACCACCCCAGGGTATGCCTTTTTTGTGCTCTTGACTCACAATTGCATGACTTACTCCATCCAGGGAAAATCCAGCAAATTTTCGCCCTATGCGCAGAAGGTTAGCTTATCGCATCAAGTGCAAGATGAAGATGTTGTCTCCAGTGAGTGCTATAGCAACACGATGTACAAGTGAGATGCTGTTAGCTGACCGGGCTATGTGTTAGTTTTCACAAAGTAGAGCATGGGCAAATGATAGCACAAAGCCGGCTGTAGTAGAGTGCACATACATGCTATCCTTCTTGCAAAGTTATCTGTCGTCCTGTCGTCATAGTTTTGCAAGTATTCCGAGATGGGTGTATATCCGAAGACCTGCCGGGTCGGGTTCCGTTGGTGATGCGATTTCAACTGCTCATTCAATCGCAAGTTGATGGATGTCGCAAGCATCCCCTCTTGGACCCAGTGGACTCACTGGCGTTCGCTGTTTTCCGTGAAGATACTTTAAAACACAATTACCGAACTCCTCCGCCTTCTACAACCCCGTGCCCATCATTTAAATTTCACTGATCGTGTGGTAACTTCCTGACTAATGATTTGCCTTCCTCCCCTCTCAGCCTGAAAGCAATGTACAGATATCTCGCCATATAAAAAGAAGTGTGCTCCGCGGAATCTATTGCACTTCACCTCCCTCCCATGACCATCGCAATTTCTCCTATCTCGTCCCACACTTCGGCCTCCGATGTTGAACTCATATTTCTCGGAACGGGCACATCGAGCAGCCTTCCGCACATCGAGTGCTTGACGGAACCAGCCGACAGTACCACACCTCCATGCCGGACCTGCTTGTCGACACTCCAGCCGGAAGGGAAGAAAAACATTCGTCGAAATACTGGTGCCGTGCTGCGAGTAAAGGGGAAGGATGGACATCCGGTGTAAGCGTTTAGAGTTTAGCGGATATTTCAATGACCCGTGACCGCGATTTTCGTCAGGACTATAGTCATCGACGCTGGCAAGACCTTCCAAGCTTCAGCTCTCGAATGGTTTCCGAAGTATGGGCTTCGCCGAATAGACGCGTTGCTCATAACACATCCACATGCAGATGGTGCGAGAGCTATCCCATTCAATCACCACCGACCCTCACCCTCAGTCGACAGCGATGAACGGGCTCGATGATCTCCGAGGTTAGTTACTGGCTCTCCCAAGTCTTAATGAGATCTCGCTAATGACTGGGAATCAAGCTTGGACTTTAAACAAGGCTATCCAACCACACATCGACCTTTACGTCTCGGAGCACACCTTCATCGAGGTGCAGAGGGCATTCCCTTACCTCGTAGCGAAGGAATTCGCATCGGGTGGTGGTGATGTTTGTCAACTCTCTGTTTGCGTATTTCCGTGTTTGCTGACGCTTCCGCAGGTTCCTGAATTCAAGTGGCATATCATCAACGACCAGGAGCCTTTTGAGATAGCCGGCACCGGAATACAAATACTGCCGTTTGCAGGTGTGTCTAGGTTACGGTTGCAGCGCAGAGGGATACAGCTCGTAACGCATGAATAGTGCACCATGGACGATTCTTCTCCAGAGTTCCACCACCAACCTACGCCGTAACGCCAAACGCAACTCTACCGCCGACGCCTAGGGCCTCAACAGCAGTGCTTCCCATCACAAGATCGAACAGTCTCTCAAAGGCGGCGACAATCCTGAACGGTGGCGCTGAGAAGGCCGAGGAAAAGATCTACCCATACCTTTCGTTTGGATTCAAGATAGAGAACAGGTTTGCGTATCTTTCCGACGTTTCAAACATCCCGGACCACATCTGGCCGATTCTAGAGCCGAGGAAGGGGGATGACGGAAGGGAGACCCGAATCCCCCTCCTCGTCATGGATTGCTTACGACTACGCCCACACACGTCGCACAATGGTCTGGAAGCGGCCATGGCCATGACTCGGCGAGTGAACGCTTCGAGGACCTACCTGACCGGATTCAGCCATGAAGTTGCACACGAAGAATATGTGAAGCTGACTGAAATCGTCGGGGGTGCTGAATACGACGCGGACTCGCTCAGTGAGAATGAGCAGGCTGGGCTGAAGCTCCTTGGACAGGGGCCCAGCCAGTGGGTGCGCCCTGCACACGATGGACTCCGGATTCTCGTCAAACCCAGCGAGGAAGGCGAAGTGACTGTTACGGACGAGACCTATTATTAGACTTGAAATATGTAATTTATTAGATATAGAATATCATTCCCACGGCTGCGTCGCGTTCACAGGCCGTGCACTTGCCGCGGAATACTCCAGTCCTTCGCTCCCAACCCCCACGACAGCACTCCTCTACCAGCCTGAGTCTCTAGCACAATACCAGGCGGTCATCGGCCGTCAGTGCCAGCCGTGCATGAGAAAACAGTGCCCTAGCCTTCACCATGAAGTTCTTTTCTCAGTCCTTCCTGTATGAGTGAGTGTCTTGCCACCGAGTCTCAGCACAGATCGACATGTTGACCACCAATGCAGTGACAATTGGCCCATAGTTTCTCTTGCCTATTTCCTGCGCTATCCAAACCCTTACGCCTCGCATGTCCTGTCCTGCGACGTCATCTCACGCGAGCATACACCATCTGGCACACTTTTGACCACCCGGCTCATTCTCAAGCGCGGCAATCTCCCGAGGTGGTTTCCGAAGCAATTTGTGTCTCGAGCAGAGTCGTGGCTTGTTGAAGAGAGCGAAGTCGATCCATTTGGCAAGGTAGTCAAGTGCCGGACCAGGAATCTCGACAATGTCAAGATCATGCGTGTGGAGGAACTGGTCGAGTTCAGACAAACGGAGGCGGAGTAAGCTTCCTATCCTTTTTTTCTCTCGTTGCGGCTGCCTGACGGCCTGTTCTTTACAGCAAAACACTTCAGCATACTGAAGTGCGAATTGTCTCTGGATTCGGGTGGGGATTGACGAGACGGATTGAAAACTACGGTATCACCAGGTTCAAGGCGAATCTCCAACGCGTGAGTAATGCCTGAATGCTGTTTGGACAATCGCTGACCAGTCGGCAGTCTCGCGAAGGTGTACACCTCATGCTCGAACTTCTACGTCAGTCTCGGCTTCAGCCGATGGGTCTCGGCGGCCCTCCCATGCCCCATCTTCTTCCTGCCGTACATGCCATCTCTCCAACTGAAAGACGCGACGAACCTTCAGATCCACCCAAAGGCGCCTGGTCGAGATTTCGAGGCTGGTTTTCTTCATCTTCTCCCCGTTGAATAGTAAAAGTAGTCTGACCCTGACATGCAAGCTGCCTTCCGACTTGCTGGAGTTTTATATAATGTTAGCACCACCACGCTCATCTCCATTCCTTTTGCATCGACATCACTGTACTTGTAGTAATTTTGCACCTAAGAGTACCTAGCTCGTGTATAGTTTTATCCTATTTGGTTCCCGCGCGATTCGTCCAACTTCCTGAGTTTCGTCACTCTGTCAGTGTTTACGACTCCGGCGCTGCGCTGAATGTATGTTTCGACGTAAAGCAACGGTATCCTCGCATATTTGGATGCGTCGCTCCTGAAGCTCTCCCAGAATACCATTGCTATACAGCCCCAACATGTATTTCCCGACTTCCGCGGCGCGACACTTGGCCACAATCCCTGGACTTCCAAACATCCCGCCTGAACATGTTGTGGCCCTTGTTCCAAGCCCCCGACGTTCTCTCTTTTGTCTCGTCACAAGAAATAGCATTGCAGTATGGGTCGTAAGAGTGCGTGTTCACCGTAATATGCTTGTTCCAATGCCTGTTCACCCGGGCCTCAGCCCGCAGCATCCTTGGCGCTGCATTCTAGGACGCCAACGTCAATATTAGAGCATGGAGAGAACCTCGATGCCTGGTGGTCTCCGGAGAGCGATAGGATTGTCATCAAGGTGCGGTTCGACATTGTAAGTGATTCGTAGAATGCTCACAAGTCACATTATTGGAAGACGTCAGACTCGTACCTCGTCCTGGTATCAGTCGAATACAAGGCGGACGAGCCTGTTTGTGGGCCTCCGAATGTATCATTGAATGCGCAAAGAAGTTTCCTGGCAGGACCAGGAGAGGGCCTTCCAATGAAGGCCATTAGCTTACACTTTGAGGGAGTCGTTCGCGTGGAAGGTGAACTTTTGAGGTGAGTCAGGTTGTTCCTGGGAAGGGAGAGAGTCTAATATTGGCGTTTCGCGTCTAGCGTATCGCCAAGGAAGGGTCATCTATTTTTCTCTACCAAGACCCCCTCCACTGTGCAGAGAATGCCTTGGCCGACGGACGAAGAAGGTTTGGACGCGGAGAACCCGGCTCAGATGGGCTATGACACCTGGATAGTGAATGAAGATGATTTCGGTTGGCTCGTCGAGGAAGATGGTACGCTCCTCTCACTCTAATAGACTCAGGCTCATCTGGGATCTAGTGGCTGTTGTGGATATGGTCTACTCTCGTCCAATTGGTTCAGAAATCTGGATCACTTCTGACGGGAGGGTATATCTTGTGCAGTTGCACGAAAGCGGGGCTGACGTTCATGTGAGATCCCTGTTTATTGACCTAGTCGCGTTCTCACAAGCCCGTGCAGTATGAAGATCATGACACACCAATTTCGGGGAATGAGCAAGAGTCAATAGGAACTGTTGGATGGCACGGCTCTTGCATTCACAACTTTGAGACCCCCAAATGGGTCCAGAAGCAACGTTATGTGGATCCAAACGAACATAGCGATGACCAGGATCGTAGAACATGGGAAGAGCCCAGGAGAGCGACAGCTGTCGCAGTCAATCACCGCTTTTCTGTTTTTGCTATTGGGACCACTAGGTAGGTGTGGAAGGATTCTACTAAATCTCTCTTTTATAACTCCCTTTTCTATCAGCGGCCAAATTGAATTCACACCATTCCCATCCCAAGGGAATGTGGTGCCCAAATCTCAGACTATATCCATCCCCAATGCTTACAACAGACCGACTGGCGAAGTCCGTAGCTTAGACTGGAGTTCCGATGGGTATGTATTAGCTGTCGGGTGGACAAACGGCTGGGGCGTGTTTAGCGTTGGTGGGAGATGCCTCGCTTCCAGCTTTAATATGGAGCATAATGTCGACATGTCCAAGTAAGTCAGTGTCAAGTGCATGCGACCAGTGCTGACCGCCCTTAGATTCCAAGATCCATTCATGTTCGGAGTTCAGGACCTCGTAAGTACGAAATTTCTATCGGCCTCTCCCACAACCTCAGGTGTATACAGTTCTGGGGTCCTGGAAATTTCGACCTGTTCTTACTTTCACGTAAGATGGTCAAAAGTGAGCTTTCACCCTGTCATCAAAGCTCAAAATTGAGTTGGTAAGGCGACTCGCAGGTCTCTATTGTCCCATTCGCGAAAAGCGCAACTACAGGACAGCTCAGTCCAGTGAGGGTTTTTCACTGGAAATTTCGTGTCTTTTACTGAGTATCTACAGGATAATACGCGATATGCTTTCCTTCAAATGGACGATCGCGTTCTTGTCTATCGCGGCGCGGACCAGCCAGATATGAGCGTCATCAGCCCGGAAGCAGACGTTTGGCAGCACATCAAGGTGCACCACCCCGTATGAGAAGGATTTCAGCCGCTAACTGCAAAGCAGATACCGCAGCAATACCTTGCGAGCAATTGGCCAATCAAATACTCCTCGCTGAGTTCCGACGGAAGATTGGTGGCCATTGCTGGTAGACGCGGTCTTGTTCATTACAGCTCAACATCTGGCAGATGGAAGTCCTTCGGGGACGAGGCGCAGGAACAATCATTCTCTGTCCGAGGAGGGATGCTTTGGTTTCACCATGTTCTTATTGTTGCCACTGAGTCATCCAAGTCTTACCAGGTGCGTATCAGCTTCTCTCGTCGCCGTACGAGATCATAATCGAGATTTATAGATACGTCTCTATTCGCGTGATTTGGAACTGACCGGCCAAAATGTTTTGCACCGAGAGATTCTGACCTCTCCAGTGGTTATCCTGTCGTTGGTGGACAACTCGCTCCTTGTTTATACCCTCGACAATACGTTGTATCACTACCTAATCGTGCCAACCCCGGATTCCATCCGACTTCACCTGTGCGGCAGCATCACCTTCAATGGTATTATCGCTTCGCCCACGGCTGTCAGGATGCTAAGTTGGATGATCCCGACTTCTCAGAAACGTGAGCGTTTGCTACGCTTGTCCCCATATGCCGCTAACATTGAGCGCTAGACCTTGGGGACCCCGTCGACGATCTTTCAGTAGCAACCGTCTTAATGGTAGTGGGGGGACAGCTCATTCTTCTGAGACCTTGCAAGGTATGGAAAGCCATCTCCAATCATTCCCCACTGACTCGGTATCACCAAAGGCGGCAGACCAAGAGGTCAAATATGATTTACAAGTTTTCGCAGATCGCATCGAATTCTGTTGGATTCATCTTCGTGGGATTGGCGCGCTAGAAAACTCCCTCTGGGCTTACGATGCTCATGGAATGAGGATTTGGCTAAATGCGCTCTCCATGGAGAAGACGGCTTCTGAGGACGTGGACAGTCTCGATGTCAAGGAAAGTGTGAGCATACCATTGGATTTTTATCCGCTTTGTGAGTTTTACCTTCAAAATCTTCTGATCGCCTTCTGACACATTTCTGCAAAGCTGTTCTGATGGACAAAGGCATCATTATCGGTGCTGAGCATGAGATTGCTACGAGGATGAATCTACCATTCGTCATGTTCCGCCACACTACTAGCGTAAGTTTCTCGTGTCCTATGATAGATGATTCTGACCTCCCAAAAGTCTCATTTGTTTTTGCAACATATCCTTCTATACTACCTTGGCACCAAACAGGTCAAGAATGCGGTGCAGTTCGCATCGCACTACCGCAAGCTTGTCTATTTCTCCCATGCCTTAGAAATGCTTCTACATACCGTCGTGGAAGCAGATGCTGCTCAGGACGAATCAGACAACAAAGTCTTGCCCATCGTTGTCGACTTTTTGGACCACTTCGATGTATGCTTGGATGTAGTCGTTGGATGTGCGCGTAAAACAGAAGTCGACCGCTGGCGGCGTCTGTTTGATATTGTGGGGAATCCAAAGACGCTGTTTGAGGTAGCTTGTTAGAAAATCCTTCTCGGGACCCTTCTCTGACCAAGTTCTAGGAATGCCTATCGGCAGGGAAATTGAAGACCGCTGGAAGTTATCTTCTAGTACTGCACACCCTCGAGCAACTCGACTCCCATAGCACAGATGCTATACGCCTACTCAGGTGCGCTGTAGAAGAAAAGGAATGGGGCTTATCCAAGGAGCTGCTCCGTTTTCTGCACTCCATTGATGACACTGGAGGTGCTCTCCGTCACGCAGTCGCGGAATTACAACTAGAGGAGATGTCTGTCTAATTTTAGAATGCGAATTATGTATTAGGTATCTGTACACCAAAAAGGAACAAAAGTCTGCTGTCAGAAGTCGTGGTAATATCTAATGGCGTCTTCACAGTCCATTTCTTCTTCGAACCCGGCGGCGTCCAGCCCGCTTGAATGGCCGTACCACTCTAAAACTCGAGGATGGGTCATTACCTTGGTAGGTTCGAAGTGTAGGATCTGGAGATGTTCTAGTGTCGTTGCTCTCGAGATAGCGACGTATGCTAATACGGAACATTGTTAGATATTGACTGAGAGAGCTTGCTGTACGCTGACCTTGACCCTTCTCGAACGTGCGCTTCAAGTCAACCTTGACTCGCTCTAGCGTCTGCCCTTGAGATTTATGGACACTGAGAGCCCAGGCAAGAATCAGAGGCACCTGGAGCCGACGTGCTTCCATCTTCCCTTCCGCGTTATTAAGCTCAAAGTCGACAGGCGTTATAACCCGTTGGTCGCCGTTGATGAATTTCACAACAGGCCATGCCCTGGCAGGGAGAGAGCTCCGGCTGCTATCTGGCAGAAACACGCCGTCTTTCTCTTCACTCCGAACCATCGTCTCATCCTGTGCGAGCTCCGAGAGTGTACTGAAACTGACGACCTTGCCAATTGACCCGTTAACTAGTTGGCCTTGCACGAGATTTTTGATGAGCATGACTTGGGCTCCAACCTGATTTTTCGTGAGTCAGCAGCGCTCGATGAAATGACCTTATCACTCGTACCTTTAGCGCTATCCTTTGCTGACAGACGAGCTTCTCAAGGAGTTGATTTCTACGCTTCTCCGAGATATATTTTCCATCGCTGTCTACTCCGGACATGTCATGGGCCGTAAATGTTTCCTCTTTTCCTGGCAATTGATTAAGGCGGCTTGAGTTCGCGTACTGAACCTCGTGCCTCATTGAATACCTGAGTAGATGTCAGCAATGAGAAGGGGGTTGGAGGAAGCCCTGCATACAATTCAGTTGGCTCTATGCCATCTGTGTACTGGACCTTTCTCGAAAGGTTTTGAAACGCGAGGATCGTTTCTGGCTGAAGCTCACCAAATCTCATTTCGTTGAGCATGTCGACGAACCCTTGAAATAAATGAAGAGCTAGTCGAATGGAAAAGGAGAGAAACTGAAGTTGGTACTTACTTTGATCTTTCTGGCGGAATACTTTATTGAGCATCATGGGGCGTCCGACGCAGGCGGTCCATTTTTCAGCCTCAAACGCAAACTGAGCCGGAATTTCAATCCCTTTAGAATCTTTCCCGCTGATAGGAGGAAGTTGGCAAAAGTCTCCACAGAGAACAAGCTTAGTGAATGAGATCAGGTTCAGCAGTGTTGTCGAGTTCGATTTTCCCTCACTTGTATTCCCCCAAAAGGTAGTTCACTACGGCGAAGCCCCCGACCGATAGTTTCCTTCACGGAGCATGAGCAATGCGAGGTCATGTAGAAGCACAGAGAGAGAACGTACAAGTTTGTCAAACAGATTTCCATCAAGCATTGAAACTATAAGGGAAAACTCAACGGGGTGAAACAGAGCAATTATCAAAGCTCGTACTTTCGTCGATGATCAGGGTCCTAGTGCGATGCCACCGCTGGACTACGGGGCGAAACTTCTCATTGCCTAAACATTTGCCAATGAAATTCTTGGCAGCTTCCTGTCCCAGGCCTATACCTGCCCATGAGTGAAGGGTACAGCCCCCAATATTCACCGCCGCAATGCCAGTAGTGGCAGTAATAGCGAGAGTCTCGGATTCACGACCCCCGCAGTGATCTATGATTTCTCGTAGCAAAACGGATTTGCCAGTTCCTAGAGTATTGTAAATGGTTTTGTTTTCAATAGAGCTCCCACCAGAGTAGATACCTACCTGCAGATCCCGTGAAGAACACATTTTTCCCTGCCCTTACTGCATTGAGAACAGCCTGCTGTTCGGGCGAGAGAACAATTGCAGTTTTTAGCTTCGGAGAGACAGAGTCGAGAGCTGCTTGCTCGGCCGGTACCGTATTACCGGGTGGTTTCTTAGGAGCAGGAGACAGCCTCGGGTTGTCATCGTCATTCGAAACGATGATTGAAGTTGGCTCTATACTCGGCTTGGACAGCCCATCTTCGTCGTCAGAGATAACAATAGGGGCCTGCGGTCCTGACCCTGGGGCAGATGTATTCGCTCTTGGATGAGCTTGTATAATATATCAAATTCAAAGTCCACCTGTTGAAGTAAGATTCTACCCACTGGCTAGCCAGTCCTCGGCATCCTTTCTGCTCCGGAAACTCTTGTGAACAGCTCCAGGAAACCTGGAAACCTAAAAGATTTATGGTTAGGAAGACCGCCGTACATGATAGCTCCCCCGATCAATTTACCTTGTTTTTACACTGAGACACGTACACCTGTAAGTAGGAGTACTGGAGGGCGAAAGGGGGACTTGCCTCCTCCCAATTAGTGTAAATTTGAGGACCATTTCGGCCAATCAAAACAGCATAGAACTTGGCTGGTTTTGCTTTCGGCATAAGGACTGAAAGGGCAGGGGGAAAGAAATGTTCGTCAGACGCGTGAACGCGTGACAGGCGCGACGCCTCCAGTCACAGACGGGTGGATCGTTGTCACACCGTCACGCCTCAAGGCTTAAACTGGCTCACCATTCGACTCGTTTGTTTGAGCTTGGAGGATTGCCAGATGAACGGGCCACACAAGAATTATTTCCAAGCCCAAGCGTGGCTATCGCAAGCAAGGAAGCTGCAGGCCGAACTCTCCCGGGAGCAGCCATCAAGACCGAGCCTGCCCACGTCGTGCCCTGCGCCAGCCTGGAATGTGCCTGGTAGCTATGAAATATTTCCTAGTCCATCTAAGCAAATCTGAAAGATAGGTAGATTCACTGAACGCTAGCTCTACCAGCTCCGTCAATGCACAAAGCCCACCATCGAGGATGGAGACGGAGACGGAGTCTGAGCCTCCCTTGCCTTCAAACTCGTCTATTAGTAGACTTTCACCAGACGGCACTGCACCTTTTCACCCAGGAGGGCAGAGTCAGAGCCATCTCTGCACTCCCCCACGACATAGGCAAACATCGAAGAATCTAGGGGAGCGACACCGTCAGTACGAGCATGTTACTGCCACTTCTGTTTTAACTCTTTATCTGTCCATCCCCAGGACCGCGGAAATCTGCGTCATTCAGCAGTCCGGCCTCCCAGGCCCCATCCTCGGCAACGCGGGCTCAAATTCAAACATCACCAGAATGCGCTGCCCAAAATTTCAGAGGGACGCAGTCAAATCTGTCCGAAATACTAGCAAATGTTGATGCAGGATCGTCTGCGCCTACGTTTGGCCCTGTCAACGACGAGGACGTGCAATTGTCTGACGATCAGCAGCGCGTCTTGGAAGCCGTAAAAAAGGGCAAAAATGTCTTCTTCACCGGACCAGCTGGTCAGAAATCCAATCCTCTGCCAAGCACACTGAATCACACTCACAGATGACCTCAAGGGACCGGCAAATCTGTTGTAATGCGCCGCATAATTTCTTGGGCAAGGGATCGTTATAAAGGCAAGGAAAGTGTTGCCGTTACGGCTCCCACTGGAATAGCCGCTGTAAACATCAAGGGTAGATCACTGCATTCATGGGCAGGCATTAGACTCGGTAAAGAGGATGCCAAGACCCTGGCTCGACAAATTCAAGAGACAAAAGCTCAAGCCAACCGTTGGAGAAACGCTCGTATCCTTGTGATTGATGAAAGTTCGTTGAGTTGGTTGTGCTTCGTCTCCTGACCTCACCCAGTAAGCACATAGTTTCCATGGTGGACGGCATTTTGTTCGATAAGTTGGTACGGTGACCCAGGATCGCGATGGTCATGACAAGATGTAGCACTCACATGCCTTCAGGAATACATCGCGCGCATCGTTCGGGAGAATGATGAACCCTTTGGAGGCATCCAGGTCATTGCTAGATGTTTCCATGAGTGCAGATCTTCTGACGCCTTTCTCAGCTTGTCCTGACTGGAGATTTCTTTCAATTACCACCCGTTCCAGACAAGAGCTATCAATACGAGATGGCTTCCACCTTCACTTTTCAATCATCGAGCTGGTCGACCTGCATCAGTCGTCCTCTATTTCTCAAGCAAGTATTTCGTCAGAGCGACACGAGTAAGGATACATGGTTTCTGGTATATTTGCTCTCAACGTGCTCACAGTCGCGATGTAGCTTTCATAGACATCCTGTCCTCGATGCGTGAGGGCCGTATGACAGTCAGCCATTTCAGGCTCTTAAAGGCACTGGAGAGGCCAATCGTGTATTCAGATGGAATCGAGGGAACTCTGCTGCACGTTTCCTTCTCTCTTTCTAAGTGTAAACTTCTGACACCTTGCAGGTTTCCGCTCAAGAAGGACGTGGAGCGATGTAACAACAAGAGGTTGGAAGAGATCTGTGAGCCTGAGGTGCTATACAGGGCAGTCGACACCGGTGGCATCGACATACACGGGGAGTGGATCCCGAAATATAAGATCCCCGAGCTTCTCGACAGGCTCACCCTCGCACTTGACACTCAAAAATTGAAGGTAGGTCGCCAAAATCGAGTGGGCCTTCCGGCATTCTGACGCCTTTCAATATTATGAAGATTGGGGCTCAGGTCATGTTGATCAAGGTAAAGGTCTGGCTCTCGACCCTATCGGGGCATTTCCTGACCGAATTCCATCACACAGAATGTAGTCCAAGGAGAACTTGTGAACGGCAGTGTCGGGACCGTCATCGCCTTTGCAACGGTCGAAGAGGCCATTCAACATCACATCCGCATTGCGGGTGTCAATCCTGAAGATAAAAAATTTCAGGGTAGCGTCGAGGATACTCTAATTGAAGTATCAAAGGCTCTGAAGCTAAAATTATCGGAGCCTGGCTCGGCAGGGGAGGAGCAGAAACCTCTCTCGCACGGCCAAAGGGAATCTGACCCACAGTTCAGTATCGAAGAAAAGTGGCCTCTCGTACGATTTACGGATGGACGACTCTTGCTCTGCACGCCCGTTAAATTTACTGTTGTTGGGATTAAAGGAAACCTTGAAGCTACGCGACAGCAGGTTCCGTTGATTCTGGCGTGGGCTCTTTCGATTCACAAGTCTCAAGGACAGACTTTGGAGAGGGTGAAGATCGACATGGAGCACATCTTCGAGAAGGGTCAAGGTCAGTAACGCTTCCATATGACAGAACTATCTCGACAACGGTGCTGACAGCCAACACTGTAGCATATGTTGCCCTCTCTCGAGCGAGGTCAATGGATGGACTACAAATTCTCAACTTTAACCACGCAAAGTTCGTCCAGTCGTCTGCGCTGTCCTCGCTTTAGTTGATTTATATACTTCTCTCAAGGATTCAAGTCCACCCGCTCGTTCTAAAATGGCAAGAATTCTGGTTGTCCCTTGGAGACGAAGACGCCGATTTTCTGGACAGTGAAGGAGCTTTTGACAGCTTCTTTGAGCCTCTCGACGATGACGACATTCTGTGATTGGCATTGCACTGCCAATAATCCTTTCACGCTCCCACAATAGACCTCATCCCTCATATGTAATCGATATCAGGTTAATTCATTCGTAGCTGTTTACCCATAACTCTCTCTTGGACCTGATTGATTGTTCTTCAGTCTCCACGACTCAAATTCGGAGGTCCAGTCACGAGCCGACTCCACACTGAGAGCATCAAAAGCTTCAAGCTGGGACTATACACTGTTTTTGAACTTTCCAAACAGAAGTCCGAGGCGGAGCGGCGTTTCTCATTCATATGTCCCTCTATAATTTGAGATAGTTGCACAACTTGGCTCATGCGCATCCAAGTCCGAAATTCCCAGGATGGCCAAGCAAAAAGGTATCGCGATGAAAGTAACGAGTGGTAGTACAAGCTGGAAGGAATTCGAAAGAAAAACAGAACAACTGACAGGCAGACAGTCCGAGGAAAATATCGACCGACTTACTAGCGCTACAACAAAAAATGGTACAACAGATCATCGAACAGACGAGGCGGGTAACTAGTCCAGCAAACGAAGGTGGAATGGCCCGAACCAACAAACGAAGGAGAAAATATAAAAGCACATAAAAAACAAACAAGAAAGTCGAAGCCAAGTAACCTGTACCCGAACATTCCCAGTGGAATCGAAAATCAAAGTACGATACATAGATGGATGTTACTGCAATCACTGGGTTGGACCATTGGCATTCGCTGGATTGCTATTATCGCCATTGGACGTCACGTTTGCATTCGCATTCACGTTCACATTCGTATTTGCGTTCATGTTGGTATTCGCGTTCGTTGGTGAGCCGTCTGGTGTCGGGGCCACTGGGAAAGGGTATAACGTCTGCGAAGCCGTTAACGGAGTTGCAGGTCGGTTACTCTCCAGACTAGTCCGGGTATTCTCGCTGGAATTTCTCGAGTGGGGAGCAAGAATATTGGCGCTATTCCCACTTGCCGATTGACTCGACGGTGCCTTCGCATGAGCAGGAGTGGGTGACGGGGAACTAGGAGTGCGAACATCATCATCATCATCGTCAACATCATCACTGCTGTATCCATCCTCCTCCTCTTCGGTGGGGAGCGGAGGGAGCTGCGAATTGGGACGAGGCTTCTGCGGTGACGTATTGTTTCCATGAGTCCGAGAGGACGGGTGTATACTGCTCACGGGCCGGGGAGGTAACCGCGGTGTGAAATCCTGGGGAGAGCCTTGATCGTTGACCTCAGACAAGGGAGGAACAGTGCCGACTTTGGTATTCTTGGAGCCATAGTATTGGGGTACTGGATCGGTAGCAGGAGTTGGTGGAAGCGGGGGAGAACTAGCCACCGGGTCCTCGAATATTTGACGATAGTATATGATGAGATCCTCCATCAGGGTATCCTGATTCGCAAGAAGTGAAAATTTGGCCTATATCAAAGTTGAAAAACATTACCTTGTATGTCTGAACACTGAGCAAGTCTCCACCCTTGGGCATCTCATCTTCCCCGAAAATGACGCTGCCAAAAACAATCGCAAGGTTTTTAGGGTCCATCTTATTCTTCTCGCTATGGGCGACCACTCGTCCCAAATGCTCGAGAAGAGCTTTCAGAACCGCTTGATGAACAAGCGGGAGCCTGCGTATCTTGGAGCGGAGCAGAATGAAATTGTTGGCTTGATGCTCAGCTATCAAAGACGGTGAGGGCCATGACGCGGTAGAGGAGTGAGAATAAGTCACCTCGTTCCTCAGTATGATGCATACGGTCTTGAAGGGGGAATCTGAACACCGGCTCGGGCAACTCCCGTAAATAGAGCTATAGAGGGTCCGGTCAATATCAATTGGCGCTTTGATAGGTGGAGCCGCTACCAACCTTCAACAACGAAGCTACAGCATAAACATCATCTTTGGGAGCGAGCTCAAAATCAGCTTCATCCTTCTCTACGTCGTGTTGCAACTATCGAAGGCGTCATTAGACCTACTGCATCGAGAGAGCAAAACGTCAAGATTCTCACAGCTTGAACAAGAGCATGGCGCCCAGAGACCTTCACAAGGAGAGTCAGTTTGGACGGAGATGATCGAAACAACAAGAACGAACCCTATAAATACCCTCGTGATCCAACCCACGTTTGTCAATCTCTTCAATACAGATTCTGAGAATCTTGGGTATATCTCCTTCTTGAAGACCTTTGGAAGTTGCATAATCTACCAGGCTGAACCCAAAGATCAAATCATTGCACGGTCCAACTTGACCATGCTCGTAAAGAGTGGGGTCGGGAATAGCTGAAGCAAGCGATCGCGGAATGACTGATTTGACCTTGGCAAGGTCCTTTTCTGGGGAGATTTTATCGACAAAGGTGCGAACGTGGGACGAAAGCTGGGTTTGGGTTGTCCAGGTAGCACTGAAGTTCCAACAGTCAGGCAGAGAGTAGAACGCCAGTATGAAACGCATACGTCATATTATCCGAGTATTTGACCAAGGCCCGCTTCAACACCGTTGAAGATTCCTCTACAAGTGTCTCTAAACTCTATTCAAAAAGTCAGCTTATACGGTTAAAATATATGATTCTATTATCTTGACCTTGTATCCGTTTTCAAGAATTTTGGTTCTACGAAGGCGAAGGGTCTCTAGCCAGTGAACTCCTTTGCGATATTCCTTATCTATAAAGATCCTCATTTAGACATGGCCAGAAAAAATAGGAAAGTTGTTTACCAGCTTCCTCAGCCTCCCTCTTTGCTCGAGCATTGCGGAAAGCTTGATTTTCTCGACTTCCAAGACCATCCGGTACACCACGCTTGTCAAGGAATCCACCGATAATTGAATTCAACTGTTTCTTGCCTACACAGAGTGAGTGGGGAGCAGTGGAATCTAGTGGAGAAAGGTACCGTGGTGAGCGAGATCTGAAAAGGGAGTTGTCCCCGAGGGCGAGCGGTTCCGAGCGGAGGGAGCACTGCCTGACGGTCGGCGGTCAAGAGGTCTCAGTGGCTGAGGGCCCGTCACGGAGGGGCGGGATGGACCAGCGGGCTGCAACTTGGGATTGTTCAGATAAGTGCTGGGGTCTGTGGAGGGAGGGGAAGTCGATGGAGCTGGAGCAGTCACACGTCTTTGCTCCTAGGCAATAGTGAGTGCCAGATCGTGCGCCTGATAGTGAGCAAACAAACCTCAACCTCGCTGAACTTTTTCGCATATCGGGTCTTGAGCTTTGGGAGGACCGTTTCCGCATACTCGGAATAAGCCGCCGTTGAATCCTTTATGTCTTCTTTGATGCGTTTGCGAGTACGGTCCTGGGTTTCCTAGAGTATCTGTCAAGCATTGGAACGGAGGGGAGTGGGCGAAATAGCGTGCCTTGAGAGTGGTGAGCGGATTGATGACATCTGTTGTGAGAGTGGCTAGAAATGCCTGGCGTGCTTGAGACTCTTAGGGGGATTTGAGAGCCGGTAATGGGGTGAAAGGTGAGAATGGTACCTCGTTCAATGTTATCGACGACTTCGCCCCAGGCGCTCCGGGCTGTCGACAGGTCCCCACGATCATCTATCTGGGCGTCGACGGATCTAATCTTGCGATGCAATCTCTTTAGAGAATCGACACTAGAACAAAAGGGCGATGAATGGCGAGGCTGCGGGGCAAGAGGGCAGACGTACTAGACCTCTTCTATTCGTTTCCTGCACAGCGATGAGCACGGTGGTGGTGGACGGGGGAGATGGGGACACTGACCGCTCCTGGAAAAAAGCCAAATACGAGTCGGAGAGGTATCGAAGATGGAGGTCGAAGACTGGGGTGGGCCCCTGGATGGCGTTGGCCTCTGAAAAGGAGGAGCGGGAGGAGGTTGGTTGTGGTTGCTCCATTGCATTGACAGACGCCAGATTCCAATTCCAAGTGAACCTGAACGACTGACCAGGACCCCGGCCACCCGTCACGTGCCTCTCTCCGACGCGTCCACTTTCCACTGAACAGTGAAGACGGTGGACGTAGGCAAATTCTGCACAGTATATATAGAGCCGTCAGAACTGGAATATATTCCTCTTCCAAGACCCTCAGCATTCGCAATGTACGGAATGGAATGTCATACGGGGATGAAGCGCTATTTTTAGCTCCTGATCAAACCGCGCCAAGCGAACACCTGGGCGTGTGCAATACTGTGATGAACATATTTGCTCGAGTTGCAGAGAAGAAGTCGCCTTAACAGCCTTATCGCTCTCTTCCCAGCTACCTCCTCCCACCCCATGCCTGTTGCGGCCCACCTACACAGGCTGGGCGCCAGCTCAAATCCCGCTCATTTTCTTCTCCAGATACCAGGTCAAGTCTCCAATTTTGTGTTGGCCACTGCGAAGAAGGGAAAAACTCGGTGTGCACCGTTTTCCGCGTCTTTCTAACGCCAGCTCATCCTTTCTCCTACATAGCATATGGAAGGACTCGTTGACCATTCCAGTCTACGTCGCCCTCGTCTCCGCTTTCGTTCTCGTAGTCCATATTGTTGCAACAAGACGAGCCGTACAGCGTTTGTGGAAGCGCCTCCGGCACCAGCCAATTCTCGAATCGGATGAGGACCCGGCCCCGAGAGTACCCCCACCGCGCGAGGCGACTTTCACTGCGGAGATACAGGATCGAGTCAAGATACACGGGGGCGCTGTCACTTTCGGGTTCAAATTAGCGCGTCTTTTGGGCTGCATCGTCTTCCTCTCCCTGTCGATATACACCACTGTCCTGGACGAAGAATCTCGCGTTGGGGCCAGCCTCCTGGGCAAAAAGCGCAAGAAGAAGCACCCCAAAGACCCCTCCAAATTTACGCAGAAAGAGTTGCAGGATTTGGCTATTTGTTTGACCAGCGTATGTTTTTCGCGCTCACTCCTCCTCGGCCAGCCACTCACACGACCATTCAAACGCCACTCTTCCAGTTGTATGCAGTTCTACTTTCCCTCGTCACAGTCGGAAACAAACGCCGCTGGAGCAAGACCGCTGCTCGTCATCTCAATATTTTGCTTCTGACATTTGTCGGAGTCTACATCTATCGAGATATCTTCCCTCTAGCGACTTTCAATCGTTCCCCTATTGATATCGGTCAGGGATGGCTTCTCTATGCTAAGCTCTCCGTCCTTGCCGTTGTTGCCGTTATTATCCCGTTGGCCATTCCGCGCCAATATACTCCCGTAGATCCCAAGGTATTCCGGTAGCCAATCTCGGTGGACTCTCTACTCATACCTAATCACAGGCACCTATGGAGACTCCGAATCCCGAGCAAACAGCATCCTTGTTCTCTCTCTTGACCTACTCTTTTTTGGATCCCATCGTTCTCCTCGCAAACAGAGTTCCACACTTGTCGACTGATATGCTTCCACCTCTTGCTGACTACGACTATGCAAAGAATCTTCGTGCAAACAGCTTCCCTGTAAGCTGTTTCATCAAACCAGGACGATTCTATTCTAACATCATCACCTGTAGCATCTCGACGCGTTCATGAACCCTGACAAGCGCCATCTGTTCTTCAGACTGATGCGCGTCTTCAGAACAGAGTATATTGTACTCTCTCTCATGATCGCCATTCAGGTCGTCGCTGGTTTCGCGTCTCCATTTGGTGTCAGGAATCTACTCCAGTACGCTCAACCCTTTCTCTTGCTCCTATCGCGCTCCTTGCTTACCAGAACCCAAGTTACATCGAAACCGGCGGCGAGAAAGCCACCATCAAACCATGGTTCTGGGTTCTATGGCTATTCCTCGGCCCCACTATCAGTTCGATTGCATATCAGTGGTACATTTTCATTGCCGTAAGCCATCTCATTATCATCTTTGAGCCCGGCTCGTCAATCCTCAACAAAACACATTCCATTAATCTAGACCCGTACCTTGGTCCGGGCCGAGTGCATCATCACCCAACTCGTCTTTGAGCACTCTCTCAGAATCCGAGTCAAGGCAGAGGCCCCCTCGGAAGGTGATGGTGCTACCGGCAGTGATGCATCCACCATCAACTCTGCTGCTGAAGAGTCTGACGGGAACGGGAGCGGTTCTGTCAGCGAAGACGAAACCCTGCATTCTCAAGGTGTAACAGAATCGACATTGACGGCGCAAGCCTCGTCATCAGAGGACCAGAGAGCCGAAACCAGGAGCACCAAGTCGACCTCGAGCAAGAAATCCGAATCAAAAGCTGGAAGTGACAAGTCTGGGTCTAGCAGCGCGAGCAACCTTGTTGGGAAGATCAATAACCTTGTCACGACTGACCTGGGCAACATCGTGGATTCTCGTGATTTCCTGTATATGGTTCTCTATATTCCCTTGCAGATTACGCTGTGCATTGCTTTCTTGTATAATATTCTCGGGTGGAGGTACGTCGACGGTTCTACTACACTCTATTACCGTTTGCTAACAACCTTACAGTTCTTTCGTTGGATTAGCTGTCATGATCCTGTTGTTCCCTCTCCCCGGGTACGTGGCCAAGCTGGTGCAGGACGTCCAGGTTATCCGTCTCAAGAAGACAGACGCTCGGGTCGAAACCGTCTCAGAAAGTGTGTATTCTCCGTACCCTTCGATTATTATACCCGCCTGAGCCTTGCTTCCAGCCATGAACGTCCTTCGCATGCTCAAGTTGTTTGGGTGGGAAAGGAAAATGAATGAGAGGATCGCTGAGAAACGAGACGAAGAGCTCTTGTATATCTGGAGGCGTCAGATTCTCGACTTGATCAATGGCTCCTTGAAGTAAGGTCCTGGCTCTTACTGATAGTGCCCTTCACTGACTCTCTTTTCATAGCTTTTTGATCCCCATTGCTACCATGGTTGCGAGTTATTCAACCTTGTAAGCCACATATACGTCTGCATCACGAAGGATTCACCTCTGACAATTTTTGTAGCACTGTCATCATGGAGCGCCAACTCAGCGCCTCTATCGTGTTCAGTTCCATGACAGTATTCGACATGCTTAGGGATCAACTCCATATCGTCTTTTTCGTCGTCAACCAGTCAATCACCGGTAAAGTCTCCCTTGACCGTGTCGACGACTTCTTGAAGAACGTGAGTGTGCTTGTTTCAAAGCTGTCGCCCATCGTATTAAGCAGATCTATGATCTAGACCGAACTGTTGGATCGATTCACCCTCAAGAAAGACGATCAAATCTCCCTCTCGAGTACACCAGCCGAATTCGAAAGCAAAATTGGCTTCAATGCGGCGTCGTTCACTTGGTCCAGCGACTCGGACGGCTCCTTGACACCATCGAAGCGCAAGTTCATACTCAGGGTTGAGGATAAGCTTGTTTTTGCCCCAAATAAGATTAACCTCATCGTTGGACCAACCGGTTCCGGGAAGACCTCTCTTCTGATGGCTCTCTTGGGTAGGCCTCCGATCCGTTTCTCCTGCACATACTTTGAGGGTGTTGCTGACTGACACTGGCGTTTAGGCGAAATGCACTACATCCCTCTGTCGCCGGACTCGTGGTACAACCTCCCACGCTCGGAAGGTATCGCGTACGCTGCTCAAGAGTCGTGGGTGCAAAACGAAACTATAAAGGTGCGTTCCCCATCTCCTCTCCACGGCTAGATCGGTTTGTTGACGCGGATGTGACACGGACTGCAGGAAAACATTCTCTTCGGCAACCCATATGACGAGGAACGCTATAAGCAAGTCATCTACCAGTGCGGTCTTACTCGCGACCTCAGCCTCTTCGAAGCCGGTGATAATACAGAAGTTGGAGAGAAAGGACTGACATTGAGTGGAGGCCAGAAAGCTAGAATCACTTTGGCTAGGGCGGTCTATTCTCCCGCCAAGATTTTGCTCCTTGATGACGTCCTTGCTGCCCTGGAGTAGGTTGCCCATTCTTTTCGCCCTTCTACGATTCTTAACTGACGGCTGGCGAAAGTGTGCATACCGCAAAATGGATCGTTGAGAAATGCTTCTCTGGCGATTTGGTCAAGGATAGGACCGTTGTTCTCGTGGTATGTGTTATGTTACAGAGTTGACCATCATACCAGCTGCTGATCAAGGAATAGACACATAATGTTGCATTGGCCAAACCTGTGGCTGGATTCGTGGTCTCGATGGGCTCAGACGGACGTATCCTCTCACAAGGCTCGATCTCGGAAGTGAACTTGGATAAGAAGCTGGCAAAGGAGATGAAGGTTGACGAAGAGCTGTTGAAGAAAGCTGATGACACGGTCGATGAATCTACGGACGAAGGCAACAAGCCAGCGGACGGGAAGCTGATCATTGCTGAAGAAGTGGAGGAAGGACACGTCAGTTGGAGTGCCTGTAAGCTGCCTTCCAGGCGAACTCGCTACAGAACAATTTCTGACTGATAATTTCTAGTGAAAATGTATTTCTCTGGAATGGGAGGAAACCATCCCATTCTTTTCTTCTTCTCGTTTGTCGTGGGAATCGGTCTCTGTGAAGCTGCGCTCGCCATTCAAACTTGGTTCTTGGGATACTGGGCTTCTCAGTACAGTGCCAATCCCCCTCACGAAGTTCCGATCCTCCAGTATGTGTCAGCTTTCCATTTGTGATCCAACGCTTTGCTGATGTTTTCGTTCACCTTCAGTTATCTGAGCTTATACGGTCCGTCTTGTCTTCAATGCGAAGTCATGTGTGTTTGAAGGCTGATGTTTGCTACAGGCTTACTTTTGTTGACGGCGGTCACCATCTACACCGTGGCATACGTGATTTACATCCTCGGCTCGATCCGTGCCTCTCGAACCTTGCATAAGAACCTTATTGAAGCTGTTCTAGGAACCACTCTGCGGTATGTAACTCTCCCAATTATTGGATGGCTTGATGCTCATTGTTCCGATTTCAGATGGTTGGACACGACGCCAATTTCGCGAGTGATTACTCGGTGCACGCAGGACATCAGAGCTAGTAAGTTTTAGCTCTGCCGTTCCCTTTTGGCAGTTGCTAATTTATTTTCCAGTCGATGGACCAATCTCAAACGGTCTGTGGTACCTTTCCGAAATGACCATGTCAATGGTTGTGAAGTTCGGTGCCGTGGTCATTTTGACGCCGATTTTCCTCATCCCTGGTGTTCTTGTGGCCGTGCTTGGTGGTATATGTGGTCAGATTTATATTAAAGCGCAGCTCTCCGTAAAAAGGGAAATGTCCAACGCCAAGGCTCCTGTGCTCGGCCAGTAAGTCACACCCCTGTTGCATATCACTGTGCTGACCTGACGGTGTGCTTAGCTTTGGTGCTGCAATTGCTGGGCTGAGTGAGTTCTTTATTTAGCATGAGTAACGAATGCTCATGTCTTCACAGCCTCGTTACGTGCCTATGGAGCAGAAGAAGCCTTCATTGACGAGTCTATGAACCGCATCAACAGATACACTCGCGCCTCCAGATCTTTCTACAATCTCAATAGATGGGTGTGCATTCGTGTTGACGCCATGGGTGGTCTCTTCGCCTCCGGCCTCGCTGCGTACCTGCTCTATTATCGAACCCACGGTGCTTCGAATACCGGTTTCTCTCTGAACATGGCTGGTGAGCGTCAACTGTTTACCGACCGACTGCAGTGCCTAATCGTTTTCTAGTTGGTTTCAGTGGAATGATTCTCTGGTGGATCCGGGTGTTGAACGACTTCGAGGTCCAAGGAAACAGGTACGGGTATTTTACCGTTCAATCAATTGTCGCATTGACATTCAACGATATCAAGTTTGGAGCGAGTTGAGAAATACATCAACATAGAGCAAGAACCGAAGCCGACGAAAGATGGTATTCCTCCTGCGTACTGGCCGTCAAGCGGAGCTTTAAATGTCAAGGGGCTTTCTGCGAGATACTCGCCCGAAGGGCCAAAGGTTCTCCAAGATATCAGCTTCGACGTCAAGGCCGGAGAAAGGATTGGAATCGGTAAGTACGAGTCCTTGATCTTATCATACATACGCTGAAGTCCATCTACTCTAGTGGGTCGCACTGGCTCTGGAAAGGTCTGCTCCATTGTTACGTTCCGTGTTCGAGGCTCTTGTTGAACTGTTTCTTGCAGAGTTCCTTGACACTCGCTCTGCTTCGTTGCATCTTCACGAAAGGGGAGGTTTTGTACGATAACCTCGATACGAACTCTCTCAACCTTGAAGCTCTACGCTCAAATATCACCATCATTCCTCAGATTGTGAGTTTCCTCTATATCTCTGCAGGTACACCGACCCATCATCACCCTGATCTCTAGCCCGAGCTTCTGAGTGGAAGCCTCCGCCAGAACTTAGACCCGTTCGATCAATACGACGATGCGAGCTTGAACGACGCTCTCCGTTCTGCTGGTCTCTTTTCCTTGCAGCAAGACGTCGAAGAAGGTCGCATCACCCTTGATTCCTCGATTTCTACTGGTGGATCCAATCTTTCTGTCGGTCAACGCCAGATTCTCGCGTTAGCCCGGGCTATCATCCGTGGCAGCAAGTTGCTGATCCTTGACGAAGGTGAGACATTCACTTTACTTTCTTTATCTGGGCCCTGACTTTGTTTGCCTTTGCATTGTAGCAACTTCCGCCATCGGTATGTTGGATAGGCCAGCTCTCACACTGTTTAACCACTAATATTTTATAGACCACGAAACCGACTCAATCATCCAAACCTCTCTAAGACACGAATTGGGTGCAGACGTCACAGTAATCACCGTCGCTCACCGGCTACAAACAATCATGGATAACGATAAAATCGTAAGCAAACAAACATAGAATTATAAAGAGCTACTACGATGAGTCTAACTAAAAAAATCAATAGATGGTTTTGGATGCAGGTCGAATCGTAAGTGCTCATAGCTAGCCTCCAGTCTCCAAGCACCCACCCTGACACTCTTCCCACAGGTCGAATTCGACAAGCCATCCGAGTTGTTGAAGAATCCCAAGGGAAAGCTCCGAGCACTAGTTGACGAATCGGGAGACAAGGAGCACTTGTTTAGTATGGCCAATTTCGAACTATAAACTTGTCCCAGTAGCGATAGCGACACAACATAGGCATACATAGCGACGATATATATATATTAGGGCGTATACAAGGAGAGTCTTAGGAGACTAGAGCGAAAGCATATAATTTCAGATCGGGCCGATGATAGCTGGGAGAAAAGCAAAGCGACGAGGTGACAGCAGAGACCTCTTATTGTCGTCTATAAGGTGCAGGTTCGATGTCTCGACCAGAGCGTGGTGGACCAGGAGGATAGTCCCGACGAGGAACAGATTGAACGTTGCCAGAGTAGCCATTGTTAGCGTAATGCATGTCATAAGGACCAGGAGAGCGTGCAGCGACTGGACCTGGACTAACAGAGCGGCGGCTACTATACCGCATGTCAGGAGATTCGGTCATAAGCATCGAGGAACGATCAACATACCGATAGCGGGCAGGTGGTTCAGCGCTAGCGCGGGGATAGTCACCAGGTGGAGGGTAACGAGGAGGCGATACAGGACGACCGCGGTAGTCAGGGTAGTCTCTGAAGGAAGATTAATGGCACAGTCAAAATTCAGTCAAGAGATACTTGCCTGGGAGGAGGTGGGCGATCATAATCTCTTCCAAGAGGAGGAGAACGAGGCCGGCCACCGGCAGGCGGAAGCTGCGGGTAAGACGGGGGCGGGCCATAGCGCTCAGCAGGTCGCCTGTCATATCTCTCGTAGCCTGCAGGAGGAGGTTGTGCCGGAGCTCCCGAGTACCCACGGTAAGAGTCCGGAGGGGGAGGAGGACCATAGCGCCGGCCATAGTCAGCTGCTAGCGCAGGAGGCGGAGGTCCGTATCGATCACGCTCCTGAACGGGAGGCCCACGCCGATAGTCATCATACTCACGTCCCCTGGCAGGTGGAGGTGGATAGTCTCTATAGCCTGGCGAGGGAGGCCTACGAAATTCACGCTGGGGGGGAGGCGGGTAGTCATAACGCACATCACGGGGAGGTGGATAACGAGATGGAGGATAGTCCTCTCTGGGCGCATTTCGCGGAGGATAATCGCGCTGGATTCTGTCAATTAGCTGGCCCTCAGGATATGCTCGAGAGCGGCCACTTTTCCGCTTCATCAGCTTCAAAGACTTAGAAGGGGAAACTGACGCGCCATACCCTGCTTGATTAGGGCATTCTCTGGTGAAAAACCAAATATAAGAAGGTAGTTTGCAAGGAAGCACGTAAATGAAACATACCTCGCCCAGTGCCCCTGTTGACCGCACCTGAAACAGGCGCCAGGTTCACCAGCATATTTGGCGGTGCGACCACCGCCATGAGACAATTCGACACGAATCTTCTGGCCCATGAAATAGCCTTCATTATACTTTGCTACGCTCTCTTCCGCGGCTTCACGAGTGTCGAATTCCTGGTCAATGGCGGATGAGATTCCAAAACACGTGTAACGTGCAGCTCAAGAAAGACTACTCACAACAAAGCCATAGCCCACTCTAAGGTAATGTGAGTGACAAGTGGCGACAGCAAAGCGAAGAGAGGCCACGTACTTGAGCTCAATGTTGACAATTTTTCCAAGTTTGCCAAAGCAGTTTTGCAAATCTTCCTGTCTAGTATTCTCAGGTAGACCACCAATGTAGACCTTGTTGGGCTGCTCAAGAACGGAAGAGGAGAAAACGGTAAACGCCGAGTCCAGACAAGTCAGAGAATGCATAGGGGGATTAGGAAGAGAGATTCGACAGCCCGAGACTCGTAAAGCAAGCCAGTTGAACCGAATAATGGGAAAGCGAGACCTCAGAACGAGTGGGCGCTAGAAGTGGTGTGGGTGGCGACAACCCTTCCAGGGAAAATCTCTAAGGAGCGGAGTGGAGAAGCAGAGAACTAAGCACCTTGACTTGTTTTTCGCCACGATAGCCTTCAGCCTTGTTGCCACCGTTGACGCTGGCATCGACACTGGAGCCACGAGGGGGGTAGTCCTGGTTGTTGTTTTCTTGGTCCTGATGACCATGGTTGATGTCGTCGCCAGGCAAAGGAGCTCCATTGGCAGGTTGACCGTTACCCACTGAGCCCATAGTCTGGTCTTCTTCTTGAGGAGCCCAGTTGTTTTGGAGCGCGACGTCGTCGGGTGGTGTGCTCACAGCAGCCATGGAGAAGGTAGAAGGTAAGAATGATCTGCCGTCCGAAATTTTGGACCACCGCCATTCGACGCTCAGCTCAATTTTCAGACTCCGATTCTCAGCTCAATCTAAGCACCCTTGTAGTACACAAAAAACCAAAAGAACGGATATACACATTAAGTGGTGTACGGCAGCACAAAAATAATCAACTATGCGAGTCCAACGTTCACAGATCATTAAAAAAAAGTCAAGGTATCAAAAGTTCGAACCAAAATCCGTCGAATATGTAAATCGTCAGTAGCGTGTGAGATCATCATCAGCTCAGACAAGAGTCCAGACGGCGCTCGCAACGCCAACGAAAGCCATAGCAGCGACTCCGACGAGGGCGTTGGTAGCAGCAACGACACTGGCAGCACTGTTGTTATTGTTGCTGTTTCCGCTGTTGCCTCCGTTGCTGTTGGAGCCCCCGCTGGTCCGCGTGCTGGTGGAGGAGGCTCCTCCACCCGATAGTGTGGGTGGGGAGGTGGGGACGAAGGTTGCTGATGGGCTGGCAATGCATGAGCTAGCGGCAGAAGCAGCAGCGGCAGTCGCCCCCGAGTTGACGGTACCATTGCCAGCAAAGCTGCATGCCTGGGCGTTCCTGCTCTGGGCTTCGTAGTACTGGCTCATCACATACGAGAGCTTGACGGCTACATACGTAAGTGGGATGAGAAAGCGATTCTATGCATTGTGGAGTGCCAAGAACTCACTGGGATCGCAAGCGGAAATGCGGCCATAGACACCGGTTTGACCGTCGCCACCGATGTCGACGCAAGAACCTCCTGCCTCGCCGAGGAGGCTGCAGCCAGTGTTGATGAGTTCACCGACGATAGCACTGTAGTTCCGGGTGGCCGGGGTGAATTGGCAGCTAAGCGCACTTTCCAAGCAGCCGCAGTCAGACTCGTTGGGTGTCGGTGGGAGGGTGTTCGATCCGAGGAAAGTTGATTCAGATGGGCAGGTACCATAGGTTGAGGCCGCGACGGACGATTGCGAGGGAGTGTTGGGTCCGGTGGCGCCGCCATACTGGGTTACCAACGCATCCCAGTCCGAACTCGTGGTGATGCTGTTGCCGTCGGCTGAAACAGTGACCATACCGAACTGGCCTGCGGCAGATGCAGCGGGGAAATAGGAGAAGGCAATACCTCCAGACCAGACATCTGACATATCAGAGCTGAGGAGGGCAGCGGCCTCGGTCCACAGACGGGGAGGGGAGGAGATGCATCCGTATTCACTCAAGTATGCGACGACGTTGTAATCAGCGAATTGGCTGTGAGTGCCAGCCCAAGAGCTCTGGAAGCTTGATGCACCGCACCAGGAGCTAAATATATTTGTTGAGTACGAAAGTGAGTAAAAAGGGAACCAGACGAGGACTGACTAGTCGTTCAATCCGTAGAGATCAATGGAAGTCTCCTCAGATCCGCAAGAGAGGTAGTCAGCCAAAGTGTTCCGGAAGGTGGATGCTCCGTTAATAGCCGCATATCCAACCAATTGGTTGTAATTTTTCGACTTGCTGAAGGAAAAGTTAGGGGGTAAAGTAAGCAATCGAAAAAAGGGGGACTCGCAGGTAAGCCTTGGTATCACGGGCGGCAGCCTTGACGTAGGGGGCGATTTGTGTGCTGTCGCCTAGGACGACCTCATTTCCAACGTTGTACGCGAGGACGTTGTCATACTGGCTGAAAACGTCGATGGTACGCAGATACTGGTCAAGAAGGTTGGATGACCAAGATGGGGAAAGTCGGTCAATGGAGCCGTTCATGGGCAGTGCAAGGTCAATGCTGCAGTCGCGTGGGAGTTGAGAGGTCTGTCTTCGCCGGGTAGGACGAAAATAACGCACATAGTGTAGATACCAGCATCGCTGAACGTCTTCATGCAGGCGTCGTGGTTCAGGGAGGAGTTGACGCTGTAAACACGAATTGTGTTGATCGAGGCTTGCCTGAGGTACTCGACATCCCGGGTGCAGGCGGCAGGAATGGCCAGGGGGTCGATGAAAGTGGAGGGTTCCAAGAAATGGTTGTCGTCAGACTCAATGACCTCGCCTGCACGTTGTGGGTCAGTTCCGGACGTGACGGTGGAGGACGGGCTTGTATACCTTGCTCTTGATACGCAATTCCCTTGATGTAGAACCGAGTACCATCCTCTTGGTAGAGGTAGCGACCAGTGCGAGTGACCCTGGGGATGGCATGGACGCTGGAGGCGACAAAGGCGGCGACAACTGCCAGAGCGGCAGCTGGTCGAAGAGTAACCAGCATTACGAGGAAGGGGGGACTGTAGAGTGGATGAAAGGAGAGACAGGTGGTTCAAGGTTTTATAAGAGCGCCAAGTGGGGAAGAAGAAGAAATGCGCAGCTGGCAAGCGAAGGGCAGGCAAAAATCCCAGCGCTGTGGCTGTGCTCCGCTCGTGGCTGACAGCTTGAACTTTGCGCTTAGCCCGCTCATGGCTTGTCAAAAAAGTAAAAAATGGACGAATGCGGCGCCGAGTTTCGTATCTCGACCAACATGCCCTCACTTTGAGGCTGGCCGGGGAGGGTTTCTCATGTTCTTGGCTTGTTGCTCGCACTCTAAATTTATGACAAGCATCAAAGTCAGAACCCCTTACTCCAGCCTCGAGGCGGAGCTTCATTTACCCCACCAAGAGCAAACAGCGGGTATCGCAGCCCGATATTGCAGCACATGTTATGGATCATGGAGTAGATATGGAGTGGTTAGTAGTCGTCTAATAAATCGTACAGTTAGTCGTAAGTTAGTCGTGAGCCTTTGATTGATGTAATTAATCCAGGAGGACTGCCCAGCATCATCCTCTCCAAGTGCAGCATCTGTCGAAACCGAATCCGATTAGCGATGACGCGCTGCATGCAAGTGGAAACTTACGAGATCATATAGGGAACAACGGACAGAAGCAGTGCAGCGAAAGCACCCCACAATAAGGGAATGGCTGGGCCAGACGACATCGTGATGCCCAGAGGTATTTCTCCAGCTGAACGTGTAACGAGAGGAAAGTCGTTGATGACTTGCGTCTTGTTGACGACCACAGTCCATATGCTGGCTCCAATCAGGAGCAGCAGACTGCCTGCAACTGCGAACAGAGTGGAAACGCAGAAGGTGTAGTTGTTTTTGAGGATACCTCTGGACCGGGGTCAGCCAGGAGGAAGCGGTGCAAAACAGCGCAAAACCCACGTTACAAGGGCAAGGGCAGCACAAATGGTGCCCAGGAGAATCATCCAGTACGCGGCCTTGGTAGACTGCCCGGTATATTTCGAGTTGGTAAAGTCGGAATCTGGTAGCATGTTCCTGATAATCAGAGAGTAGTTATTAGGGTTCATGTCCTCTGTCAGGGTGGTGAATGGCTGGAATTGCTGTCCAGTGGTATGATTATTGCAGTTTCCTGCGGTGTCGTTGAGGTATCCACACCGCGAGTAGAGTCCAAATTTATAGAATTGTCGAAGCCCGAGGCCTTGGGCAAGCGGAGAGCTTGCGTTGGTGGTATACAGTCCATGGATTTCATTTTGCAGAGTGACTTCGAGGGCGGCGCTAAAGAAACTGTGAGCGAACAAATCTGTTTAACCGCAAGGCCAGACACCCACCCATATCCAGATACATTGAGTTTTGCCTAGATGAAAAGCTCTCAGAACCATCCTACGGGTCGTAGGTGCACAGGTCATACCATGTAGAGACTTCGGGGAACACTGCTGGTATTGATTTGTGCGACCTAATACAAACCGGTAAGAGAGGAGGCGACGAGGACACTAGCCGAGCTCGTACATGAACGAAAATGAGCAAAAGAAGAGAGATAAACCTGGAAGAGATTAGAGGGTCAGCTGTGGGCACTGAGAGGATGCTGTGCGACGACTGACGACAACACAGAGGCGGCGCCGATGCAAACTTCTCCTCGCATACTAACGCGCATTTTGGCAGGGACACGAGGGGGGAGGAGGAGAGATGGAAAAGAAATGGAGCGCCGCAGACGGCGTTTTATCACAAAACCAACTGAACGTTACGCCCCAGAAGCGAACACATACCGCACGACGGGAGCATGTTCATTATGATGACGTAAGCAGGGCGCTGCTTTGGGCTTTCCCGGCACCCTCGGCGCCAGTTATTGGCAGGAGTCAGCACGTTTGCGGCCACTGTAATTAGCAGACGGTTTGACCTTGCCCACCATGTCCAAGCCTCCCCATATAGCCTCCCTCTTCCACAGCTCCATGACAGCCCCGACCGTGGACACGTCCCCAGAGGCCCTCGAGGTGCCAGACACCCACGAGCAGGAGGCCACCCCAAGGAGCCAGTCTCAGAGTCGCGTAAAGCGGACGATAGAGAAGACAGTAGACAAGCTAAGCCGGAGCGTCAGCGCCAAGCCGAGCTCATCGACACCGCCATCCAGCCCACGTCGTGTATTCAGCCTTTCCAGGAAGCCCAAGCACCGGTCCTCGACCGGCGAAGACGGTGCGATCCGCAGCTCTCCTCCATTTTCTAACCCTTGACCGAGTTTTAACTGCTTCTCCAGGCGCAACGCCGTCGTCGAGGCCACTCTCAATGGCCAATACACCTGGAGATGATTCTCCTTTCATCTCTCCGCCCTCTCCTCCCTTGCGACCCTCACTTGCACCCTTCCGTGGCGATGGCTCGGTACGTCACGTCAGATCGGTCTTTCCAAGTCGCTAAAGCCTTGCCATTAGATGCGTGCAGGCACCCAAACCCTTATCCAAGCGCTTCAGGCGCTTCCATGGATGATGAGCGACGCCGAAGAAGAAGGCGTCCCCAGCGATGTCTCACCGTCCGACCAAGAGAGCGACGACGACAAGTCACCGTGTAAGTCCGCCCTTCCAAGCTCCATGGTTCACGTACTGACTGTGTCTAGATACATGCAAACGTCTCTCATCGTCTATTCATGCTATCTATCGGCCTTTGGCAAGATCGCGAAGGCTCAGCGTCAAAGGTCCCTTCAGTGGGAAACAACGCACTTCTTCTCCCGTTGCAGAAGAAGAAGCTACTTCTGAGGACGCCTCCATCTCTGAAGACGAGTTGGAGCCCGACTTGGAAGAGGATACACCACGGCCGCGACACGCCAGACCGCATCACGTCCGACATCAGTCATTGTCCCAGGAAAGGGATTATCCTCTGTCACGTCCTCGGCCAGATCGCAGTGGAAGCTTATTGACGCTCAAAGGTCATAGAAAGGAACGCCTTGCCGAGAAGCTCAGAGAAATCTTCGAGTTGGATGGTATTCACGAGGTTTGGGCTGGTACGTTTACATCAACCTCATTGGTCAACCCCCTAGCTAACACAAACCCGGCACCCACATAGAAATGCCTTGCTGGTTGTTGCGATCAGTCCGTACGTACTGTCCCATTCTGGTTTTATCTCGTCTAATGCTGCTGCAGTATTACAGGGCTACATGTACCTGACAAACAACTATCTGTGCTTTTTCGCTCATATGCCTACGAGAGAGGTATTACGAGCCTTGACAAATTCTTTTTAGCTACTAACTCCACTCTCTAGGATCAAGTTCTGAAATCCGGATCTCTCAGTAAAAGGGCACAACGTACTAAGCGTTGGGTCAAGCATTGGTTTGTGCTTAAGAATGACGCCCTTTCCTGGTACCAATCCAGTTCGGTACATCTAATCATCTTTCCCACTCGAAGCCTGAACTGACGTGTTATATCAGGATCCCTACTTTCCGCATGGTATAGTCGATCTCCGCTATGCAGTAACGTGCGAGTCCGTTGGAGAGAAGGATTTCCGCCTTCGTACCGATCAGAAGACAGTCATTCTATCAGCGGACTCTGTCCCAAGCAGAGATGAATGGGTCAAAGCCATCAAGAAAGTTATATTCAAGGCTCAGAATATGGGTGACAGTGTCAAGGTCGGTATCTCGTTGATTTTTTGCTTCCGTATCGCTGAGCGAAGTCCTCAGATTGCCATCCCATACACCGTGGTCCTTGACGTCGAGAGGTCTTCGGCCATGGACTTTAGTGAAACGATTGAAGTCAAGGTGGTCGACAAAGACGATCAGTTTTCTGTGGATTCGTACTTCTTCGCCTACTTCCACGATCTGCCCACGGCCCTCGAACAAATTAGGGATGCAATTCGTACGCATCGCAGTTTCCCAGTCCAAGAAGTCGAGCATCCTTTGTTGGACACCACGGCCTTGAGATCTGCTCCTAATGTTGCCCTTGACCGACCCACCAGCTTGATTTCCTCGGACAGCGTCGCTGCCAGGTCAACTACATCGGGATTCAGACTCTCGTCGCTCCTAAGGCCCTTCTCCGATGGTATTTCACTGACTCGTGCGGTGACTGTCCCCATCGACAATCATAGCGAGAACCCGGAAGATTACACATACGTCTCTCAACGGGGACCTTCCTCCTTCATTCCGGTAACCTCGGCGCCCAAATCCCCCACGCGCGCCACCGTATTTGCTTCACCGGAGCCCATCGACCTCAAACCCAAGCCCTCTTCAAATTCATTGCCCATCGCAGAACACACGTACCCACCCTCCACTTCCAGTTTTACTCCGGAACCTAACTTCTTTTCGTTGAGCAGGGAATCTACGAGTTTGTGGAATGTTGGAGTTCCTTCTTGGCTCAAACCGGGTCGAAGGTTCTTTAGCGGTTCCCCCGCGCCCGATTCGGCTTCATCGTCCATGACCGTGAAAGAGATGTACACATCCCCGACCTCTTCATCTCTGAGCTCGGTCAGTCGGTTCGGCACGGGCGGGGACCTGGCATTCAGCATTCTCGAAACACCCAACATTCCCGTAGACGCTGAGGCCACTGATAAGTTCAGGGCCGCGTTCGCTTATGATGAAAGGGAGACCCTGCTCGGATGTGCGTATTAACTCACTTGTCTTGTTACTTCGTTACTGAATGTGCGCAGATTTCCCAGGATACATTTACCGCCTTCTACCCGTTTTTGGGCGGTTGTATGTGTCGACCAATTTCTTCTGCTTCAAGTCTAGTGGTCCTTTAGGCGGACGAACCAGGGTACGCTGCCTTTTTCCCCTCCGCGCCTTGGGCTTCTTGATTAATTCATTTGTTTCATCAGATGACGCTACCTATTCGCGACATCCTCTCACTGGAGAAGACCAAAGCCACTCGGTTTGGACACCACGGTCTTGTTATCATCGTCAAAGGTCATGAAGAGCTCTTCTTCGAATTTGGAGCCGGAGACAAGCGGGATGCATTTGTGAAACTTCTCGAAAGGCAGATAGATGATGTCAGGAAGCGGCTTGCCCTTTCTGATTCGCCCGTCATGTCCGCCGGCCAGAAGGCAGCTCTCACTCTCGAAGCCCTTGATGCCAGGAAAGAAGAGAGCACCGAAGCAGACCCTGCTCCGCCAGCAGACAACTTGGCAGATTCTTTGCCTGCTGTTATGTTCACGTCGGCTTCGTCGACTTTCTTGACATTCAAGCCTCACAAGCCCCTTCGCTTTACGTTTTTAACCATTGGATCTCGTGGTGATGTTCAGCCTTACATCGCACTATCCAAGGGACTTATGGCCGATGGGCACAAGTGTCGGATTGCGACCCACGGGGAATTTCAGGAATGGATTGAGAGTGTAAGCCTTGCCTCGATATTCCAGAGGTGCAGATGCTCACACTTGTGATTAATAATAGCATGGTATCGAGTTTGGTGCCGTTGGAGGTGACCCTGCTGAACTCATGCGAATTTGTGTGGAGAACGGCATGTTCACTGTTTCTTTCCTGAAAGAAACTCTTCAGAAGGTTAGTGGGATCATGTTCGCCTATTTTCAGGGCTTCTTTCTTACAACAAATCCACAGTTCAGAGGGTGGCTCGACGATCTGCTGAAGACATCTTGGGAAGCTTGCCAGGGCACAGATGTCTTAGTCGAGAGCCCTAGTGCCATGGGCGGATATCATATTGCCGAGGCTCTGGGAATTCCATATTTCAGGGCGTTTACGATGACTTGGACCCGAACTAGGTAATGACATATTTCCTTACTCCCCCAGACTGCCGTGTTCACCCACCCTCTTTCTGTCCATAGAGCTTATCCACACGCCTTCGCTGTCCCTGAGCGCAAGATGGGTGGAAGTTACAACTACATGGTAAGTCTATTCGAGTTTTAAGCCGCTCCTCCCCAGTATTGACATTGGCGTTCAGTCCTATGTGATGTTCGACCAGGTTTTCTGGAGAGCAATTTCCGGGCAGATCAATCGCTGGAGAAAAAACCTTCTTCACTTAGGTCCGACCAGCCTGGACAGGATGGAACCCCACAAGATTCCCTTCCTCTACAACTTCAGTCCGACAGTCGTGCCCCCGCCTCTGGACTGGCCAGAATGGATCCGAGTCACAGGTACTTTTACCTTCTGTTGTATATCCGACATGCTCACCCCGCCGTAGGCTATTGGAACCTTGCTGACGCCGATGTCAGCTCCAAGAAATGGACTCCACCGGATGCTCTAGTTGAGTTTATTGACAATGCTCACGCAGAGGGCAAGAAGGTCGTCTACATTGGGTTTGGAAGCATCGTGGTGTCAGACCCGAAGACAATGACTCGTTGTGTCATCGATGCCGTCGTTCAAAGCGGCGTTTGTGCTATTTTGTCAAAGGGTTGGTCGGATCGACTGCACGTCAAGGTCGGAGAAGCGTCCGAACCTGAAGAGCCACTCCCACCACAAATCTATCCTATCAACTCCGTTCCTCACGACTGGTTGTTCAAGCGAATAGATGCGGCATGCCACCACGGAGGAGCTGGTACGACTGGTGCGAGCTTGCGCGGTAAGCAACAATACTACTTGATATTCATCATAATTCATGTCAACTTCGCTATAGCCGGCATCCCCACAATAATTCGACCTTTCTTCGGCGATCAATTTTTCTGGGCAGACAGGGTCGAAGCTCTTGGAGTTGGTACTGGAGTTCGCAAACTCACCGTCTCTACTTTGAAGGAAGCCTTGATCAAGGCCGCTACGGATCAGAAGCAAGTAGACCGTGCCAAGCTTCTGGGAGAGCAAATCAGAGCAGTACATTTTTTTCATTCGGCCTACTTGTTGACCCTTGCTAATTCGTTCTCTAAGGAAAATGGTGTTGCAACTGCGATAGAGTCGATCTACAGGGATATGGAATATGCTCGTGCTTTGATAAAGAAAGCTCACGCCTCTGACGTTGAAAGTGACGACGAAGACGCCCGTCCCAATGTAAAGAAGGACCGACCCGTACAACACTCGCCTGGCTCTCCCTCTGGGTACAGCTCGGCGGGCTCTGCTCACGGTGGTACCCCCAGCGAAGACTGGAGCGTAATTTCTGACCAAGATGATCATGAAAGAAGGTCGTCCATTGGTTCGCAGGTGACTGATGGGAAGAATAAACAAGACAAACGTAGGAGCTTTACCGCCGCTGTGCTTTCTGTCTTACCCGACTCTCTTAATCCAGGCTCCCCACAACGCACAACGTCGCCTCTCCCTTCTACCTAATGACCTATACAATGCTTTTCACATCCCAGCTCCATTTCGAACTCGATGATCTTGATGCTCAGTATCTTGTAGACTACTAGGATTGCTAGACTCCCATTTACGTTTGTACACTTTCTATGGGCTTTGTAGAATACTAATCATTGGTAATGCTCATCAAACACTTTCCTGCTGAACTGGCCGAAAGTCATTGAAGGCGAAAGCTGCTGGTCGGTGTTGGGCTGCATGAAAAGTGCGAACGTTTCACGGGAGACGTTCAGAGCGTCCGCGCTAGGGACAACGCGAACGCAGTGGGGAGTCGCAAGTAGCTTGCCTCCTGTTGCGATTTCGAGGGCCTCGCCTGTTTGGAATGCCAGGCAGTCTACTGGGATTGAAACCTTTGTCAGTTCCCCTCCTCGCGTGCGAATGTAGAGCCCTGCTTTAGGTGAGGGAGGCGGGACAGCGATGGGCTCGCCTTCTGTGTTCTTCAGGAAGAGTGCCTGAGGAAAAGTAAGCTTCGGCTTTTGCGGTGGATTATTACGAACTAACCGAGCACAGTCCCGTGAGGAGGGAGTGATCCAAATGGAAGCCGCACCAGCTATCGACGGGTTGGTCCTCACTGTCAAGCTCAGCGTCGGCTCCTGCTTGAGCAGGTGGGAAGTAGTGAAGAAGCCTCGCTTTGGTGGTTTGAGAAGTGGCAATCAAATCCGGTAAAGACAGGTTGGAGTCAGAGAATCTAGCAAGGGCTATGGGGATAAAACAAAGTCAGCGAGAATGTGAGCCAAGGAAAAAGGCAGTGGGTCCGCACCGAATGGCTGGCAGGCGACTGCTAATTCACATCCCACTTTGAAGATGAACCTTCAGAAAGATCATCTCAGTCACTTCAAAAGAGATTTGAGATACACCGTCTAGTACCTTCCCAGGTCTTTGAAGGCCTCTTCGAAGTCCTGTACGCCAGCCTCGTCCTTAGCAGGCCCTAGTTAAGCAAAGCAGGCATTGGGTTATTTAAATCTTCCAGGTGAGGCTGATATTGCGGGACGTCTCACAGATGTTTTCCCCATAATATTCTGGGAACTTCTGCTGTTCTTCGGCTTTCACAGTTGGCTTATCTACAACTGGGTTGGCGTAATAGGAGCCCTTGAGCGTATCTAAATTACTGTCAGTTGCTGGCTCAAATGAAAGCTCCAGAGCACGAAGCGTACCTGGCTTTCCATTCATGATTTCCTGGGAGGATTCAATACTTGAGTATGAACGAGATCGGAAGACCCAAGCGGAGCTTTCAGTACCTTGCCATGAGACCACCCAAAACTGCATTTGTCGTTGTTAACAGTGAGTTCCTACCCAAAAGAAAGAGGTTGATTGGCGCACCTGTACTTGCTACTTTCGTCGACGTATTTCTCTCGAGCATCCGCATCCAAGGTGGCAAATTTGTACGCCAACTTCAAGAGACGTTCGCGATATCGAACGTACTCTTCAGGGAGATCTTTGACGATGACAATTCCCAGAGAGTCGGGCTGAGAACCAAATGCTTTCTCTGGATTGAATCAAGTCCCGTATAACGTGAGCTTGGGGATTTGGGTATCTTCGTCGGGATAACACACCGATAGAGGGGGTCAGGAGGTGAGGAGACGACTTCAAATCGTTGTACGAGATGGACACTGCGCCATCGTTGGTCAAGGTAACTGGCAATTGGTTCTGGGCCACATAGATAACTTCATAAGAGATGTTTTGACAATAGATAACTCCGGACTTACATCTGGCACTGGCATCCTAGTCGATTTATTGGTGGTGGATCAGAGAAGAGATGGGTGTGTCTTTCTCTGAGCCCTCCATATGATATATCTAAACTGGCTTGTCTATGTCCATGTGCCACCATGTCTTGATACGCATGCTACAGCTGCCGTGCGCAGAGCTGAGGATCACTTGCTCAAGGTAAGCTATCCCCTTTTGTGATGAGATTTGGCGCGTCGCGAACTTGACAAGCTTTCCTCCACCACACGTCACATCCGACTACTGAGCCCCAGGGTTCTCCTTCATGTATCGTCATCTTCTCAGAAATGCGTCCACTAGGACCGTCTCTCGACACCCGGCTATTCAGTCCACCTGGAGGAGAGCTGGGATTGTCCGGGGTATCCAAACCAACCTTGACGCGAAGTATGCCGAAAAGCTGCAACAACGGGCGAAAGAGTGAGGAGTTTTACTGTGACCGTCTACCCAAAAATGTGACTTTTCTTACAGGTGAATATCCATGACTTGGTATATAGAGCAGGACTATCCGTGGAAGAGCTGAGAGCAAATGCGAAGGACGATGCAGCTAAGAGGAAAGCGGAAGAGAGGAAAGCCTTGGAAGCGACATTGCCTACGAAACAGGCACAATCTACAGAAACTACGTCTTCGGCGCCCTACAAACCCCGTGGTCAAGCTCCTCCTAAAGAGCGGAAAGACAGCTCACCGGTGAAGGTGTGTTGGCCACATTATGCTTTCGAAAGGTCGCTGACAAGTCTTACTATGCTAGCCTCTATCGAATATCTTGAATATTGAGCGTGTGTTGAGCTCTCCCCACACTACTGAGCAGATTGGTGCACTCTGGACCGCGTACCACGCGGCCAGCTCCGGTGGTACCGGTCGTGGCTTCGTCTGCGCCAGCGTCCCATTGGATCTCTACAAGAAAATGGAGGGAGTCTCCCAACAATATCCAGCATTCGTTGTCCCTCTACCTCGACCTCGACCTGCCAATGCAGAGCCGATAAAAGAGGGCGAGTCCGACACGGCGTACGAGTTCTATTTCATGCAATGGTCTTTCCACGAGAAGCCTCCCGTTCCGAAAACTGACCTGAACAACCCCTTCGACATTTCTTCCTCCGCGTCGTCCACAAACCCACCTCTGGCTACGGTCCTCTTCACACCGCTCCAAGAGTACAAATCAAGGCAGACATTTGCAACTCCGTACCTCATCACGACGTTCTATACCGACCTCGCCACGACGCACGGCACAGTTCTTATGCGAGGAGAGATAACACCTTCTGCTGCCAGCGCTAACGCCGACGCAGGGCCAGACCGTTATCTCTTGAGCCAAGAGGACGCTCAGATGCTGGTGATGATGCTGCAGAGGTTTTATCTGTGGAACGTTGAAGCCAAAGGAGATGTGGAGGCGAGTCCGTCAAAGGTGCTCCAGACCTTCCACGAAAAGCCAGAGGATTTCAAATGGGAAAATCTCGTCAAGGCCTCGACTCTGACTGCTTGAACATGTATCCTGTCGATAGAGATACGGGCGTAGACTAGGTATATAATAGCTATTACTCAGAGATCTATGGGATACGAATAGATGGTGGCGGGTTGTCATATGGAAAAAAAAAAGGCGGGTGGGATAGAAACCGGAATTTTTTTGAATGGTGCTCATGGCGAAGAAATCAAAGGACGCTTTCCAACCCATTCCCGCTTCTCCACCTCGCCCAGCACAAATGCAGCAAACGCCTTGCGAGCCAACCTGACTCCGACCTTTCCGTCTCCCGTGTACCCTGCCACGACCGTGGTCGAATCCTTGTTGGTCAAAAACGGCACCCGGACGATAGTCCAGTCTATCCCATCACCATTCGTCTTGACAGTCTCGCCGATAGCGACGATATCTGCATAGGCATTCGGTGCCAATGTAGCGACGCCCTTGATGAGAGCGGTAAACGTCCAGCTGAATTTGTCGTTGGGATCCTTGATCGACGCCGTGCCCAGCAAAATGAGTCTCTTGACACCGTGCTTCTTCATGAGCAGCAAAAGGTCTTGATACCCCTTTGCAAGTGGAGTTCCAGCCGGGTGCATTGCACCGGGTCCCAGTGCAGAAAGCACGACATCCACGCCTTCAAGAGCCTTCCCGAGCGCATCTTGGTCGGTCAGCTGCCCTTGGATGGTGATTATGGCTTCATTGGAGGAGAGGTCTTCTGGCAGCTTCTCGGGGGACCGTGCGTACACGATGATTGTGCATTGCTTGTAGGTTTGCAGGGTTTCGCGGATGAGCTGGATTCCACAAGCACCAGTGGCCCCGAGGATGAGGAGGCGTGGCATTGGTCAATGGTTGGAGTTAATTAGCCGCTATTATAGGGGTGTCTTTCATGCATGGATGGCGACATCACAGCTCACAAATAGATTTAACACGGTGCAAATTTAGCGGTGGAAATTATGGGTGTATGTAGATAGACAGGGCCGAGTCTACGATACAGGTACAAAACGTCATACGCCAGGAGCCTTGGCGTATGAGCCCATCTCGGAAGCCTCCCTTTCGAGGGCAAGGATCGCCTCTGTCGTTGAATTGGCTTGGCTCAGATCCAACGGAACCATTTCCCGTTCATACAAGCGCCCGAAACGCTGCACAAGACCCGGAATTTCGTCTTGGAGTGCAACGGTCTTGCCTGTCGCGCTCTCGATGCTCCCTGCCTTCACGTCGTCGAGCCCGCATGCGACTATTTGGTCAAACCATGCACGCGGCTCGCGTGTCACGTTGAGGGCAAAGCCATGGGAGGTGAGTCGGTGGCGGACCTGTACGCCTATGCTGGCAATCTTGGTGCGCGGATCGAGGAAGACACCGGTGTGTTCAGAAGGGGCGAGGGTCAGGCCATGGGCTTCCTTGAGATGGAGCTCGAGGGTCTTTTGCAGGCGGCAGACGTAGTCCCGGGTACCCATGATCGGGCTGTACCGGGACAGGTCGAGAAGAGGATAACCGACGATCTGGCCTGGGCCATGGTAGGTAAGCTGGCCGCCTCTTGAGGATGGGACAAAGTCGGCGCCGAGGGCGGTGAGACGGGTGCGCTCCGGGTCGAGCTCTGTGTCTGTCTGGCGACGGCCTGCGGTGTAGACGGGGCGATGCTGGAGGAGGAGGAGGAGGTCGTTGTGCTCTGCGTGCTTTCTGAGGAGGAGCTGGAGACGGTGGAGAGCGTCCTGCAGCCCCCAGGCGGGGAGATAGGGCAGCGGGGGACGGAAAAAGTGGAAGAACACGGGAGGGAGAGCCATGTGTCCCGATTTGGGAGGCCGGGTCGCGTTTGATCGGCCGAGGGCGGGAATTTGAAATTGATGCTTCCGTTGCTTATCTCTGTGGCTGCGATAGGAGAATTTTTGTGACAGCCGCAGCCTCGCCTTATCTTTTCCTTACGTCACATGTTTCCCCCCGCAAAAGATAACGCTTATTATTTATAGTCCAACGCATTTTTCGTCTTCACCACCGTCCTTTCTACATCGTCCGCAATGAGTGAGTCCTTCGTCTCTCGTTCCACATGTCTGCGTCCTGACCCCCTGCGCTCCAGGCGACTCACCGACTCAGTCAGTCTCCCGAACCGTGCTCATATAGCATCCCGTTGCTCACCTTTTGCTCCAGAAATGTCTATGACCGGGGAGACCTCTCCTTCATCATGGTCGCAGGCGCCATGGTCTTCTTCATGGTGCCCGGACTTGGTCAGTCTCGCTTCTCCACAGTGTCACGCACACGCTGACACCCACCCAGCATTTTTGTACTCCGGTTTGTCGCGCCGTAAGAATGCACTCTCCATGATCTGGGCAGTCGCAGCTGCCAACGGCGTCGTCGTCTTCCAGTGGTATTTCTGGGGATATACCCTCGCCTTCTCCACAACAGCAGACAACGGCTTCATCGGAAACCTCAGCAACATCGGCCTCCGTCACGTCATGGACAATCCCTCTCCCGGCTCGCCTCTTGTGCCAGACATCCTCTACAGTTTCTTCCAGATGGAATTCGGCTGCGTAACCGCTGCAATTTTAATGGGTGGTCTCGCCGAGCGTGGCCGTGTCCTCCCCGGCATGGTCTTCATTTTCCTCTGGATGACCCTCGTGTACTGCCCATTGGCCTGCTGGGTGTGGGCTAGTCATGGTTGGGCTTTCGAATGGGGTGTTATGGATTTTGCAGGTGCGTCCGTTTCTAAAAATAGCTTTAGAACCTCCGAGCTCACGGAAGCATTATAGGCGGAGGTCCTGTCGAAATCGGAAGCGGTGTCGGTGGACTTGCCTTCTCTTGGGTCCTTGGCAGGCGTGGTGAGCGTCAACTCATCAACTTCCGACCTCACAATGTTGCCCTCGTCTACCTCGGCAGTAAGTCGCTCTCTACCTCCCGACTGGACTCCTTTTGATTGTTTTTTTTTCAGCTGCGATGCTCTGGTTCGGATGGATCGGTTTCAATGGTGGAAGTGCATTCGGTGCCAATATCCGTGCTATCGTCGCCATCTGGAACACCATGATTGCAGGGGCCCTTGCCGGTCTCGTCTGGTGTGCTCTCGACTTCCGATATGAACGTCGCTGGAGTATGGTTGGTCTTTGCTCTGGATCCATTGCCGGGTTGGTTGCTGCCACCCCTTCGTCTGGCTACGTGCATCCATGGGGCTCCGTCGTCATTGGTATCCTCGCCGGTGCCATCTGTAACTTTGCCACCAAGGGTAAGCCATCCCGGTTTAAACTTGGCTTCAGAATGTTGACCTCTACCTCTAGTCAAGTACCTCATCCGCATCGACGACGCCCTCGATCTGTTCGCTGAGCACGCGGTCGGTGGAATTGTTGGACTTATCATGAACGCCTTCTTCGGTTCGACCAACATCATTGCGATGGACGGTGTCAACGTCGGCATCGAGGCTGGCTGGGTCGACAAGAACTGGAAAGCCCTCTACAAGCAAGTCGCCTACGTTGCCGCCACCTGCGCGTATACATTCGTTGTCACTGCTCTGATTGCCAAGGGTGTCGATATGGTCCCTGGCCTCAAGCTCAGGACCTCTCCAGAAGGCGAGATCATCGGTATCGATGAGACTGATGTACGTTTCTGTTCCGTTTCCCTTATCACGCATGTTTTTAACGCGTCCTTTCCACCAGATTGGCGAATTCGCAAGTGACTACATTGAACTGCGCCGTGAAGTCCACGACCCATTCGGGTCATCAAGTAAACTGGTCGCAGCTGGCGACCGTCATGGTGTCAACGATCTCGAGCTTGGCAAACACACTCACAATGGCAATGGGGCTGCCCCACCACCACTCGAAGCCGTAAATGAAAAGCCGGAGTCCGGTGTGCCACCCAGCACTTAAACTCATTCAACCTTACTCACCCACTCATCATTCATTTTCGCTACATTACATCGGTCACCCGGTTACCACTTTGCATTCACGGTTTAGTTACCTTAAGCACTTAATGTTGTACTTTGTCGCTCGCTCTTGTTTTCGGGGTTGTTCTCCTTGGTCATCCCTTTACTGTACTCTAATTTCTCGTCGGTCTTGTAAAACTTCGCATCACATACATTGGGAATATAGATATCCAGCATTACTATTACCACCAAGAAAGTCCAGGTCAACTTTAGCAGTCCCAGCCATAAATCGCATCGTCTGCAGGCGACGGCTGCTCCTCGCCCGAGTCGATTCTCGACCCGCATATCCCTGAGTGGAACTGTTCGTTGAGAAGCAGATCGACCACATTTCGGGAAGAAATTGTTTCCGTTTCCATCGTGGAGATGAACCTGTGGGGGTGGCGTTCAACTTTACCCATACCAGGAAGGGGAAGATAAGGCAAAGAAGGAAACATACGGTTCGAAGGAGTTCACGTAATAGAGTCCTTGATCAAGTTTAACCGGAGGGAACGAGGTCGTCGGCGGGAGCTTTGGATAAGACTTCCACTGTGTTAGAGATAAGGAATGATGGTGGTCAGCGGTCAGGGTCAGGTTCGGTGTCAGAGCCCGTCGCCATCGCCATTATTTGAATAGAAAGAACACAGCTCGATAAGAAACTTACCTCCTTACGATGGACCCAACCAACTGCGCCGGGGAAAACCCCGTTCAACCACTCATCCGATAGGTGCTGCATCGAAAAGATCTTGACCGCATATTCGCCCTCTCGTGTGCTTCCGTGATAGCTCAACGAATTGAATTCAGGCTCCTTTCCGCCCTTTCGCGAGTTGGCACGAGATGTCAAAACCACTTGAGGCACTGTAGAGCCTTCAGGGAGCCCGAAATACCCCGGGCTAGGCGAAGACGCGTTGGTCGAGAGGAGGGTTACATGAAGGTTAATGTATGGCTGAGGAGGAACTTGGTCGATGACGGATTGAGGGAGGGTGATGGACGTTTGGTGAAACGGTGCAGCGATGATGACCGCTTGGTACGTTTGTGAACCTCGGGAGCTCTTCACCGTCCATTGGTGACCTTTAGGGGTGATACTTGTGACCTAGGGCGTATGTCATTAAATTGACGCGGTAGAACACAAAACATTGGCATACTCACTGTGGTATTAAGGAAAACGTTTGCCTTTGATCGCTCGAGGAATTGCTCGAAAAGCTGGAAGTTGCCTCCGGCTACACCGGCAGCGCTATCGATGGCCATGGAGCAAGCACCCTCCAAGGCATGAATGACATCCGCATCTTGGGCGTAGTTCACTCGGGTAGCAGCTTCCACCACTTCCGAGATGTAGTTGGCAGAGACTCCCTTTGAAAGAAGATACTCCGACGTCGTGCTGGAAACCAAGTTGCCGAAGCCTAGTGCAGAGGAGACATCCTCAACCTTTTCCCATCGGGGAGTGCTCTTGGTATACAGAGACAGGTATGTTCCAATCATAGACTTGACACTGTGAGAGAAGTCAATTCTAGCACGCAATATGGTCATGTTGCGACTCACGCAGCATCAGTCCTTCGTGGGGCATTCAAACCATAGCGCCAAAGGACCTTGAGAGTGTCCCACCAACCTCCATTAAACTGGGGATTTCTGAGTTTGGTTGAATAGGAGAGAGCGAAAAAGGTCACTCACGCTCAGCAAGAACTGCTCCCCATCCCAAATGCCTGTCTCGTAGTCTTCCTCGCGGAAGTCACGACGCGTTAAATTGAACTCTTCGGTCGCCCTCCACAGATTTTTATTGACCTTGACGAAGACTGAAGCCCCCAGCTCCAACTCTCGCAAGGTAGGGTCGTCATAGGGGTAGACAGTGGTACTTCCTGTTTTGTTTGTTTAGAAAAGCGCCCGGTGAATATGCAGGCAGTTCGAACCCTTTCACTCACTTCCTCCAATGTAACCGTTCTTGTCGTATACATCAATATCCACACCAAGCCCGAAACGTTCGTTTGCTTTGGAGATCCAAAAGGCCGCGGAGCTGCCACCTGCCCCCGCTCCGATAATTGCAACTCGGGGGAGGGGTGAGGGTGTTTCCTCCACAGAGTTCAGGACGGTCTTGGACTTGAAAAAACTGGGGAGCTCAAAGGGAAGCTGAATCGCCAGGGCGCCCGGTAGAAGGCACAAAAGTGCTGCCCTCTTCATGGTGGTGTGTGTATGGTGGTCGTCAACGTGCAGGGTGAACGAAGCCTCGAGCGAGCCGTGACATACGCTCAGATCAAATGTACAGCCACCGGGTGCTGGAGTTACTAATGTCAGAGCCGGTGCTGTGGTGGGACCAGCTTCGTTCACTTTCCCGACTACCATCCCCTCTGGGTCACCATGGCCAGCCCTCTCCCACTCTTGGAAATGCCCGTCGAGGTCTTGCAAAGAGTGCTTGCCCATTGCCATCCTCGCGAAGTCTCTATGTTTTCCCAGACCTCTCGTGCGGCCTATAATCTTATCTACCTCCCAAATGATCAGTATCTGTGGCGGCAGCTCTACCTTAATCATCCTCTCGACCATCCAGAGGTAGTGGAGCAAGATAGATTGGAGCAGAAGGTCACCTTTTCATCGGAACCACGACCCATCGTCAACTACAGTGAACGGCTTACTGGCTTGATCAAAGCCGAAAGAGCCGCTTCCAACCCCCCACCCACCGTTGCGGAGGAAACAGATGCTTTGAATGTCTTTCTTTCTCTTGCGCGGGAGCTACCCGTGTACAGCGACACTGCCCGTGTATCTCACAATGTCGAATGGCTAGAGAAGACCCTCGAGAACTCACCCCTGCTAGCTACCCAGCCCCCATCCACATCTGGTCCGACTCCGACTGACGACCAGCGGCACATGGAGGGTATGAGAGCACAACTCAGGTGCTACCTTCGCTCCTCCTTCAAGGACACCGAAGTAGTGCTCCCGAAACCAAAGGAAAAGTTCTTTCTCACCAAACGCAACATGAGTCGTTACTTTGTGTACGACCTTCGAAACTACACTTCAGAAACTCGATGGGGTCCTTTCACATCGGACAATCGTGTCAACTGGGTCCACGTAGAGCACCTCATGAACGTGGTTTGGATGAACCTCTGTGAATACCCTCTGCGCTCCTTATTACGCCCAAAGATCGGTGCAAGCGCCGTGCGCCCACACTCTGCCACAGGAAACTATTTGACTGACGACTGGGCAGGAGTTGAAGGTGTGCATTCCTCCCAATGTAAACTCTTTCCTGTTGGTGTCTGATGCATGATTGAACAGGTATCTGGAGAAGATATGTCTGTTTTATGGACTATAGGTTAGTCCACGATCATCTCCCCAACTCATCTATTCGATACTCACTCTTTTCACTTTGACCAGGGATTTGTTTTGTATGTCCACCATCACTGCCTGTGACCTAATCATCCTCTTATATTTATGATGTCTGCCATCTACAGCTTACAATCTACTAGTAAATGACCACGCCCATCGCTTCATATCTGCACTGACGAGTCGACACTAGCACACAGACAACGACGATGGACCCCTAGACAAAGGCTTCTTCGACGATCCATCATTCAGAGAGGCCACTCGTTTGTTAGAGGTCAGACTCAAAATCGTAGACTCTTCCATCTTGGCAGGCCTCAGCTTCCAACTTCCCAAATATGCGCAAGAAAACCGTCGCCGCCCACCAATCTTCTTCAGAGGCGCATCGAGGGGGCCGGAAGGTACGGAATCGGTGATCAAAGGATGTGTCTATGAAGAGGAAGATGGTAGTATCAGGTGGCGATTTGTAAGAGTTCGTGTTTACCATTTAGCTTTTGACGACTCTCAGCTGAATTCCTTATTCTAGGAGTCCATTTATGACAGCTCTCCACAATGGAGGTACGTCCACTGGACTTTCAAAACTCTGAACTGTCACGAGCAAGCCACATCGCAGTTCGAGTGGGGTTCAAATTGGGGATATAGGAAGTGCCATCGGCGTCATCGGCATCTGGACAACCACAGTGCATGACGAGGGGGACCCAGTTGGTATGACCTGGTTTGGAACGGTGGCTCAACTGCGATGCTAATACCCTTTTAGGTCCCTTTTGGTTGTTCAAGAACGACGAACACACGGAAGTACCCGTCATGGACTACACTTAGAGCGGTCGTTCACTGAGTGGATCGCAAACACGGAACACGATCTTTGAGAGAATACGACCCGACATGTATTTAACATTTGTGCTGGTAATCTACAAGGTGTCTTTCAAGAACTGAACCAACTTTCCATAGACATCCTCATACCTGGGATAATGGTCAGCAAAAGCTACATTGTCCAAGGTATGCACTTACTCTCGCTTGTTATCTTCGTTGTTCAAGTCTCCACGCGCTGCGGCCCAACCGTGGAACATGTTTTTGTAGTATTTGTGATCATTCAGACTCGCGAATGACTTCTTGCCAATGACGTCAAGAATTTTGTTGTACTGTAGGATCGGTGAGCATCTTTATCAAAGTTGTTCGGCGATGATATACCGACCTCGTCTTCGGGCTCGTCATTGGAGACATAGATGGCAAGGGGGATGGTGAGCTTCTTAGCATCCTCCACAGAAAGCATACTGCGTGATGGATGAGCCACTGGACAATTCTTGTATTCAAAAGAAATGCTCACGCCGGGTGAATGATCGAAGCCGCAGAGAAGGGAGTGTTTTCGCCCGCTGCCGAGACGACGACCTTTCCACCTGCTCGGATTTGAAAAAGGTGGGACACGCGTCACTTTAATCTGCACGCACCCCAGCAGAAGCCATATACCCCGACATTTTTGGCGCCTTCAGACTTCAGATGACTACCAAACTTGGTTAATTTGGCGATAGCCGCCGGGGGATTGGCGGTACCACCAAAGAAGGCCTGGAGGTCAGCTTTGTCCTGGTCCGACTGTGGGGGATATTTGCTGGCTGGGAAAGGCTTGTCGTGTTCGAAAAAGTCTGGCATGTACACGGTGGTGTTCAAGCTGGACGCGACGATGTCAGCGCCCTGCTGGGTCTGCGGGAAGTACCTGGATAGAATAATTCAGAGGCTGGTGGATTCTAAATCTCTCGCAGCCATATCAGCTCACCCAAAGATGTCATAAACACAGACGATAGCATTATCGCTCTTCTCGGGGCCGGTGACATAGACTCTTTGAAAATCTCCCAGTGACTTGAACGTCCCTTTTGGCTGATAGTCTGACTGCACTGGGGGGATGGTGCAGCAAGCTTGGTTTGTGTTGTGGATGGCAGTGGACATGGCTGCTGAGCGAGGTAGATGAGAGAGGATAGAGCGAAGGCGTGGAAGCATCTCTCGTTTGTTGCAGATACGATCATCATCTTAGGGGCTCGGCTCTCCACCGTCCCGCTTCCGGTAGATGATGTCATCTCAAGTCACGATCACGTGAGGTCAATATTATTCCAGTCGCCGTCACGTCGAGGTCCACCTTATGGACTCTTTGATCACTTCCTACTTCTCCAAAGTCTCTTGCAAGCCTCGAAATGCACCCTCAGGATCTAGGAAGAGACGCCCCTCAAAGTTCGACACAGACGACGAGGACGTAGAAGCGCTGGCGAGCACGAAGAAACGACCCAAGGCCAACCTCGCAGACAAAGGGCCGTCCAACGGTCAAGCAGGGACTAAGAAGGGGCGGCGACTGAGAAAGCAAGCGGATGAAGATATAACCGAAGTTTTTGGAGCGTCCTCTTCGACTCGAAAGCAAGCAGGTGCTCTTGTCGACGTGGTCGAAGCGCCCAGAAAACCTGTCCAGCTTTCGCCGCACAAAGCAGCCATGGTCCCATCTTCGTCGAAACGCTCGAGATTCACATCACGGGAAGAATTAATCTTACCTGCTACACCGAGCTCACATGTTCGCCGACCTGCTTCACTGGCAGCGGCCACCCCAATCCAGATTCGATTGAAACCGCTTTCTCAGTCCTTCTCCGATGAAACAGTTGGCTCTTCTCAAAGCCAAGAGGACGACGACGCGTGTTTGGATGTGATGAACACTAACCCAGAGCTCTTCTGCACCCCTCGCAAAAACTGGGTAGGGTTGACAACTAGGGATAGTCCAGGAGATGAAGCTGAGGCCTTACTGTCGCCGCGTGTGGTCATGTCGTCCCAAAGCCAGTACCTGGACGGAACGTACTCCTCCCCGATCCCACCAAAACTCAAGGCCAGCCCCTGTGAGGAGTCTGAAGACCTCGTTCCAAGCTCCCAGTCCCAGGAGAGGGAGCTGGAGTCATTGTCCCAAATTCAGGCTCGGACTGGTTGGTACGCTGGGATGAGGTTGGTGTTACTGGCACCTCAGCTGGCAATGCGCTGATTTTTGACTAGTTCCACCCCCAAGACGTCTCTCATGGTGACTAGAGATTCGTCATTTTCCAAAGAGTTGCCTCTTCGAAGTCTGAGCCTTGCAGAGGACGAGGATGTTCTTGCGTCACCTTTCGAAGGCGTTGACGTCGACGATGACACAGACAGGATGGCTAACAGTGATACTGAGCCCTCCCATAACTCACCTCAGCACTCTTCAGTGTCCCAACCGGCTAATCCTGACCTATTCTACCCCTCACCTCACCCCCAATCACCTTCTCCTCCCACCTTTCCTGAATCTCAGACTCAGTCACAAACCCAGCCACTGACCCAATCACAAACACAATCACAGACCCAGTCGCAAACCCAAGAAGAATCTATGCCCTGCGGTCTCCCGTCCCAAATCCTGGCCTTCGAGAACATGTTCCAAGGCGACGAAAGCTACCCACCCGACTTTCCCGAGTCACTACGGATTGTGAGTACTTCAATCGACTTATTCTTAGCCCTTCAAGTGATGAGTCCTTTCACCTCGACAGTGACAACACCCAACTATCGTATCCTTTCCTAATCAAAATGGACATCCTCTAGACGCTGCACATACTTTTCTAACGACCCGGATCCCTGCCTAATCTTTTTTGTTCTTCCATGAACCGCATCGCATTGTACATATTCCGCATTGACCTTTTGGCATTTTACATACCTCTGTATATACACCAGCTACGCATGGAAACCGCTTTTTTGAACGAGTCGGAATCGCCTGTCGCTGGCGTGCCAAGCCATCCATCACATGATCATCCAGCATAAAAGGCGCGCGAATCGAGAACAGGGTTTTTTCAAAACTTTCACTTCAAGGCAGCTCTTTCGGTCCAAGGATCTTGCTAGGGCAACTCTTCTTCCCGACACCTCCACTGGTTAGGGTATTTGCTTTGAAGGAGATGGACGGGGGACAATTAAGCCGGAGCGACTTCTATGGGCTACTGCTACGGTGGTAGTGTAGGGGTTGCTTGACTATGTCCTCCAACAACCGCCGCATACGATGGACTTATCTTCCAATCTTACGAGACGCTGTACATGCCGCTCGTTAGTTTATTGCGAGACTACATACGCTACATCTATGAATCAAAGTGTACAGAAAGTTCAAAAAACTACAGGATTCGCCGAGTCCGCCTTTGGCGGACAACATAACGCAGAGTAAATCCCCACAAAGATGGCCCCACAATCGGAGAAAAATCTTGAATGGATGCAGAGAAGCGTGGAACAAGGGTGAGTATGTATGTATGTGTACAGGGGGGAGGTGGTAAGGAAGGTTTCCGCGGGTCGTTAGTCGTGTTCATTCATTCATATGTCTGTCATAATTTTCCTTTTCTTGCCCCAGTCCCGAAATTAGTGTCTTCTCTGGGCCATGATCGTGCTTGCAATCATGAACATTACAACAGTCAGGAACTCCATGAGTTTGCCGAGAACAAGGTAGAATATCCAATCTCCTGTGACTGGGTTCATCTTGGAGAGGACTGGGTCGCTTGAGAGCGGTACACCAAAGATGGAGGGGGAGGACCATGCAGCCATGATGCCGTATGCGATGCGCACACCAAGGAAGGGAAGGGCGATGCCGATTCCCCAAAGAAGCTGTCAAAGCATGAGAATGGGAGGAAAAATGGGCACATTATGGGTTGAATACTTACGTTGCGGCGATAACTTCGCAAATGCCATCGATAGGAGAATGTGCCAAAGAATGCGAGGATGAGAAGGAGGTAGACGGCTGCATAAACGCAAGCGCCTGCGCGGCGCAGGATCCAGCCAGCATTCCCCGTATTTGGTGAAACTGGACTTCCAAGAATTCCGCCAGCAATGGTGAGGCCGAGTCCGACCAGGGTTATGAGCCCGAATATCCGGAAGATGACTGTCACTCTTGGAATTTCACTGTATGTGTGTTGACCACTGTGGAATTGCAAAAAATCAGCCTTTGACTCCATGCATTCAGTGGCCACAGAGACGCACGCCATGCCCAAGAAGCCCAACGTTGACAGCAGAAGCAATGAAAGCCCTGCTGGATCCAGAATGTACGCTGCGAGGAAGAGGTTGGGGTCGGCCTGCGCTGCTAATTGGGCTGCAAGCAGGACAGCGCCTCCTGCAATTCTTGCTGCACATTTGGGTAAGAGATAGCTAGATTAGAGTGGACATCAGACATACTGAGTGAGAAAAGTGCCAGGAAAAGCCATCCTGCGTCTCGCCTGAGCGCATAGCGAAATACGAGATAGAGCGTAAGGCCAGCAACGGGAGCATAAAAAGCAAGCTGGGCAGCAGCAATTTTGCCGCGTTCGTCAAGAGGCATGATGTTGGGGGCAGAGAAGAGGGACTAGGGAGGAGGAGGTTCGCAGGAGGAGGCCACCAGAGAGAAGCCAGGGCGCTCAGCTGCAGAGCACTTCAATCTCGACATGTTCGGAATTTCCTTTCTAGGCAACTCCTCCTCCTCGTGTTCTGCCAGATCGTGATCGAAGCACGTGTCCCATCAAGAACGCACTGCCACCACACATCAAAGCCAAAGCCTGTTCCCCTTCTGGAACAACCAAAAATTATGAGGCTACCTCGTCGCGTTCCCTGGGCAAGCATCGCCGAGCTCGAGCAGGTCTGCTCCTGGATATACACAGACGAAAACGATCATGACTCCAAGATACTGGCGATAAACAGAGTACCGTCGGACCCCCTTGCTTTCTGGTATGCCCTCGTCTAAATCAATTCCTTGCAGCTGTCAGCCTGGAATGCGATCACAAAACTACCACACGCACTCGAGTCGACACTGTCGTTGCTGGTCGCTGTGGCCCACGACAACAAGCACTCCCAGCTCTCGAACCTGTCGCTTCGCCAGAGCTATGCAGCTGCGATTATCAGGCTCGTAAACGGCCTCGTGGATCCATTGCAGGGCACCTACGCTCGATCAATAGCTTCGATCGCTAACCAGCTGGGCTTGCCGTCCTGGCTGGTCGAGTTGCGTCATGCAGCAACACACGAAGAGCTCCCTAGCCTCTCTCTCCTCAGAGAAGCTGCGAGACAGGTGAGCGGTAGCTGGTGAAGGTGTGTAAAATCAAAGGTCTAACAGTATCGGCCTCTCTTCTCTCCCTCTCAGTCGTTGTCATGGTTATTACACAACTATTTCCTACCTACAATTAACCCCCAAGCGGAGACATCTACGCCCGCCCCTCCTCTTCGCCCCTTGAAACCTATTTTGAAGCGGTACAAGGAATGCATGAAGATCGTTTCCCGCGATGCGTCATTGGCTTCCCAGTATAAACAGGAAATCACAAGTTCAATGAAGGACATTGAGCGGTGGCTCGCTGAAGCCGGCGTTGCTGCGAACCTGTCCGTCGGAGAAGTAGGATGGGACGCCCCTGCTACCTCGGGCGGCGGCACCAGCACTCTGGCTGAACAAGACTCGAAAGAGAAATGGGCGCTGGATCGGCTCTGCGATGAACTGCTAGAAAAGGGTGCTTTGGTCCCGTTATCCAAAAAGTACGTCTTGGTTTCGCCCGTTCAGACACTGCAGTGTATACGGGACTTGCATTGAACCTTTGTTGGTGTTCTTGTTGACAGGAAGAGGATGTCTTCCTCCGATGACGCCTTTTTGCCTCCGAGCAATACTATCACCATTTGGGCGCCACTCCTCCAATTCATTCAACTGCAACATACCGAATTTGCTCTCGTCTTGGGTACTCGTATCTGCTCGCAGCTGGTCAACTCCGAGCTCACCTCCTCAAACAACAATACACCACCCCAAACGGAGTCAGAGGTCAAATCGGATCCCACATACCTCTCTTGTTTAGCCCGCTGGGCAAATTGGGTCTGTGACTCGTTTTCAGAGTCAACTACGCAGGACCTGCGCAGAGATATGGTTGCGCAGCTTCTTCAAGACCTTGGCCGGGCTCTTCCTAATACTAAGAAAGCATCAAGGTACGTAACCCCACCGGTTCCAGATGACCGCCCTAATCCTAAATTTGTATGTAGCGCTTTGGAACTTGCATCGATCCTGTGCAAAGGAAACGAAGGACTAGAATCCGTCCTCTGTCTCTTCGCTGCAAATCCGAAACAAGACCCACCTCGGGTAAGTTATCGGGAATTGACCTCCGTGTTTGAGATGGCTCACATCACTCTTTCAGGGATGGACTGCTCCCGATATGCAAATCATGCAGGGTAGACTGGACGCTCTCCAAAAATCAACGTTGCCGTCGTCGTTACCGAAGCAACAACAAAAAGATGCTCCAAAACACCACCAGAGCACGCTGAGAACTCGGGTTCAGGCTCAGTCTGCCGTCGTTGCCCATGGGTGGACGCTGGCCGGCGATAACTGGCAGCCATGCCCCATCGGTGTATTCGCATGATGATGAAAGACAGAGATGGAGTGTCTAGTAAAGGGTCTATTAGTTATATACACTATGCACTAATTGAGGAAAGGACAGATAAATTTTAGTCAGTACCCACAGAGGGTCAAGATGACAGACATGTACGCGTAGAAACCCGAAAACATGATCCCAAGAAAAGGTGAATGATAGCAGAAAACGAAGGGCGCTATGTAGTGGAGGGAGAGTGTGTGTACTTCCAGCATAGTGTGCAAAATGTTTAACAACAGCAAGATATATAGCAACGGGTATCACTGTCGAAGAAAAGAAAAGAAATGCATGATATAAGAGAAATCAGCCTTGAGATGGACGAAGAGGCTTCCGAGCGTGATCTGGTCGCCGTTGTTGTTGCAGGAATTGAGGGACGCCTTGGGCTTCTGATGTAAGTGTTGTTGAAGTCCCAGTGACATCGCTCTGCGTCTCATGGTGTGTGACTCGATCGCTTCCGGGGGGAGAAAGGGGAGGTTGACGCGGGGGTGACCTGCCTTCGGGATATCGCGGTGGCAACTCAACGATCTCAGTCCCATCTTCATGGTATATTGTGACGGGCGGGGCGTTGTTGTCATGATGGACGACGTAGATCTTGTTCTCTGATCTTGGGTTGCTGCTGGTATTATCGACCGTGCTTCCGCGATTTGGGCGAAGGTGGGTAGTCGAAGCTGGCGACGGGGAGTTGGCTTGGAGGCGGCCATCTTCCATGTTGAAGGGTTCAATAAGATACTGGCTATCCAACCGCCGGGATGATGACGGGTTACTACCCATGGTTGAACCTGAGGGGACTGGGTAATACTGAGACGCGGTATTGAACATGGAGAAGCGATGCGAACCATGATAGTCGCCACCAGAAAGATCGACCAGGTGTTCTGATTCCAAGCGCTTGATCTTTTTTCTTGTGAAGAGGAACATGGCTGCAAGCCCGATGAATAGGCCCAAGGCCAGTCCTCCTATGCCAGAGCCGACCGCAGCGCCAGGAGGCACAGACCCAGATCTGTTACGAATGCTTAACAAAGAAAATCAAGGGGAAAATCATATTGCTTACCTCTTCGCAGTGCCGTTTGCAGATAAGCAAGCTTTGCCACCCGGTCCCCCACTATGCAATAGCCCGTTAGACCACATATTTCCCGCCGAGTCCGAGACGCCGATGAAAAATGGTGTTCCCCATGACAGGTCCACGGTCCAGTTGAGACTGGGGCCGTTTCCTGTGATGTTGAACGGCGGATGCAGTGCTGGGGCAATCTAGCAAATGAATGAGCACAAGTTTACGAGAACATGGGTGTTGCGGTATTACAGTCAACGTGTACGGCGGAGTTCCGTTCTTTGGGTTCACTTGAATGTCGGTGCACTAAAAAAAGGAAGGCGTGAGCCGGAGGAAATCAATTGGAAAGGGTAAGCCCGCACCTCTTCAATCCAACCGTATCTCGAAATCGGACCGTTATCGACAATGCCTTCCACATCAAGCTGAGGAGGAATTGTTGCATTGGCGCAATTTGCGGTCGTAGTCGAGGGAATGACGGTGTAGGTGTCTTGACAGCCTCCAGTGTTCCCATTGCTGTCGTACTGAAGGACAACGGTGATCAGAAACGACAGAATGTACATGATGGAGAGGAAGTGTCTTACCATACAAATTTGATACTGGGCAGACAAAGAAGATCAGAGAAATGTCAAGGAAAATTGAGAGATGTCAATACCATGGTACCCGGGGGGAAGGGGACCGCCCAGTCCTATGAGGAAACAGTCAGTTACAACGGAGATGAACAGAGAGAAGGAGACCCACATAGTTGAGGCCCGACCCGGCAGGTATGAGGATTGGGACGAGGAATAGTCTACCGGAGGATGAGTGACGACGAAAAAAGGGTTAACTGGGATTGACTGACGAGGTGTAGACTTTGAGATAGTAAGGAGGGACGGGGTTTGGACTTTGTTGGATATGATCAGCGCGTCGGAACAGAGGGACGAAGCGACGGGTAGCTTACCCCGTTGCTGCGCTCCGCGACCATGAAATACTTATAGTTTCGCATTGTGCTTGGCCAAACATGAGTGGCAAGGGGGGGGAGAGGTGGGGGAGACACATACCTGTGACAGGCACGGGGAAGGGGATGGCAGGGAAGGTCTGCTCGTTGACTTTCCAGTCGAAGAAGAAGGACTGGGTGGGATAGGGAACGATGGCACGGGCGAGTGGGAGGGCGCTGGCGAGGGCAAAGAAGGAGGCGAGGGCTGAGCGCCTGCGACAGAGACCAGAGAACATCGGCGCTCTTGGTACGGGGAGGGCGAGACGGGAGAGGAGGAGGCAGGAAAGACGCAAGGCTGGGAGTAAAGTAATCAAAAGAGCATGCTTTGTGGCAGTGTCTGTCATGAGCTCTGGTCAGGCTGTGGGCGATACGCTCGTCCAGAACAACGACAGAGAGCCTGTTGGGTGCGTGGCGGTCGCAGATAAAACTGAACCGATGCTGGCGTGGCAACTGGAAAGAGTCTCCAGCGGTTTGCCTCTATTTCCGCAATACGCGCACCTGCACATATTCGGGTCGCTGCTGTACAATCAGGAGTGCCTGAATGTTCTCGCTATTTTTAACTTTCATACTCGACGGTCCGCGCTCGGCCCGGGGAAGACTCAATCTCGCTCGCAGCACCCGCAGCTCCAGTTCTTGCACCACCATGAAGCTCAACAGTCCTCTTCCTCAGCCGTTGGCGAAAGAATGTGCCAAAGCTGCAAAGATATGTACGTACCATCCCCACCGTCCGCTCTTCCTCCCTCTGACATACACCAGTCAAGTCCTTCGTGGATGGCGCCAACAATGGCCTCGACGGTATCATCCCCCGCAGCATCCTCGTACAAGCCAAGGGCCTCGCAATTTTCAGCGTCTTTAAAGCCGGCTTTGTCTTCTCTGCCCGTGCAGGAAGTGGCGTCGTCATCGCCAAACTCGACAACGGCTGTGAGTGATCACCATTCTCCCACCAGCCCTGACCTTATTCTCCATAGCATGGTCGGCCCCAAGTGCCATCGGGACAGCCGGACTTGGTGTGGGTGGACAGGCAGGCGCTGAAGTCACGGATTTCTTGGTGGTGTTGAATTCACGATCGGTGAGTCTAGCCAATACCTCGACTTGGTCCGATCTAATACCCGGTGACAGGCAGTCGTAAGTCAATCCGTGCTCACTCCGAGTGCAATGGATATTCACATGAATTCGAAAGCGTTCCTTCATGGCTGCGGGCTCAGTAACTCTTGGAGGAAATATGAGCATCGCTCTTGGCCCTCTGGGGCGAAACGGAGAAGCTACCGGAGCAGTCAACTCTAATGGAAAGCTTGCAGCCATGTAGGAACCTCAGGTAGTCATAGCTTCATACGCTGACGTACTCTCTGGAATACAGGTACAGCTACTCCAAGACTCGAGGTCTATTCGGAGGCGTTTCCTTGGAGGGTTCCGTCATTGTAGAACGACAGGATGCCAACTACCTGGCATACGATTCACCCGTTACCGCCAAGATGCTTCTTGGAGGGATGGTCGACCCTCCAGAATGGGCAATGCCTCTCATCAAGACTCTGGAAGCATGCACTGGCCTCCCAGGTAGCCGAGGCTGGGTAGAGGACGACCGCAACAGCTCAGGCGGCCTGTACTCTTTCGGTTCAGGGTCAGGCGTGGGGTCTGGAGGTATCACTCCCCAGCAATCCGGCTCCTCCGTGTCCTCCTCCCCGTCCTTTTTGAAGAGAAAGAAGAAGCCCGAATTTCCCCCTGCATCCTGGGGAACTCCTTCACAGACCGGTTCCTACTTTTCAGAGGAATCGTCCCGAACGCCACTCTCTAGCTCTGATTTTGGAACAACCAGCCAATCTCGTGCAAGCTTCCAGACCCGATTTGATTCCGACTACAATCCCGTCCCCACATTTGCTTCCAAAGCTCGGATTCACGACGACACAATACCAGCCTACGATGAAGATCCACTCGTAGCATCCGCGACACGTAAATCGCATATGCGGTCGACATCTTTGTTTACCCCACCTACGTCTTCCAGCTCAAAGGATTTCAAACGAACGTCTCTGGCGTTCCCTGAGCCTGATTTGATTGGTCTGGACGATTCGAACCCGTTCTCGAGTCACTCTCACTCTCGGACGACATCCCTCTCCACCGGTCGTCAATATAGTTTCCAGTCTCAAGATTACCCAAGACCTAATGCTCAGCGAGACGACGCAGTTCAAGCCATCGCGCTTTACAAGTTTGACGCTGTAGAGGTGTGTTCCACCAAGGTTTTTCGTGTGTCGTCTATGTTTCTGACTGATGCTTTCAGACCGGTGATCTGTCTTTCGACAAAGGGGATGTCATAACGATTGTCAAGAAGAGTGACAGCACAGATGACTGGTGGACTGGGAGAGTGCACGGACGCGAAGGAATATTCCCTGCAAACTTTGTGGAATTGGCGTAACGATCAGGGCGTTTGCTCTTTCATGCCTCATATACTAACATTTGCTATTCATCTACCATATCTCAATCGCTCATTTGAATTGTATCATAGATAGAATTAGAAATGGATCTACTGAATACACTGTACTTTATTTCGACACCTCACGCTGGAAGTCATCTTTTGCCTGCCTAGCGCCAGAAGCAGCCTGTTTAGGGGGTCAACTGACGCTCCAACGGCTCGAGAATCAGTTACACGACTTGCCTGGTTGAACTTCTGCTTCCCAACGTCCGATGCTTTCTTTGTCTGAGACTTGGCCTGGAGTCCACGATGAGGGGAATATGTCGTAAAGAACATTGATTTGCACATACTTCGTTGTACTTCTGCTCCCCCACGTCGGCCGCCTTACCAGCCTCCTGTTTAGTTTTCTCTGTGGCTGAGCCTATATCCCAGAAAATGAATGTGGGTATTTGTATGCAGAAGCAGGCCGACTCACCGAATGTCTCCTTCGTCGCCTGCGCCACTTCTTCTCCCTTCTCGATAGCTGAAGCCAGACCCCGTCCGATTTTGATATTCACCTATTACAGGTCAACCCAGGGCCTAAAGGATTCATCTTCCGTCTCACTCACCTCATGTGCAGCATCCCCAACAGCCTCTTTGACATTCTTTGTAGCGATAGGCGTTTGATGGATCTGTCTCCGCGCACCAAAGAGCACGGCGGAGTTGGCGCGGATAGTGGTGGTCGCTGCTGTTCTGAACATGTTGGATGTAAGAAGGTTGTAGAGTTTCTGAGCTCTCGATTCACACTTCTCTATAAGTACCACATCTGCCATGACGTTACTAGCCTGCTCACCTCTCTCCAACTTATGGCGTCACTCGATCATCACTCCAACTTCCAACTCGGCCTGCCAGTGGCCTGTACCGATGGAAATTCGTCTGGGCAGGATACAGACGTCTCCTATCGTCGCAGGATTGTTAAAACCCCCACCGTGAGCGCGTTATATCCTTTATGTCCCAGAAGAAACCGCGTAATGACCAACACCTCAGAAGAACTCTTTCAAGCGCACCCAGTACGCAACTTCTACTACCCCATGATCGGTTCAATGGACTTACTCCAAACCGTCTCTTAGGAAATATGTTGCGAGGATCAGATCTCCAGTGACCCGACCGAGTCTCCATCCGGGTCGTCTATTAGCACGGACTACAGGCTAAGCAAGCCTCGAGCACTCACAATATCATCCGCGTCTACCACCACCCACGTCGACAGAACCTACAAGGGTCGTTCACCATGCGGGAGATACCACCGTGCTCGAATTCTACACGATACTCTTCGCTCCTCGTTACCTCCTCCACCACGACCAGCTGCACCTGACTCCGAATCCTCCTCTGAATCTTACTATGGACTCGGTTTGCGACGCATCTTTAGCTCTTCAAAGAAGGAGAAAGACCCCAGGTCCACGTTGAAACCGCTCCTTCTTCCAGGCAGACTTGGCTTGAACCGGACGAGGAGCTATAGCGCACCGAACCCCAATGTTGAAGCCAAGTCGGAAGAATCTAAGCCAGATCATCGTAGGCGCCTATCCCTCGCCGGATGGCTCCCAGTAGTCATGTCCACAGCTCAACCTGATAGCCCGGCGGCGACGTCGCCACCTGCTCAAAGCGCTCGGTTAAAGCCCCTCGTTCTCCCTCAACGCTCTTCCGACTCATCGTCGCCGCCGACTTCAACCGAGAACATGAACATGCTGGCGTGGTTGCTGGATTGCATTCAGCGGGATGTCAATTTGCCTCTCCATTGGAGTGTTGGAGCGGTGCAGGAGATACCAAAGATGCTGCTCCAGGATGGACAGGCGAAGTGTCTTGTAGTTCGGGCTAAACGTCGGTCTGCCCTCTTTTGAGCTACCATTTTGTTTCGTGGTTTACTGGGATCTGTTTCGGTAATAGATTTTAGACCAGCGGTGTATCGCAGAAGGCGTCTGAAGGTATCGATGGGAGCCAATTGAAGCCCAGAAGGCCCACAGCTGCCAACAGGGAGGACTCGAGTTCGGATGCCATACACCCAGAGCGAAGGGAGAGTCTGGTGGATGCATACCAGATTTGTTGCCACCGAAGGTCTGCACCATGTCGATGGCTGGTTGCCTTTCACGTACGCCACTGCACCTTAGCGTTTTCTTGAGGTTGTCCACAGACGAGAATGCCCTAGTCGTTTTTGGCAAGTCAACCTGCCGCCGATGTGAGAGCCGGCCGTACGCGGATAGCACCACGCCATGAGGAGGAGAGATAAAGCGTTTGCGGGAACATTGTTGAGCCCTTGGGACGATACAGCCCATTTGGTGATGCTGGGAGGGCGTTCTGAATAGACACTTTTAATCAGAGGACCTTGCACGAGGCGTCAAGCGTCAAGGCCTGCCTTGCTGCGAAATCAATGGCGGTATGATCTTGGCCAAGTGGCAATTGCTCGCCATTCGACGCGATGGTATGTTATCTGATCAAAGGTGTTTTGACAAATCCATCAACCCCTGCCGAGGCCCCAAGGCCGTCGAGATTATGCACTTGGTGTGAGGTCATGAAAAACCTTCCGGTAGCAATTCCATTTGGCGCTACTGGTGCGTAGGGTCGAGTGTCGAGTGCAAAGTTGCCCATCCTCAAACATGGATGGGCATTCGGGGAGTGCGGGAGAGAGAGTCAGGAGGCGGAGGGGCAGTGCCATAAGGGCGCACAGTTACGGAATTTCACGAGCGGCCTGATAAAAGCGAGACGACTGCCAACCGCATTCTGCTTTCTTTCCCCCAGCCATCGTCATCGTCCCTCCGTCCATCCGCGACGGACTGCGCATCTAGGTCCAGCTGCCTTGTCCTGCCCTTTCCCTCAGACCGAGGTTGACTAATCCCACTTGTGCCGGGGCCTGACGTATCCCTGCTGACTATGCAAAGGAAGACAAAAACACTCTTGGGGTCTTGTCGTCGAGCGATTCTGTTCTGCGAGATGGGACCTGGATGGCCGCGGCCGCGGGGTGACGGCTTCGCATCTGGCGGCGACGTTGGGCACTGCTGGGCACTTGCTGGGAACACTGAAATGCTTGGGACGGACGGCGACAAGGCGGCATTGACCACTCTGACGCGAGGGCCGGGCCTGGCCGGATTCTGGTCGGTTGAGACCCTCCTCGCTGATTGGCTGACGAAAAAGAGATTGGAGATATTAATACAAAGTGTCGTGCCATTCTTCGCTCTTAGCGAAAGGCCTGCCCATCTCATCCTCTTGCGCTTCAACGCGAGGCTGCAGCCATGGCCTTCAGTCTGCTCTACCGCTCCTCGTCCTCAGCCGCGCTCCCAGCCTCGACCAACGCCCCAGGCCATACTTTCAACACGCCCTCGTTCCTCTCGCTGTCTCAGGACGACCCTGCGCGATGGCTTTTCACTACCACCGCGATCATTCTTTCCCTGCTCGTGCTCGAGCAGCTCATCTATCGCTACAAGAAGGCCCAGCTCCCCGGCGCATCCTGGACCATCCCTGTAATCGGCAAGCTCGTCGATTCCATGTATCCAACTCTCGAGAACTACAAGGAACAATGGGACTCTGGTGCTCTCAGCGTGGTCAGCGTCTTCAACATGTAGGACCATGCTTATCCATGCACCATTGGCTCATAGTGACCTTCCTCCAGTTTCATCGTTATGGCCTCCTCCACCGAATACTCTCGCAAGATTCTGAACTCGCCCACGCACGCTGAGCCTTGCCTCGTTAATTCTGCGAAGCAAGTACTCTGCTCCGATAACTGGTGCGTTTTTCTCCGCGGTGTTCTATAAGTTGCGGGCAAGCATTAATAACGTCATTAGGGTCTTCCTGACGGGAAAATCACACGTTGAATACCGGCGGCCTTTGAATGCGCTCTTCACGCGCAAAGCTCTGAGGTGCATTTCTCGCTCGTCTTGGTTGAAATGCTCTATTGACTCTTTCCTACCTTAGCATGTACCTCCCTATTCAGGAGTCTATCGCTCGCAAGCATTTGGCAAAGTGGCTTGAAGTCGCCAAAGACTCAAAGTCGCAAGCCATCATGATGACAGCACGTGCCATGAACATGGAAACTTCCCTTCGCGTCTTCTGTGGAACCCACATCTCTGAACACGCTGCTCAAGAAATCAACGAGAAGTACTGGGACATTACCCAGGCCCTCGAACTTGTCAATTTTCCCCTCGCTCTCCCTGGCACCAAGGTGTACAGGGCTATCAAGGCCCGCAAGGCCGCAATGTACTGGCTCGAGATCGCCGCTCGCAGGAGCAAGGCCGCCATGGCTGAGGGTCGCGAGCCCGAGTGCATGCTTGATGAATGGATACACAACATTTCTGACGAAAACTACAAGGGTCGCAAAGATTTCACCGATAAAGAGATGGCCATGGTTATCTTCTCGTTTTTGTTTGCCTCTCAAGATGCTATGAGCAGCGGCTTGATCTATGCGTTCCAACATCTCGCTGATCACCCTGACGTTATGGAAAAGGTCAGGGAAGAACAGGACCGTGTTCGACAGGGAAATTACGACACACCTCTAGACCTGGACATGCTCGACGACATGACTTACTTGCAAGCCGTGATTAAGGAGAGCATGCGCGTCATGCCTCCGGTCACGATGGTGGGTCTAGAATACATGCATTGGCGCACCTGTTCACCCTTACTGATATCAACGATCAGGTTCCATACAAAACTACCAAGTCCTTCCCCATCTCGGACGACTACGTTGTCCCCGCTGGAACCATGATCATTCCTTCATTCTTTAATCCGCTGCATGATCCTTCCGTCTATCCAGAACCCGAAGTCTTTCGACCTGAGCGTTGGCTTGACCCCAAAGGTTTGGCCAACACCAACCCCAAGAACTATCTCGTCTTTGGAAGTGGACCTCACAGATGTATCGGAATCGAATACGCTACTATGAACATGGCCCTCACAATCGCGACTGCGGCTACCATGATGCGATGGGAGCATGACGTTACTCCGCTTTCCGGTGCAGTCGAGTAAGTTCTCGCTGATTCATCTCACTTGTTAGGTTGCTGACTAGCAACGGATAGAATTATTGCGACACTGTTCCCAAAAGACGGGTGTCGACTCAAGTTTACGCCGCGCAATTAGAGCCATGACTCGGTCCCGTCGGTACCGAAACGACTACTGTAACCGACCAATGTTATCATTTCATGGTCCGGCGAAGGAGAAGAGATTTTACGACCATTGAGATCACAAACCCATCATGCTCGTTATCATATCGCGCTTTCTTTCCTTTGGCTCCTCCGCGCAAATGACTTTGGACCAAGGTTAATTACTTATCCATACGTATTTCTTCATTTTTATTTAGATGTGTGTCATGGGAACACTCCGTACTGGGAGTAGAGTCGCAGAGCGTCTGCCCACATGCAAACATTACTTACTCATCGAACTCTTTGCATCATGTAACGAACGATAGCCACGATCAACAATGAATTCATGACTGTTGCGTTGGATTCTATCGATTCATTCATCTTTCATCATGATCCTTGGTGTTATGCACGGGAGACCAGGAGGGGCAATGAGCTTGCCGTTTGTCCCTTGACCCGCGGTCGAACGACGAAGCTTTGGAACTCTTCGATCTCCACATCGCACCGGAACTTGAACTGCGAGACGAGGGTAAGGATGGCGATCTTGAGTTCAAGCAGAGCGAAGGCCCTTCCGAGGCAAGTGCGTGGACTATTAAGGCACGTTCATCGATGTCAGTCTCCCGGATCTCGATTCAGATAGATGGGGCGGGGTACGTTCCACTCACCCTTCGCTAAAAGCCATGAGCTGCCGCTCCTTTCCTCGCTGGACATCGAACCACCGTTTGGGTCGGAACGCGTTTGCATCGGGGCCCCATGTTTTCTGATCTCTGTGGATGACAGTAAGCGGGATCGCGAGTACGGTCCCTTCTGGGACTATGATTTCGGTGTCTCCGCTCCCGGAGAGCGGCGTCGAAAGAGGGATTGATATAGTCGACCCGGCCTGGAATTGTCCGACGACGTCAGGATAGGTCCGGGGTCAAGTTTCTTTTTCAGCGTACCTCGTGGTGATTCTCGCTAATGGGAGGGTGAATACGCAGTGTTTCTTTGAGGACAGCGTCCAAGAGAGACAAGGAGTTTATGCTCGCTACAGAGTTGTCAGGGAGCGTGGCCACTTCTTCTCGGAGCTCCTGTTGCAAGTCCTGATTGACAGAGAGCTCGTATAAGAGCCACTGAAAGTCGAGTTTATCGTTGTGAGTGTCACGGAAGGCTGAGGTTTCCATAGAACAGACACACCGACAGCGTCGCAGAAACGGGCTCGTAGCCCGCCGAAATGATGCTACGCATTTGCGATACCATTTCTTCTTCTATGATGGGTGTCTTTCCATGTTCTTCAATCCTCACTGAAAGGCCAAACAATCATTACATAGCCGAATTTCCTTCAAGTAAGGGAAACTTACGTAGTTGAGCCATGAGCGATCTGCCACCACGGTCGCCCCCGTCCTTCGCGTCCTGCCACATAGTTGTGGCGACTTCACCGAGCAACTTCTTCGTTTGTTGAATAATGTCACCTTTCCTTCCTGTCTTAAGGATCGACGGAAAAATCCAGAACAAAGCGCGCATGTAGAAAGACGACGCTCGGTGCTCGTTGTTAGTCAGTTCATCCAGGCTTAGAGATAGTGCGTCGTCTCTGCCGGAAAGACAGTCGAAGTCGTAGCCAAAGACAGCTCCGCAGACGGCGTCCAGTCTGAATGCAAATTGAGCAGAAGCTTTCAACTTAAAGTCAAGGAGGCTCGTACGCAAATCGTCCGGACCAATCGGTGAATTCAATCAGTTGCTCGTCTTCTGAGGAGCGGTCAAGCAGATGCGATATTTTTGTGGTTAATTTCGAGGAAGTGTCGAAGAGCACGGGTAAGAAGGTCTTTATATTGTGACCACTGTCATAAGCTCGGTCAGAGGACCATAGACCCGCGAAGATAGGATGGCATTTTTACCTTAAAGGAGGGGCGAGAAAGCGCCTCTGTTGCTCGTGAGCGGATTTGCCTAAGCGCCGAGCCTTTCAGCAATTTAGACAAAGGAGATATGATAGAATCCACCTTCAACCCAGAGTATCCCTCTCCCGACTGTGGCTTCGAACCAAGCACGCACGCCTCGAGCCTTGGGGAAGCCATAGGTCTTCTCACTCAGGATGAACGAGATGGCCCGCGGGTCGGTGATCGTGATTATCTGGTGCTAAGCAACTCTGTGGTGAGATGACAGCATGAATGCAAAATATGAGGAGCGCGCTACCCCAAAGGCTCCGGAGAACCTGACAACCGAGCCGTAGCGTTTGTGCCAGGACGCGTACAGAGACCCAGGGGCAGAGTGGTATAGCTCCCACTCTTCTCCCCACAGATAGGAAGATACGGGAGGGCCAGGAATTTTTTTGAGTACGAGGTGACTCCGAATTTTTTCGAAGGCGATGCGAGCGAGAGCAACGCCACCAAGAATGGCGACAAGAGTAGGTAATTTGTCCATGGTTTCCACCAATCGATTCGCGGGGAGGCCACCTTTTGTATTTCCCGATAATTTGAGGGTGTTTGGTCTGCCGGATGGCCTTATACCCTCCAAGTTACGTTCGGGAGCAGGGTCGGATGGCAAAGATGATTCTGAAACGCACGCTGACTGAGGCACTCTATGCAAAAGGCAGTCAAACTGTCAGATTGAGAGACGGGCGTCGATGGAGCATCAGATTGTTTCCTGGAGATTCAGCGCGTGCTCAGGCTTCGTCTCAACTTCGGACTGAAGCCATCAACGCTGAGCGCGGTGTAGGACATCTTCCGACTCAATCGGCGCTTCGTTTGAACGGGTAGAGAGCGTAGCAAGTAGAGAGACCGGAAACGACGAGAGCGACAAGGCGACAGCGCCCTGCCAGCACACTGACTTCCTAGGATGGCAAGCAAAGCGCCCTCGTTGATTGGCGACCGTTTTTGATTGAGGTGGCGGTGTGTTTCAATCAGCATCATCCCTTCGAACACGTGGGCAGGAGCGACGGACTCAGGAGCGACGTGGTCGTGTTGGCGCTGTCATTCTTGCCAGCTATCTCCTCAACCACGACCACATCGTATTGGATATTCGGGCGTCTATCCCCTCATTTACAAGTACGCGTCAGAGGGAGGGAATCAGCTAGAGTGAAGGGGAATGCCGCGCAAACCAGGGCCAAGTCCTATGGCAGTGACCTCCAGTCTAAACAGCATCCACATCTCGCCCCGCACTCCCAAGACTCCCAGAGTCGCCGCGGAAGATGAAGAAGATGACGTTGAGCTCGAGCTCCTCAACGAAGAGGAACGCCGACTGGCGGAACGTGATATCGACGAGCCTGTCGAGCATGAGCCTCATGGCAAAAAGCCCATATCCGCCAAAGACAAGAGGAGCATGGTCCTCCTCTGTGTTTTATGTGAGAACCCGTGTTATCATCGTTTTCCACTTTGGAAGCTAATATTCTCATGCGCTGCAGATCTAATTCAAGGCGTACCGGTACGTGATATCATCCTCAAATTGTTTTTCCCTGGTTAACACCTGCAATTCAGCTGGGACTTGCTCTTGGTATGCTTTTTTTTGGCGTCGTTCTCGTCGGCTCATTCCATTGATCCTCTCTCTGTGCAGGATCTGTTCCGTTCCTCTTGAAGGAGCATTTATCTTATTCTCAACTGGCCACCTTCGCGCTCTCTAGCTATCCATATTCCCTCAAGTTGCTATGGTCCCCAATTGTCGATTCCATTTTCTTCAAGTCCATTGGGCGGCGTAAATCCTGGATCATTCCTATGCAACTCATTGTTGGGAGCCTCATGTTGTACATCTCTCTCAACGTTCAGAAACTGCTTGACGACGTGCGTCTCTCGACTGCATATGATACGTGTGTCATTGACATTATTCCCAGCCGGCCCACCATTTGACGGAGCTTACCGTCGTTTTCACCTCGCTCGTTACCCTTTCTGCTACCCAAGGTTTGTGAATGTGTGCTATTCATCCTTGAAACGACACTGATCTGCCTCACAGATATTGCTGTCGACGGTTGGGCGCTGACGCTGCTCTCCCAAGACTGTCTGTCGTATGCTTCAACGTGTCAAACCATCGGTTTGAACACCGGTTTCTTTGCCTCGTTCACCGTATTTTTGGCTTTCAACAGCGAGGCTTTCGCGTGCGTAATCTTGTTGCTGGCACTAAGTCTTCTCTAACGACCACCAAAGTCATAGATGGGGTATTCCGGTGCTGACCTTGGGTGCCTACCTTCGTTTCTGGAGCATCGTTTGCTACTGCGTGACCGTATGGCTTATTTTCTTCAAAAAAGAGGTGTGACCCACAATTCGCTTTCTCGTTCTTCTTTTGACAAGCGAAATAGGATAAGGAAGCTGCCACAACCGCTGACATGAGCATTGTGTCCGTATACAAGACAATTTGGACTATATGCCAATTGAAGCGTTCGTGTTTGTCTGTTTCCTGTGGAGATCTTGTTTTGATGGGTGTTACAGATGTCCAGCTACTAATTCTCGTACATTTGTTTGCGAAGATTGGGTTTGTGGCTCATGAGGCTACATCCTTGAAGCTGGTCGAGAAGGGCTTGAAACGCGAAGATCTCGCGATTGCAGTCCTCATCGACTTCCCCTTCCAGATTCTTGGGGGCTGGCTTGCTGCCAAGTGGTCAAGGGGCGACAAGCCTCTGCGACCATGGCTGTATGCCTTCTGGCCTCGCTTCCTATTTGGCGTTATATCGGCCCTCACTGTTTACCTTTTCCCCAAGCCTCCCATTTCTCCAGGCTTTTTTGCATACTTGATCGGATTCACCGTCATTTCCTCATTCACCTCGTGGGTCTGATCTATCTCCATGGTGAATGCAGCACTGACTCGACCCTTAGAACCGTGCAATTTGTGGGTATCTCGGCATTCCACACTCGCGTCTCAGACCCGCTTATTGGTGGCACGTATATGACGGTAAGTATATATTGATTGCATCCAAGCTGCTGGGTTCATTTGTGCATCTTTCATAGCTCCTCAATACCTTCACCAATTTGGGTGGGACCTGGCCAAAATGGTTTGTTCTCAAAGGCGTTGACTACTTCACCATTGCCACTTGCAAGATCCCTGACGCCGGCTCTGAGATTCTTGTCAAAGGTAGGGCCCTCAATTGTTCGATTCACGGAACGTTGGTTGACGAACTGGCACACGACAGCAACGGAGTGTGTGTCTGAGGTCGGAAAGTCTCACTGCAAGGCTATCAATGGGAACTGCGTGATTGAGCGAGACGGGTATTATATTGTAACCACTGCGGGCATGATTTTCGGAATCGTATTCCTTGTTGGCTTCATCTATCCGTCGGCAAGAAAATTACAAGGTGCGTTTCATGGATTGTCAGGCGCAAATCAACTCACTTACGCTCTCGCAGCTCTGCCGACCTCGGCCTGGCGTCTCAAACAGTTGTAAGGAGGAGACGCACTGTAAAATGCTGTTATACTGTATATCTTAGCTGTAGTACGACAGCGAGGGGGATGGCAATCGCTGTGCAATTAATTTATTTTCTGGACTGCCCTAAAGCGGGAGAAAGCGGTGTCAAATAAATTACATATAATATTACCACGTGTGACTGGCTCACAACTTGCACTCCCGCTTTTTTGACGAAAACTCAATCTGCGATCTGCTCTCAACGCTCTCGATTTTCCTCCCAAAACACAAGACCACCAACCACAATGTCGACCACCACCATGCACTTTGGTCCCGAATGGATGCGCAGCAAGCCCCAAGCTCCTATGCGATCCCAGGCGCCTCCGTCGCCCCCTCCAGCGAGCAATCTTCCATCGGCCACATCGACATATTCTGCCTTGGTCTCCGCCGTGCCTGCCAGTCAAAGTGACACCCAGGACGATGCCCATCCTTTCCGCTATACGAAGGAGGAGCTCCTTAGAATCTACAAAGAGTCTCCCAAAGGAGGTCTGGGATTAGAGGTCGAACGGTGGGAGGGGGTCGTCCGAGAGATTGGAAGTGACCCCGTTGGCCTGCGGGAAATGGGGGAAGGGGAGAAAAAGGTCAGTAAGACAGTACTGCATGCCACTCTTACTCACTCCTCCCTCGAAGCTCTTCGCCGGCCCATTGAATTCCGACCTTCGTCGACGTCAGTCTACCGACTACTTATCCCCCTTGAATATGTCGACCTTGGGAGGGGATAGGCCCCGTTTAAACCACAGTTCGACCTCTGGGACAGGTAGTCCTCTTCGTGAGCGCTATTCGGGCCTCAAGCGTCGCGACAGCAATGCAGGTGGGTTGCCATTTAACTGCATCAATGAGCTCTCTTGGACGTATTCTGTTTTTTCAAGACTCTCCGACCACCACCTTGCCCCGAAAACAGTCTCTCTCGACCCTTCAAAGTCCTGGCGTCGGTACTCGTAGCGGCCCCATGCCTTCTCCTCGTGTTCGACAGGGATTCAGCGGAGGGTTTGATGGCGTCCTCGGCGCTGGGGAAACGTGGACCTCCAGGCGTCGCGCTTCAGAGGCGTCCAGGCCAGGTGCCATTACTCGGGATATTAGTGGGGGTGGCGATGTAGACAACGGTGAAAAGTTGGCGGCCTTGGGAGAAGGCCAGGCGATCGACAAAGGCTCAGATCACAGCGTCGGTGCATCTATTCAGGCTGAAGGTATCTCTGGCTCGTCTTCCCGTGGACAAGGCATCACAGAAGCTGCTCAAGTTACCAACAACGTAGCCACCACGATTCCTCCTAATGATGGACCCCCTCTTCCGACAGAACCGAAAGACCTTGGCGCCGTAGAGTGGTCATACAAAGATCCTTCAGGTGCTGTTCAAGGTGTGTGATAAGGTTGCTTCCTCGTGTTCGTACTTCTGAATATCCTTCCAGGACCCTTCCGAGCCGATGTCATGCAGAAGTGGTATGACGATGGCTATTTCGCCCTGGATCTCCCGATGAAACGCGTTCAATACGATCTTGATTGGGTTACCGTCAAGGAGTTGACGCTGCGTGCTACAAGCGATAAAATATTCTTGTGCATCTTGAGACCCGTTGCTCCCCCAGGTCTCACCAAGCGCGAAGCCTCGCCGTTGCACACAATCATGCAACCTCCCATAGAACAGAACGCCTTCCCCGGCCCTTTCCAGCCTGCACCCATTAGATCACTTCGCAGCTCTACCCTGGACTCTTTCAATGGCTCAAACCCCTCAGATTCACCTTCCTCCTCTATTGGAGGTCACTTTGGCAATAACTCCCCCGATCCCCTAGCTTTCGGTGGCAGAGGAGGTAACGGCAATCTATTTATGGGCGACAACGCGACTGGACTCGGTTTTTCTGGAGGGTTGGACCTTGGCGGGTTACGAAGGACTCACCTACAAGACTTTGCACAAGAGCCTCATCGCCTCCACTCTCCTTCGTACAACAATGCCATTGGAAATCAAGGCTACGGAGCCAACGGACATGGATATTCTGGCCAGTTCAGCACCGTTCAGTCCTCTCCTTGGGGCACCCAACCCGATCCCTTCAATGCATACAATAGCAACTTTGCCCTTCCCGCGTCATCGTACGCTCCCCAGCCTCCATTCAACAGCCAACTACCCAACCAAATCATCGGCAATCCGATGAATCCCATGTTGTACAGTCCCTCGGACCCTGGCGTGAACGCTCTCGGTAATCAGTTCAACGCGCCAAGTCACGGTGCTGAACAGCATGGATACCCCCAAGGTTACGTCGGACAGTATCAGCAACCAATCACCCCTGCCCAAGCGAACACACAAGCCACACCCGGAGGTGAAGGCGCAGAGTATGCAATAAGACAAGACAGTCAGTTTGGAGGCTCTGCGTCTCAAGGAATTCCCGCTCCTTGGGACGGCTCTTCAGCAGCTCCTCGTCGGACCAACGTTTTTGACGCAGGGCATCCCACAACCCTGAACACCTCAGTCCCAATGGCATCCTCTCAAACTTCACCTTGGACACAGACGCAGTCTCAACCCATGATCGCCTCCAAAGATGTTTCACCGTGGCTTTTGTCATTCCAAGGCGTCGTTGAATGGGGCACTCCAGCAGAGCAGGAAACCCCGGCCGCCGAATTAGAGAAGTTGGTTGAAGAGCCTGAAACTCTCGAGTCAACTCAGTCCCCCGTTGACTTTGAATCCACGGAGACTTCTGAACTCTCGCCATCTTCCCTTGTTCCTGAAGAGGTCGTACCTGCAGAACCAGTCCCTGCGCCCCCACCAAAGGGTAAAAAGAGCAAATCAGTACCTGCTCCACCACCTGCTCCTGCTGAACCTCCGGCTGTAACTCCCTCCGCCACTCCAGTGTCACCTGCCCAAAAGGCACCCTGGGCTAAGGACGAAAAGAAAAAGGGCAAATCAAGTGGCGCTGCTATCAGTCTTAGGGAAATACAGGACGCAGAGGCAAAAGCTGCGGAGGCACGGAAAGCTAACCAGGAGAAAGAAAGAGCCAACAGATTAGCGGTGTCCGTCTCGACTTCCTCGGATTCTAAAGAAGAAGTTCAGCCGTTCACCGCCTCGTGGGGCCTTCCTACGTCTCAAGCGGGTGGGCGGACAAATTCCTTCACCAAGGAAGTAGCTCCTTCAGGACCTTCCCCTGTCAGTCCTGCCCCTCCGGTCTGGACTAACGCTGGAAAGCCCGCCACGGTTAAGAAGACCATGAAGGAAATCCAGGAAGAGGAGGAGCGCAGGAAGAAGACCGTCACGAAAGAGACAGTTATATCTGCCGCTGCAAAGCGAGTATACGCAGAAACGACTACCAAGGTTCGTCTTCATCTTTGCTCATACGTTTATACGGCGCTGAAGGCAAACGGTTCCAGGTGGCGACTCCCTCTGGCCCCCCAAGCACTAATAACGCTTGGGTGACTGTGGGTCCCAGTGGAAAGACAAACCCGGTTGTGACTGCACCTTCACGCCCTGCCGCTGCTTCACTTGCAGCGGCGTCGACTTCCGCCCGGCCTAACGGGACATCCGCACTTCGCCCTGCTACTCAAGCCCCCATCTCCAAGGCAGCCACTTCGCCCATTGGAGGCAAGGTTGAAGACCTCCCTGTGTCGCCTTCCCACGAGTTCTTGAAGTGGTTGTCGGAGTCATTGAAGGGTTTGAACAACGGCGTAAATGGTAAGTTACAGTTTGCGTCAGCTGGGAGGGCGAACCTGACCCAAGATGTTTGTAGTGGAGGAGATCATCTCGATGTTTTTATCCTTCTCCCTTGATCCCGACCCGGTGACCATCGAAATTATTCAGGACACCATCTATGCCAACAGCACAACCCTGGATGGACGTCGCTTTGCTGCGGAATTCGTCGCCAAACGAAAGGCTGATGCTGCTAATCGCAGGGCCGGAAATGGAGCTGGCAAAGCAGCTGCTAAAGTCTCGATTGCAGATGTTGTCAAGGCTACTCCGAAATCATCCCAGCAAGAGTGGGGCTTCAAGATCGTCAACAAGAAAAAGAAGGGCGCAAGGTCCTGAACGAACCATTTGGGTTTCAGCGTTATTGGCATCTTGATCCTTAAGATCTCGTCCAAAGAACGGTTTCCTTACTGTACAATTGCATGCAGGACTGAATAACACAGGAGTAATTGTCCAAACATTCAAGACTGAGCCCGAAATTACCGAACGCGAGTTTATTCTGTTGTTACCCGCATGTTTAGCTTGTTGGCCAACGTCTCCATGAAGACATCCGTCTCATGACGGAGCTTCCAATATTCGGCCAGCAGCTCAGTGAGCTCAAGCTCGCTTGCTCGTAAGTGTTCTCCCATCTGATGGACACATCAATGAGCAGAACTGAAAGTGTCGAGAGGGAAGTTCACCTTTTCCTCGACTGCATTGGCCTCAGCTCGCAGTTCTTCGACTTGCTTATCGTTATCTTTCCGTTCGAGAACCATTTCATCGTATTCACGCTGTAGCCTTTCGATGGTTCTTTGGCTGGCGTGTTTCTTGTCTTCTGCGTGTTTCTGAGCACGCTCGAGCTTCTCCTGAGCATTGATTAGTTGTTTTTGCACTCGCTGCGACAAGATGCGTTAGAACTCGAAGGGAAACCGTTCTGTGTTGCAGACCACCCACCTCTTGTTTCATTCTCAGCTCGTTTCTTTCAATCTTCTTGTCGTCCAGATGATCCTTGACCTCGGCGAGCTGCTTTTGAGACAGTTGAAGCGATTTGACTTCGCGTTCGATAGTCTGTAGCTGTTCAACGCAGCCTCGGATATCCTGAGAAGTACATACATTTGTCAGTAGTTCAAGGCATGACGACGATACAGTGCACTACCTTTTCAATGCTCAGAAGCGCAGAGACCTTGACTTGTAAGTCTCGCGCTTTTGCTTCGTTCAGTGCCACTGTTCTCTTGTCTTCCATGGTTGTATGGCTCATGGTAGTGATGGTCTTCCTGATTCTCTCCGGAGACTGGACAATCCTTGAATTCGTCCGTGAAATTGCTTCAGAAATACTCTCAATCTCCCCATTCAAAACTTCCTGGTCAATGGTGAGTGAAGATGATCTGACTGAAACCGTGGTACAACATACACGGCGTTTGATGAGGTTATTCCTCTCTGCCTTCAGCTTCTCCACTTCTTCTAAGGCCGCAACTTGTAGACCCTTGGTCTCCAAAAGTTTGTTGCGTAACGCGTCGTTTTCTTCCTTCAATTGCACTCGTCTAGGCTCATCCTCGCTTATCTTGGCTCTGGTTCGAGTGTTTTATTTATGAGTGAATTCGAGTTTCAATATGTACTTACTGGAGTTCTTCGATTGCGCCTTCCATGTCCTCCACCTCTTGGAGAAGCTGGTCGCGCTCTATTAGGAGCTTTGCAGACCTATCGCGAAGCTCCTTGACAAATGTTTCACAGAACTGCTCCGTAAACTTGATAAAGTTGATGAAGGCAGACAGAATCAGGAGCGTTCGATCCCGTTCCGGGTGATGCAGGTCCTTGGCGTTGAAGTCATCGACACGGGCAGCGCGCGCTAGTCGAGTTCTGAGTGCAGATTATATGCTCAGACGTGATCAAGGGCTGGGCCAAGATCACCTTACATATGATATAGCATGAAATTCGAGGCGAGAGCGTTTGTATAGAGGTCCTAGCAAGCTGGCTGGTCAGGATTGCCGTCCTCGGGCCTGAGAGTACCGTACTCACTCGGTCTTCCAGTTGTGCGGCATCCAGAGCGCTCTGCACCGGCTCCTTGAGGGATTCCTGGTTGAGTTCTGTAACCTGTTGGAGACAAGCGAAATACACGTTCTCCACGAAATCGGGGGTTGGATGCATGAGCTGTGGTTGTGATACTGGAAAGCCCCAGCCGCTCAGGGTGATTATAATTTCTGACATTTCCATACGCGGGAAGATTGCCTTCGCCATGGTGGTGGTCGTGAAGAGAGAAACGAAATCATGGACGCGTGCTGCACGTGCTCGACGCGATTCCAAGTCACGCGTTACGCGAGCGTGACAACGTACCAGCTCCCAGCTCCCATCGCCATGGCCATCGAGGTCGACCAGCCCGGATGCATTGACGACGTCTTCAACTGTCCTCCAGCCTACAATGCCATCTTTTCCTGTCTCCCCCCTGCAGACATCATCCGTGTCAGCAAAACCTGTCGTCTTCTGCGCGACGCCGCGATCTATTTCCACCATCTTGCTTATAACATCACCAGGCATCTGGAGCACTTTGTGCGCGAACCTCATGCCCTTCGTCGTTTGCAAGTGAAGCACAAATTCTTGATCTCTGGGTCCAACGCCCTCCAGTTCTTGGATAGAACGTTCTACCCGTCTTCAGACCTCGATATCTTTGCATTTTCCGACAATGTCAAGGAAATTGGTTATCATTTGATCAACGAGGAAGGCTATGTCTTCGAACCAGGTCAGACGCAACCAAAGAAATACGACGAGGTGACCGTGAAAGAAACGGACTTTTCGGCCTCAGGTCGATGGGCATCCCAAGCCGACTTCGTGTACAACACTGGGATGACGGATCTCTTGCGCTTCAAGAACCCGGAGCGAGATCTTGAAATCCAACTGATCGTGTGTCGGAGAACACCCTTGGATTGCATTCTTTACTTTCATTCCAGTGAGTCTCGCCATCGAGTTGGGTTGGAACAGCAAAGCAACTGAGGCATCGACCATCTAGCGCCCGTCATGAATTTCATCACTCATGATGCAGCGTATTCTCTCTATCCCAAAGCCACCTTTGATAAGCGAATTGCGGTGTCATTTGGCTGTAATACTCACGAGGCAACGAAGAAAGCTTTGGACAAATACACGGAGCGTGGTTGGGCATTCGTCGAAGACTATTCGTACCAGGGAGTCCAAGCCATCTCCCCTGCCATCATACCCGATGTTGCAAGATACCTCGACGACAAGCACACTTGGATACTTCCCTTGGACGTCAATGGTCTGGACCTAAAGGCACACGACGCCTCTGAAACATCCAGAAACTCCTTCCATTGCAACTCTTGGAAACTGTTCAAGGATTATAACGGATTTTCTACTCAAATTACGCTGGGGATCTCGTATGATCGGATCTACCACGCACCGAAGCACTTCGAGCACACATACTTGATTGCAGACCGAGGTCTAGGTGAAGCAATGGATCAACTCGTTGATTACCTGACCGAACAGGACTCTGACAAGAACGAAAACAAAAAGTGCGTCACTTGATTCTCAGAGAGGAGAAATCTTTCACTTATAGGTGTACCTAGATTCCTGGATTCTTACCTTCCTTCTCTTCGGGACGCCCACCTTCGGTTTCCAAAGCGTGTTTACTATGGATAGTTCAGTACGCCCGTCATGCTTCGCAAAAAAGCATGGCATCTACATTTTATTTAGATAAGGAATCTGCTTTCTATTCAGAGTTGTTTGTGAGGCGACATTAATTAAATTGTAAAGATAAAAAAGCCGAGGAACTACAGGAGGATAGACCTGTACTTGTCTGTACGTTACTAAAGTCTATGGTGCAAGATTTCGGAGACTGAGAAGATCGTGACATGAGTGTTTGAATCAAGCATCGAGGTCTGACCAATCGCTTCCAAGATCCTCTTCAAGCGACGCTCGTTTGTATTTGACCTTGGGGGATTCTGGCATGGCAAGCAGAAAGGTGTTCTCCGCTGAAGTACCGTCCTTATCGTCTCCCTCCTGAGAGTCAGGGGCGAACGAAGGGTTGGAGAGGGGAATTGAGTTCTCGATAGATGTCGTTTCTTGCACGATCGCCGGATTTGAGTCTTTGGGAGGCACCTCCGAGATGTCAAGAGCACCGTGTCCTCGGACCACCTCTTGTTCCTCCTCTTCCGTGATTGACTGGATCGGAGAGTTCCCGGCGACAGGGCGAGCTAGATCGTCCTCGTTGGAAAGGGTGAGGGTTTCAGGAGCTGGTTCTGCCGGGGCGGAGATGGGGGATGGTTCGACAACTTCTTCCAAAATTTCTTCATCCTCCTCAGTGGCTGGTGTAGGTTGTTGAAAGTTGGCCGCAAGCTGGGTGAGGGCTACCAGGTCCTCGGAACCCTTCTCCCCATCCGTATCCTGGGTGGTAAATCCGGCCTTGGCTCCGACATCGATGATGGGAATGCGTACGGGCTGAGGGTGCTGGATGGCGGAAGTCTCCGATAATTCGGAAGAAGTGGGCGCAGTGACGGAGAACGGCGACTGCTCCTGCTGCCTGCTTTCCTGCTCCTCGGCGGAGACCCTTGCTTTCCGAAGAGAGGCGACGTCCCTCTCCAGATCGTCCAAAGCTTTCTCGATTGAGCTAACGGCGTCCTTCCTCCGTTGGCGGAGAGAGGCGTCACCGTGACTTTCGATGAGGTCAAGCTGGCTCAAAAGTGTTGTGAGAGTCTGTTCATAATAGCGGACCGGGTGATTGCGAGCCGTGAAGGCAAGGTGGGGGAAGACCGAGGAGGCGTCGTCTCCAAAGCGAAGGGGGGCAGCGATAAAATCAAGTTGAGAAGGTAATTCGAACTCGGCTTCGAGGTGATGGAATGTGTGCTCGATGCTTTCGACTCGCTCCAATGCAGCTTTCAAGTCGACGGAGTCAGAGGATGAAGTAGTATCTTTGGCCTTCCCTTTCGTGGAGGATGAGGCAACTGCCCTTGTTTGAGAAGGTGGCTTCGACGAAAGCGTGTTGATAGTTGCTCGAATGAAGTCTGCGTATGGTTCGTTTGGGAGAGAGTCTAGGGCGCTGCGGCTGGTTCCAGCAGCGACATTGGCTTCTTGCTTCTCGGAAGGTCTCTTGTCCGAGAGAGAGTTGATTACAGCTTTGAGGGTATCTCGGACTTCATCATGACCTTCATTGGTGTAACGGGCCTTGAGCTGCTCAATAAGGGAGTCCCCCCGAGACGACTTCTGGTGTCCAGTAGATGGGTTAGGTTTAGGTGCTTCATTGACTTCCTTCGGTAGGGGCGACTGCTTGTAAAATGAGACATGAGAAGTCTTTTCCTCGCGAGGTTTCGAACACACCTCTGTTCCAGTGGTTTGGCCATCCGCGAGTGCACCCGCGCCGTACAGGGAGGCAAGAAGCATCTTTTGGACGAAATCGGCGTCGTCCGCGCTCTTCGGTGTAGGCTTGGAAGGCCGAGGTTGGGGTACGTGTTGCAGTGGGGGCTGATGTGATGTGGCCCGAGGTAAGCCTACGAAAGGCCAACATTGAGGCGACCCGTTGCCTCTGGTAGGGTTCCTACCAGCCATGGCAGCCTTTAATCTCATCCATGAGAAATGACTCGGTTTGTTACAAGGACATCCACATACCAATTGTCGTTGCCGGGTGGCGAGTTCTGCCTCCTTGCGACGCAGCTCTTGCTCGGCCCTGTGTCGTGCAATCGTCTCCTCCCTTAGCTTGGCCTTCAACTCCTTCTCGACCAAGGCAGGGTGTAAAAGAGCAGCAGGGATTTGCTGATGACCATGAGGGTGGAAGGTATGACGAGACCCGTAGTGGTGAGCGGGGAGGGGCCTGCTGTAAGAAGAACCGGTCGGCTGGCCAAGCACAGGTTGAGAGTAAGCACTGGAGACTGGTGCTTGAGCCTCATAGATACAGCCGCAGGAATGAGTCGAGCATCGGCCGGCGCAATACACAGGCGAGGGCTGGTACCAAAAAGGAGGAATTCGCTGGGAGTAAAAAGCCCTCTCCTCCTGAAGTGCAGCTTGATAAGCTAGATACTCAGCTTCTTCGGCCTTTGCTGCAGCTTCTGCAGCTCTGACTTCGGCCAGGGCAGCAAGATTGAGAGCGGGATGAAGGTAGATGGAGTGGAACATGCTGTTTGAGTGATAAGAAAAGGGTGGATAGTGAACTTGACTGCATTTCGTGGCCCAGGTTATATAGCATTCTGAAACAGCTCTGGAGGGTCGCGTAGAAACTACTAGAAATTGGACGACGCGTCGCGACGCGTACTGATTGCCTTTTCGGGAACGTTCCACCACAGCCGACTCTTGGTTACTAAGCCAGTGACTCAAATATTGGTCAGACAAAAGAATGGATAGAAGATGGAATCTCGAATAGCATTACAGAGCGAATAGATAGTACCTGTCGTGTTAGATATGCAAGCCGCGTGTCTATTTCTCCTCGTATATTTGCACATACCGAACTTCCCAGTCTGCCGAGCATGAGAACCGTCAGAATGAACCAGAATGCACGAGAAACGAATACTACGTACATGCCTCTTGGAATGCCGACCCCCTTGCGCGTATGAAGGCATCGCAAGTTGCAAAACCAGTGCGCTGCGCGCAGCTTTGCTCTTGGCCGGGAATTCCGGCAGAGTTCCACACACCACCTGCCCAGTCGCCACTGTTTCATTTCAGTTGACACGCAAGCAACAATGCATAGAAATCCTGGGTGCGTACCATAACGTCGTGTCAAAGATAGCGTGATGATTATTAAAGAATCTGAATGGATCGCAGCTTGCAGCTGGCCACCTTGCCTGTGCGGCACCCCACGTTTCTGGAACTGGAGTGTTTGCGGTAATGTCGGCGGGTATGGAATCCCTCGGGAAGAAGTAGACAGCAATGCCAGTGGAATCCCACTTCACTAAAGTCACATCACAAGACAAGCCCTCCCGTCAATGTATGAGTCTCGAGTTCAAGCGAAATACGTACTGGCATACACGCCTCCCCCATTAGCGTTGAATCCTGACCCATACGTCGTGGCGGAATTGGCTCGGATGCCGCACCCCTGGTTTGAGGTCGATCCAACCGAACAGTCCGTCCCCGCGATTACACTTCCAGAGATTGCCAAGGCACTGGAACTTGAGGAGGCGATTGTGCATCCATCTGACGTGTGGAGCGTAGCCTGATTGTTGGCGTAATCGTGAACACCTTCAAGGATATCGATCTCTCCGCCATTAGGCCAATTGGGTCCTAATCATGCAGAGTTGGTATGATTTCCTCAAGGCATCAATGTAGCAATTCACTTACCATTCGTCCAGAATGCACTGCACATGCCAAGAGGCTCAAGGATTAGTTTCAAACCAAGAGAGGCTCGCAAACGACTTACGGCCATGTTCCGCAACCGTGGGGCATATGCACTGCATCCATGATGACGAGGCCCCCATTGAACTGTGCTTGGGTCGTAATTCGGATACTCTTCCTGTTTCCGGTGACAGTGGGAGTCGTTTCCACTCGCATGATTGCATTTCCTGCCGAGTTGATCTCCAGAATACCTTCTCTCCTCTACCAAGACAAGGAGGTTAAACAGACGCAAGAAAAGCTAGCCATGAATCGGCTCACCCCTGAAGCTTCATCGATGTAGTCCACCAGACCTAATTTCCGACGACTTCAGTCGTCGTTTGGGTTTCTATGAACATGGGAAGCACAAACCATTCGTCGGATCTGCGCTTGTGAAGAAATCCCATCCTTGAAAGAAGGTATTTCCTTGCTGCAATAGCATGTCAGTGAATCGAAGTCGAGGTGCAGCAATGAAAGAAGGCAGCTTACATATGAGTTCGTAAGTCTCCAAGGTGAGTCTACAGCTGTGGCAGTAGGCTGGGCAGAAGTTGACGTCCTCGTTCGTGTCGAAGAGCCACGACTCGAAGAAGTGCCTTGTGGCCCTGCTGTCGAGGTCGAGTTCCCACCAGACCCAATGCCACTGCCGCTACCCTCTCCACCTCCTGTCTTCGGGCCATCGAGAACGCCCTGGTTGCCAGGCTTACAATACACGACCCGGCCATTATTGGAAGTTGAATCATCCGTCTCTGCTCGGGGCAGAACACGTCCAAAGGCAACCCGTAGATCACGAGCTAGGGAATGTGTCCTGCGCACTGCGCTCTCGTGAGCCCGTCGGACCAATCGAGGCAAAGCTCTTGTGTTTCCATTGGAAGGGGTCGCCGAAATCTCTGTCGCTACTTGCAGAACCAGGAGCAGAAGGTACAGGGGCGCATGTTGAAGCAAATGCATCTCGTTGCTGGTATGCGATCGAGAAGCGCCGGATCGTCAGTTTGTCGACGTCGAGTGTGGGTTGGGTAGTGGAGATTTCGAAAAAAGTTCGTAAAGGTTGTGGTCGTAGACCCAGGCCCAGCCGGGGCTTGTCAGAATCAAGAAACAACGGCAAATGTCTTCTCAGACGAGAACTTGAAAGAAGGAAGATGGAACAAGGAAGTAAAATGGCTTGGCTCGTGGCTTGCTTATAATGTCGTTCCCGAGCAGCTGCCTCAAGCGAAATCCAGCCGGCGAAAACGGCGAGGCTTGTGAGGCGCAAAATGGCTGTTTCGGGGTGAGGAGCCCACGAGCTGGCACGAGGCAACTAGAACAATGAAAATTGCGCTCCTAACACCCGGTGTACGGCATTGCTGGAATCCACTACCATATATATCGGATTTTGTGTAGTCTTGACTCTTGGGGCTTGGAGGGCATGCGAGATTCGGGTAGGTTTTGTGGCCATTGGCATCGCCAAGACATGGTGGGCGATCGAGGTAGACATCATATCGGCTTCCATTGGCATCGCACTCGTTGAAAACATGAAGTCGTAATGGACATACCCATAGAACGCTGGCTACCGACTACTCCCCCTTCAGACAAACTCCCTACACGTTGAGATCATACGAAATAAAAAGACAACATAACACACGACAGCGACAACTTGCAACTCGAAAAAGAATTGTAGATGAATAAAATAGAACTAAGGAAAACGCTGGATATACAGAAAAAACCGGGAACGAAGAAGAGGTGCCAAGCCAGACGAAACAAAGAGAGTCCGAGTGCGAATAAATTCTAATGCTGCGAATCATGGAAGAAGGTATCTCAACGGTGGGAGCCGGGCAGGAACGCCTCCCGCACGCTTCGTCTGAGCTCTTCGTGATCCCGTCCGTTTGAGCTACCAATCGAAGTACCAGGCTGGATGTGCGATCCTGGAACGCTGCCTGGGATACCTTCAAGGTCACTGTCGACAAATTCGAGGATCCGACGAGAAAGCAGCTGGATTTCTGCAAGCCCATCGCCGGTTTCTGTGTCTTGATATGAAGGCTGAGAGTGATGAGAGCGAGGTGTCCCAACAGACGAGCTTGGGGTGGAGGCTCGGGATATCGCTAGGTTCCGGATGTTGGGGGACAACAGTGTAGAGTTACGAATGTTGCTAATCAATTGTGGGTCTATTCGTGATGCATGAAATTCATTAGAGAGGAAGAGCGAACATTGAACCTCGTTGAAGCACTCACCGCCTGATTCCAAAAGCTGAACGATCGTCCAAACCGCGATGTGTTGGAAGGTGGTGTCGCTGTTTGTCAGGAACCTATACAGGTATCGGTGCATTCCTCCATCTGGTTTGTCCCAAACATCATTGAACGCAGAATAATCGTCGGAAGACGTTCGCGTTTCTACAACGTGATTTCAATTAATCGCCACACATGAGCCCTAGTCTCGATATACATACCTTTCGAAGAGAGGTTTCCCAAGGCGGCGGCACTATTGCCCTGCACCTCTGTGCTTGGAGAGTTAGTCAACGGTATCAAAACTTCGCAGATCCCCATCTCCAAAAGCTGTCCTTTCAACTCGTCTACGAAAACATTCAGTCAATAGATGGGTTGGAGGGCCTCCAAAATACATACCACTGAGAGCCAGAACGGCAATGCATGCAGTCATTTCGCTCTGCACATTAATCGGGACTTCGAGCACAAGTTCCTTGATGGATTGCACAGCACCAGCCTTGACAATCGCCAACTTGTTCTTCTCATTGCTTGCTGCGAGATTGCGCAACGTTGAAATGGCATGGCATTGTACTTCCTCGTTGTCTTTGAAAGAAAGTAGATTGATAAGAGGCTGCAGGAAGCCGGATTCGATTATAGGCGATTCGTTCTGGGGGTGGATAGACACATTGCGCACACACGCCGCTGATGAAAGAATGAGAGGAAGATAAGTAGACTGCAAGAGGCGTAGCAACGGCTGTAGGCCATCAGCTTTGACAATTTCGAGCTGGTACTTCTCTGAAACGAAGGTCAGCTCCCTGAGGACATCGGGATAAAAAGAAGCTCACCGTCGCTAGCAAGGTTACGAAGGGCCAAGGCCGCTTGACACTGGACCTTCAGACTTGGACTGTCCATCAGAGCGACTAAGCTTGATACCAATTTCGGCTCGCTTTGAGCAAGCTTCTTTCGATTCGATCCTGATAGGAGTTCAGTAGAGAAGCCCAACGAACGGAGAGATACTCACCATCTACGGCGATGTTACTAAGAGCAGTGGTACAATAATATTGCACATCTGTATCTGGTGAATTCAAAAGGCTGACGAGCACGGGGATAGCTCCTGCATTGACCAGCTGTTGACGGTTCTCGTCTGTTGGTCGGAGGTGAGAGGTTGCGGCGGGGTGACGGCACAAGGAGCGTACCCGAATGTGTCATGTTCAATAAAGCGCCTGTAGCATTCCTTTGTACACGCATATCCTTTGACCGCGCCAGGCGAGTTAATGGGACGAGGGCACCAGACTTGGCAATCTTCGTCTTGTTGTCGTCTGTCGAAACGGGTCGGGAGATCAGCAAAACAGAACATAGCGTTCACAAATGGAACCTACCATGTGTAGCAAGGTTAGTGACACAGCCAACTGCATTGCATTGGACTTCGACGTTGGGGCTGAGCATTTGGCGGATTAAAGGTTCCAGCCCACCCAACTTGACAATCAGAAGCTTGTTGTCCGCTGCAAGAAGCATTGATTTACGACTGCTTCCTCGAGTTTATCGCAAATGTAAACTTACTATTGACCGCCAGGTTGCCCAAAGCGGCGCTCGCAGCCCGCTGTACCTCCGTGTCATGGCTGCTAAGGAGGAAGAGGATGGGATCCAGGGTATCCCGTCCAACCGGTCGAACTTCTTTCTCAGTGATTTCAGCAAAGGCTAGCGCTGCGCTTCGCTGGAGGTCGACGTTGTCTGAGAAAGAGAGGGTTGTAAGGGCGGAGAGCGGGGACCCAGTGAAGAAGTTGGTTGTCGTTCGATCTAGCGCTGTTGGTAAGTGGACTAGCCAGAACATGCTCGCCAACAGAACGTACTCTCTAGGTACTGCAGCAAATCAGCTACCGCTTCCCTCTCGTTCTCTAGGAGTAACGGTTCGTAGGACTGCGACCTGTGCCCCCGGACTGTGAAATGGCGTCAAAGGTGGGCCCAGGATGCATGGAAACGAGCCACATACAGCAAGAATCACAGCAGCTTGTAATATTACCCATCCTCGGCCGTCGATACGAGAAGAAAGCAGCAGAAAAATGGAAGAAATTCAGCGCAAGGAGGGCTGAGGAGAGCGTCGCCTGCTTGAAATTAAACGACGAAGGCGTCACAACAACGTTGGAGTCGCGTGGGAACCTTGCGGCCATTTCCGTGATTCTCACATGGTCTGCCCCCTGGGAGTCGGACCCTGGCCCTGCAAGGCTACCAAATAACCCATAACGCCGTCTCAGCGGCAGCACCTGCTACCGTTCCCTTCTGTACCCATGATAATACATTGAGGAATTTACACTAGTTAGTTTCTCTCAAACGCGCTTGCTAACGCCCGCCTCACGGCGGGCTCGCGCTCGCGCTCGGGGAAGTTTTGATTTGATGAACTTTATCAATGAGGTAGGCTTTTAGATGAACGATGAGGGCAGAAGAATTGGGTGAAGAAAGTACCATGAAGCTCGAGAGCCAGTGTTAGCATTGTGAGTTTTTGTGAATAGAGACCATCAGAGAATTTAGAGAGAGGTTGAAACGGGAAAATGAAAACATCTGGGCACCGCGGTCGTTCAACTTCGCCAGTGCAGTGTATTGTAGTACTGGCTTTGGTTTTTTATTAGTCTCGACACAATACGTCCCGCCTTTTTTGAGCCTAGGTTTTTTGTATGCTTTTCAGCATCCAGAGCCGAGCAGCCGGGGGCGGAGTTGAATAGAACAAGAGCTCCATAATGATGTACCATGAAACAACGATCGTGCGCAAATTTGACCCCCTCCAAAGACCTCTACCTTACGGTAGCAGGCATGCACAGAAAGCAGCCCATGTAAACCCCTGTTCTACATACTACCAGGCCTGAGGCAGACCAGCTTGAGACCGTGATCCCACAGGTACTACAATATAACTTCAAACCTGCATGGGACCACATTGTCATATTAATTCTGCATGCTGGTTCTCCGTGCCATCTGTTGGCACCTTTGGATTCTCACAGGCCCCAGCGCTTCAAAGCTTCAGAGCGTCAGCGCTCAGCTAGTGAGCTTGAGCTCCCTGACCTCAGCCTCCCTGTGTCTCGTTTTGATCATGTGAAAATCATGTGGTCGTGACGTTTCGGTGAACAGTGAACTGGCAAAGTCATTGAGACTCGCAATGCTCAGAATCCGACCAATACTCCTACGACATTGCCTTCTTTCTTCTTTCTCCACCATGAGCTCTCCCACAAATTTACGACGACCCATCGAGCGGGTTCCAGTGCCGTCTCCTCTGGAAGTCCACCTGACCGACCAGGAGCACCAGATTTGTGATCTCCTGGACGAATGCACCAAGTATCTTAGAGAGCAGAAATCAATATCAACGACGTGCAGGATTGCAGGTGGCTGGGTTAGAGACAAGGTCAACCCTGTAGCGCTCTGTTGAGGAGAGCGGTGCTTATCGTATCCCTCACTCTAGCTTCTTGGACACGATAGCAATGACATTGACATTGCACTGTCTGATATGATGGGCCTAGCATTTGCAGAGCACCTTTCAGCTTACGCAGATGCGAAGGGCATTGAAGCTGGAACAATATCCAAGATTGCTCAGAACCCAGACCAATCCAAGCATCTCGAAACCGCGACGTTCAAGCTCGGGGGATTGGACATTGACTTGGTGAATCTGCGGAGCGAAGCCTACGCTGAAAACAGTCGGATCCCTTCAGAAGTGGTGAGGGAGCACTCATCCAATCTCGTCCTCGACTGTTGGTGACCCTCTCCCAGGCATTCGGGACGCCGTTGGAAGATGCAATGCGAAGAGATATCACAATCAATGCACTTTTTTACAACGTCCACAGGCGGGAGGTCGAGGATTTCACTGAAAAGGTTGGCCAGCGTCTGCTCCTTTTGGTTTCATTCTCATGATTACAGGGCTTAGACGACATGAAGAACGGTTTAATCCGCACTCCTCTCCCTCCCAAGGAAACGTTCAACGATGACCCTCTACGAGTTTTGCGTTGCATTCGTTTTGCAAGCCGCTTCGGCTTCGAACTCGTTGATGAGCTGAAAGAAGCTGCTCGGGACCCTAAGATACAGGTATGGGAGTCGTGTTGTTAGCCAACCCAGTCGATCAACTTGTCCCAGGATGCATTGGTGTCAAAAGTTGCTCGTGAGCGCGTGGGCATAGAAATAGACAAAATGGTGCAAGGTCAACTGTTCTGTCTCTTCCACATGCTTGAAAACTAACTACAGGTCGCGGAACAGGTCAAGACCCATTGCACTCTATTGATCTCTTCCATCAGCTTTCATTGTATGACCCGGTCTTCTTTTCCGCCATACCTCAAGATATCTCATCAACATTCTCTGAGAAGACCTTCCCTTTGAACAGTGGCCTAGCCAACAGCACCGTCCTTGACGCGATTCTCAAACGGCTTGACGCCCGAATACCAAGACCCCATCCCATTTACCTCAGACATTTCCAGAAGGATAGCACTGCCAAACCCCGCTTATATCTTGCGACAGCACTAACTCCATACTACGGCGCTGCCTATGTGGATAAGAAGAAGAAAAAACATGCTGCCGTTGAGGCTGTCATTCGAGAATCGCTAAAACTAGGTGTCCAGCAGCACTATCTAGATGGGATACCCGTCTTGTTTCTCGCCGTGGATCCAGTTCGCCAACTTTGCGAAGGATATGCCTCCTTCCCTGCTGATAAGGCTCGGTCCACTATCGGTAACATTTTGCTGTCTGTAACAGATCATGGCCTGGTGCTCACTACCCTTGGCTTACAGGGGTTGCTCTGAGAAACAAAGCCATTCATGCCCCAAATGCCGGTGTTCACTGGACGGAAAGTTTCCTTTTCTCCCTCGTCTTGGAACTTGGATCTCTCTACGACGTCGTGAATGATGTCTTCAACAGTGAGTAAGTTCACTGCTGTTGAAGGCTTTTCTCATCCACATTTGATTAGGAGAAGAGGCAGCGGGGGTCGTCGAACGATATAATTCGTTCGCCGAACTTGTGGTAGAGCTAGACCTATACGACGTCGGTGACGCGGTACCGCTTCTCGATGTATGCATTTTCCTGTCAGGCTCGGAACTCTCGATCACCCGCTCATCGTTCAACAGGGTAGAGAAATCATGAAAGCCATGGATACCACGAAAGGCGGACCGTGGCTCGCTATAATTCAGTCACATATCATTCAGTGGCAGTTAGACCATCCGCAAGCCACCTCCGAGAGCTGCTTGTCCTGGCTTGAAGAAGAAAAGGCTGCGGGAAATTTGCCAGCTGTGACTTCTGCAGGACCACCATCGAAGCGACCTCGAATCAAGTGATACAGTGTGAAAGCGTTCCCGATTCACTGTGGACTAGATAATTTGAGTGGTTCTATGTACGGAAGTGCACGAGAAACCTATAATGCGTACATATATCCCTTAGAAATGGCAAGACACGATAAACTATTCATCTAAACGGCCGCTGAACTCCGTAAAGTCAGTGTCTGCGCCCACAACCGACATTGAGTTGGCCCAGTACTGCGCATCCGCCACCAGACACTGAAACTCGGTACCCTGGAACGGCATGGACCAACTTTGGGCGGTCGATGAACCCTCCTCGGAGTGATCATGAGGAAGGGGTGGAATCAAGTTAGCGCCGTTGAGAAGCAAGCTAACTTGCGGATGGTCGTATGTGAGCAGGGGTTGGAGCTCCAATTGCAGTTGTGGGTGGACGGTGTATGAGGGAGTACATCCAGGGGTATATATCTAAAGGGAACAGTAAGCACTGTGTCCAACAAGAAGCACGCTTTTTGTACTTACCGAGCCTAGGGGTGGTAGCTCTTGGCTTGGAATGCAGGGATGTGAAGAGACCATATTTGGGCTGTGATCCCCAGCCACGGCCCAGGAAAGTGGCAAACCTTGGGTTGACTGCACGGGGATAGGATGCGACCCTTGTGAAGTGGTTGCACCATGTGAAGGTGTTGCACTTTCCATGATAGACGAGGCCAAACGACGGCATCGCTCCTCGGCGGCCAATGTGGAGCTTGATTTCTGCTTTGGGCTGCGCGGACGTCGGGGGGCGGGTCTCAGCCGATAGTCAGGATACTGTAGCCTGTGCATTTCGCGGAGTTGCTGAGCCTTCTCGTAGTACATGTCCTTGAGCTCAGGGCACAGTTCGCGCCAGCAATGGGCGGCAATACGACTGATATCGCGATGGTCGCGCTCCACCGGCCTCGGTTTTTGCTTTTCAAGTGCCCAAAAATCAGATCGAAACAAGAGGAAGGCATTCGGGGGGCGGGAAATATGACCGGAGGCTTTCTTCTTCGATTGCTTGAATTGTGACGACCTTGTCGGGGGAGCCGGTATGTATGGGGCAGGTGATGGGCAAGGCTGATGCAGGGGGTAGTCCGAATACACCGATACGGCACTGCCGCTCAGGATCGTCGGCGAAACAGAGTGGGCATCTGTCGGGCATAATAACCGTGAGGAATATGCAAAAATGAACGACGAAGCTGGTCATTTCCTACCGGATGAATTGACGATCATACTCTCCATAGATTTGCATATAGTTTCCATAGATTCGCACGACTGAAAGAACAAGGTAAGCGCGACTGAAAGCGGAATATCTGAGCGCCCGTGGCTGGCTAGGTGGAGCGTGTGATGCTCTTTGGGACACGCGCAGCGTTGTCTTTTCTACATGGCAAGTGTGCGTTCCTGGATTCCCTGCTATGGACCGTTGGAAAACTACCCCTCGTTATTAGAACGTCGTGGCAGCCTCGAGGCAATGTGATATCACAGAACAGAGCCCGTATCGCCAATCTATCGATCCCTTGTCCGAATTCAAGGTGCCCTCATGCCCCATTCGGTCATGCTTGTTCCTTACCCGGTATATCTGCCGCGGCATCGTGTTCCTGTCTCAAAGTCCGACTCGAAGGCACGGTGAAAGGAAAACAATATCATGTATTGTATCGAAAGCAGAGCCGTGCCTAGGGGCTGGAAGTGCCAGTCGTTGGGGGTACAAGTTTGTTTTGACCCTGCTGACCCTTCGCTGCTCTTCGTTTCGAGCCAGATATCATGTCGCTGTCAAGCGCGCCAGCGTGTGATTAGATTCCAGAATGTCAACGCGTGTCGAGAACCTTACCGTTTTTTGAGAGCTTCCCGGCGACCAACTTTCCGTGCACTGTTTACGATTTCCGGCCGCTTGACTTTGCCCATTTGTCGCCGCTTCATTTTGGATGGTTTCGGCAACTTCAACATCCAATCAGGAACAGTTGAGCCAGATTGCAAGATAACATTCGCAATTCTGCCCCAGAATCAGTTGTTGGGCTCTTCGATCAAGGTCACAAAGCTCACGTTTTCAAAAATGGACCATCTTCATCTGTGAAAAATGTGACGGCCTTCCCTTCACGACCTGCTCGGCCAGTTCGACCTGGTAGAGAAGTTAGTAACCATCAGTGGTAACATGGATGACCTTTGCACCAACCTATCCTATGGATATAGCTCTGGACACTGGTTGGGAAGTCATAGTTGATAACTTCCCGCACGCCCTTGAAGTCCATACCACGAGCCATGACCTCGGTGCTGATAAGAATCCAGGTTTCGCCTTTACGCATGCGAGAGACAGAGTCTTCACGCTCCTTTCTTGTCATACCAGCATGCAAACAATCAACGTTTCGGATTCCATTCATGGTGAGTTCCTCCGCTAGCGAGGAGGCGCGGGGTTGTGATGAAGTAAAAACGAGGACAGGCGGGTTGTAGGGTTGGGAAAGATAGGTGAGAAGACTGGGAAACTTAGAAGCGTCATCCGCCACGTATGTTAGAGACTGAGCGATGAGAGGTAAAGGGGTATCCCTATGACCCAAAACACGTAAGATAGCGCACAGACTTTGGAGAGCATAGCTTACTTCAACCCCACAACCAACCGGATCGGATCCTGAAGCATGCTCATGGCGATCTTTTCGACACCGGCAGGTAGTGTAGCACTAAACATCGCCCTTTGCAAAGTTGGATGTGTGCAGGCCTCGTTTATCTCTTGTATTTGCTCGAGAAATTCAGCATCCAAAAGCCTGTCAGCCTCGTCAAGGACGAGGTGGCGGACGCTATAAGAAAAATCAGCATCAAATTTCGAAAGATATTGGCTGGAAATGTACTTGTCTAGTACAAGATGGCCTTCTTGAAGAGCAGCTATCAGCCGTAGAGGAGTGCTGATAATGATATCTAGCCATAAGATAAGTACACAATCAAATGGGCAACAACGTTCACGAACCAACTTTGTCGCGTACTGACTTGTCAGATAGTGTACTTGCAGTGGCCTTGCTGAACAAAATGATGCGCCATTTTCGACCTTGAGCAAGCTTGAGGCACTCGTTATGTATTTGGTGAGCCAATTCACGCGTTGGTGCGATAACCAGAGCGCGCACGCCTTTGCCTGCTTCGAGAGACTGTGCTTGTTGGCTCGATGCTGGGCTTCCCAGCTTGACGAATGTGGGGAAAAGGTATGCCAACGTTTTCCCTGTTCCTGTTGGGGAAATTGCCGCAAGATCTCGCGACTGTGAGCAATCACAAGTCAGACCTGCATTGCAGACAGAAGCAGTATTGCGAGTCACCTACTTCAAGGAGAACTGGCATTCCGCTTGATTGGATACCGGTTGGATATTGGTAGTCGTTTTTCGCCAGATTGGCATATAGTTGGGACGGCACGTTATATCTTTCCTTGATGTCCTCGAAGCTGGCGGCTTCCTTTGGAGGATTCAGTCCCTTAGCAGAGACTCTGTGTCTTTGGAGTGACTTCTCCGAGGTGTCTTGTCTTGTCCCCTCCTCATCTGAGAATTCAGCATCTGAGCCAAGCTCGTCGTCCGAACCAATACCCTCCCCCTCCCCTGTCTTCCGTCTCTTCGCTTCTCGGGCCCCGTCCTTTTGCACAGTCTTCCTTTTCGTTTGCCCGCCCTCGGCATACTTGAAGAAGTCTAGTTCGGCTGGAAGCACTTGGTCACTGACATCCTTGCGGCACGGTTCTCGGGAACTAGATTCGCCCTTCTTCTGTTGGTACTGATTATTGCAAATAACACATGTGATCAACGGAGTCGACTCACTTGAAATAGGTGAACCTCTGGCTGGAACTTCCTCTTGTCGAACTTGACGCCTCCCCGAGAGAGTAGCTGGAATGCTTCCATGGAGGACGAGACAGAAACGACTCGAAGTACTGGGAAGCGGGGTAAGCGGCCCGCAAAAAATTACATTACATAATGTACCGGCGCCTATGTGGCTGGCAGCATGATCAACGATCAGCACTTTGATCTGAACGACCGCGCTATATGACCTTGGCTACCCTAACGACCCACTGCATGACCTCGAAGTAAAGCACCCATGACCTAGTGGTTCTAGGTGGTTCTCTCATGAAGATGTACTATCCGCCGTTGTCAAGCCGAACTTCTTCCCCGTCCTTGCTATTCAATAATATGGCCAAAATATGTCTCTATTATTACCTCTGGGGTCACCGCGATGCTCTTCTCTTCCTGGAAAGGGCCGCTGGAGATATATGTTCATCTTTGAAACGAGCGTGCGGCAGCGTCCTCTACTCCAAGAGCAGCCCAGCGCTCATCTACCAGGTGTTCTCGTGCAGGGTGCTTCACTCCGAAGTTTTTACCGGCGTAATTCTCACCATTAATCCCTAAATTTTCCCCTCTTGTATAAGTTCGCACTGGAATCGCGGCTCCTGGATCCCTAGGTCGAACCCAACCGCTGAAAGTGGCCTTTGTGATGCTTCCCAGAGCCGCCCTTTTTCTCCCCGCCTTTGCCAGCGCTGCTTTGCTTAGTAGCGCCGCTGTCATCGTACCAGGAGCTACTTGGACAGATACCAGCGGAAATGTTATCCAGGCGCACGGAGGAGGCTTTCTCAAAGTACTAATCACTTCCACTTCAACAGTCGGCCTTGGCGCTGACGCATCTTTCAGGTGAACTCGACGTGGTACTGGCATGGAGAGGACAAGACACACAACAGTAATCTCTTCAGAGCGGTGGCGTGCTACTCGGTGCACTATTTTCTCCTCATTCATTGAATGCTCAATGAGAACCGACCAAACCTTTTCGCAGTCACCAGATTTGACGACATGGACTCGTCAAAACGATGCCCTCACCCCCATTGCCGGGGGGATGATATCCACTGGAAACATTGTAGAGCGGCCCAAAGGTACGTGATTACACTGATTTCAGGTATTATACCTGCTAACATCATTTCACAGTCATCTACAATCGGAATGTAAGTAGGGTTTGTGCCGAGAGACACCAATGTTGCCAACCTGTGAAACGCTACTAGACTGGCGAATATGTGATGTGGTTCCATTCGGACAGTAGCAAGTGGGTGCCACACATCAGGTGGATGGGTGTTTTACAGCTCTGACATCTTCCTGTTCAGCTACGGTGCCGCACAAGTCGGCGTCGCGGTCGCGAGAACACCTTGCGGGCCGTTCTCCTATAGAGGCAGCTTCCGTCCTCTCAACGCCGAATCCAGGGATATGGGGATCTTTGTCGACGGTAAGTCTTCACCACCTTAATTTCATAGAACCCTTCTCTCACAGAATTTTAGATGATGGTAAGGCGAAGCAACTTGAACAGAACCTTTGGCAACTAATGCTTTTTTTCTACTTCCATCAGCTGCCCAGACGGCGTATTTACTCTATGCCTCGGACAACAACCAGAACTTTAAAATTTCCAGACTCGACGCAAATTACTACAACGTCGTGACCCAAGTTTCAGTCATTCCAAGTAAGCGTGTCTGGACGTTTAGACTCGGAGGTCGATTCTGACGGTTTCCAGGGTCCACGTTCGAGTCCCCTGGAATTATCAAACGAAACGGAGTAGGTCCTCGCACCCGTGATTCCCGTGCGTAATAACGAAGACGCCTAGGTCTACCACCTCTTCGCCTCCAAAACCACTGGATGGGATCCTAACGCCAACAAAGTCGTCACAGCCTCGGTGAGTCGAAATATCAAATTTCGGCCACTCCAACTCACCAAGCTCGACCAGTCTCTAGCCGGGCCCTGGTCAGCAGAATCAGATATTGCCCCTCGCAACACCCGAACCTACTTCTCGCAAAATACGTTCAACCTGCCCATCAGCCAGAACTTTGCGATATACATGGGCGACCGCTGGAGGCCTTCCTTGCTTGGCAGCAGCAGATACATCTGGTACCCTATGACCTGGAGCAACGGGAATTTACCCCAAATCGTGCCTGCTGATGTGTGGAGTATCAACCTTGCTAGTGGCACGTATACTGCTGCCCAGGGAACGACCTATGAGGCCGAGAGGGGTACAATGTCTGGTGGGGCAAGGTTGTTGAATAATACGGCATTCTCTGGTGGGACTTGTGTCGGGTATCTTGGTGCGTTTTGTTTCCCTTTTGTTCTTGAGCTGGCAACGGAGCGTTTATTTGGAGTGCCCAGGGAATGGAGGGACCTTGACGCTCAATAACGTTCAAGGAATTGGAGCTGACCAGTGGATCTCGCTCTACTACGCCAATGGTTTGTTGCTCTAGAATCTCCCCGCAATTGCTTGAGCACTCATTATTTGCAAAGCTGACTCAACCTGGAGAAACACGACAGTCAGGTAAACGATCGATAACTTCCTAGCATCACAATGTACTCAACGTTAACATCACAGTGCCAACGGAGGCGCCGCCGTCCGCGTCGATCAACCCAACACTGGAGGAGGTAGTGTCGTTCTATCAGTCCCTGTGAAATTGTTCCTGCGAAGTGGCGCAAATTCTATCACATTCTCCGCTGGGCAGAGTAGTACGTGCAGCCCTTTCGATCTCCAATCAGCCGTTTGCTGACCCTCTGATAGATTGGGCCGCTGACTTGGATAAGATTGTTGTTTATACTGCAACCTGAGTCCAGGGCTTTGGCGATAGGATGTGATATATGTATGAAACAGTGGGATATGTACACTACTGCGAGGACGGGATATGTATATGTGATACAACGAAAGCAAGAAAGAATAGCTTGAAATGAGGTGTTGAGATCCGAAGCTGAAATAATTTATCTACGTTCTAAAGACTGTTCCTGTCTTGTCACCTCTAGCGCTCTCTCTAACGAGTCATCTACTAGATTGCGAGAGTTCATTGAGCAAGATTTTTCCAACCAGACTTGAGTTGCTATCCGAAGGTTTGTGAGATGCTGCTCTTGTCCCGAGGCAGGGAAAGACTTACTTCGTAAAAGACGAAGAGCAAGACGGTATTGGGAGCAAGACGAACGAAAGCAGGTGTCCATCCTTTGAAGAGGAAGCTGACGCCTTCTTCTCTTATAGATTTAGCAAGGATGTGAGTGAATGTGGTGCCCTCCGTCTGGAACAACATGAGCATGCTGCCGGTACGGGAAAATCTTCAAAACCCTCACCGAGGCCATGACTCTCGATCTCAGCACATCCGCAGGGGAGCACACAGCTAGGAAAGAGTCAGAAATTGAAGATGACACATGCTCAAAAAGCTTACTTGTGGCGAAAGTTCCAGCAAGGGTACTTGCGACAACGTGCAGGAGTAGGCCGTCTTTTAGCTGTACATCTAAGAGCGGAATGGGATGCGAGAGTAGTTTTGACTTGAAGAAGTCATAGCTGTGGATAGCATTAGATGGCTGACGAAAGGCCGATTCGGAGGAATGTGGCATACGATCCAACTTGGGAGGCCTTTCGGATGTCGGATGTCAGACACACGGAGAGCATCATACGGCCCAAAAGTTACTTACGTTCATCAGGATGGCCCGAAACTGCCAAAATATCAGTCCGGCCGATCTGGCGAAGTCAAATTGTCAACATACAGTATTGGTCCCGACACCTCGTGTTAGTCCTTTAACACCTTCCTCTTTCACAAGACTTACAAGCCCTGCAACAGCGTTGGGATAGTTGTAGCGCTTTTCCGGAGGACGAACGGAGTCGCTTGTCATTCTGACAAGCAGGACATCTGAGAAACGTTTGTTCAGAACAGGCGGAGCAACGTGTGACGTGACGACATACCTGCTGGGTTGCCTGCAATTCCGCCCAGCCCTCCAGCGAGACTAGCAGCCAGAAGTGACTGGGGTGTTGTCGGTTTCTTACCCTTTGAGATGTACTCCTTTAATCTCTCGTACGAGCCCAGGCGAACGAGAGAGTATGACATTTGCCTCATCAGGGCGGCGGTGAGTCCTGCGTAGAGGCTCTGAACGCCGGAGCGATGGATAGAAGTTCGGATAACGGTGAGGGTGGACGGACGCTTGGAGCCCCCTGAGCCGGCCAAGGTCTGCATTCGCCTGTTGAGTCTGGGTGAATAACCTGGGTCATACTAGCTGGACTGCAGGACACCAACACCTTGGTGACATCCAGTGGATGGGTGCACGAGGCAGCCACTGCAAGGTGGATTGAGCGCTGGTACACTGGATGTGTGTGTGCTGAACTCACTTGAAGCTGCAACACCTGGGATATAGGATGACGATGGGTAAAAACACGAGCCAGAGCGCGAGGATGGACGTACCGCCCAGCCTAGGAGCAGAGACGATGATCAGGCAAGGACATGGGGTCTGTGGATGACCAGGCTCACCAGAAGGGATATTCGGGCATGGTGAAGGACTTCAAGGGGCGTTCCAAGGACTGCCTTAACGAACGCTCGAGTTGGGACGATCTTAAAAACAACACAAAAATAGGCGCATCCCTTCCGTCATCATATCGGGATGCCGGGTCGGCGATTATCCGGCCCTTAATAACCTTGACTTGAAAGAGCCCGGGGACCTGGACAAGGCTGAGGATCCCATTCAGTAGCAGTCAATGCCGTCCATCCTTCTCCCTGCCTCGTGGCCCCTCAGCCATACACAGGCCATTCCCCACATCCCTTCTCTCCATCTCTCTCCCACATCCCCCAATCATGGATTACTCTGGTATCCTCTACCACACATATGACACCACCACCGGCACCTTTACTCCTGCACAAGTCCCTCTAGAAGAGGTCAAGGTCAAGGTCTGGATAGCCGACGGTCCGTAGGCGCTCTCCCAGGTCGTCTTCGGCTGGCTGACTCCCTCTAGTTACCGCCCGGGTAACCCTGATACAGCGATTCTATAACGCAACCCCCAATCGCACCGGTCGGGCCAAGTATTGTTTCCCAGTCCCCGCCTCCGCCGCAATATGTGCTTTCCAGTTCGAGGCGTCCGACGGTCGGATTCTCAGAGGCGAATGCAAGGAGAAGGGTCTCGCTCAGGAACAGTATGAGGCCGCCGTAGCGAGTGGCCAGACGGCAGGACTGCTCGAATATGTCACCGACGATAGTGAGTACGGAATCTCGAACCCCCCTGCAGGTATTCACCATCATGTCCAGTTTTCACCATCTCTGTCGGCCACATTCCAGCACACGCAGTAGTGGAGACGCGTCTGGTGGTAAGGCATCCATAAATGCATCGTCCAACTACTCACACCCTTTTTCATAGTACGTCATGACACTTTATACGGGGGATTACATGGATCAAGTACGCTTCCAACTCCCATACTATGTTGGCCAGAGATACGGCATCCCCCCAGAGGGACTTGATTCAGCTGTGCAACGTGGCAAAACTCGCATATCCGTCACCGTGGATATCCAAATGAGTGGCCGGATTGAAGAGATCCTCAGTTCTAGCCATAGTTCGGAAATTGAACAGACTCCTTACGACACCCATCTCGGCAGGGCTTCCAGAAGACGCACAACCGTTCGTTATCAATCCGACTCGTATCTGGACCGCGACTTCATTCTATGCATCCGGGCGAAAGACTTGGATAAACCGAGATGTTTCGTGGAAGTCCGCAAGGATGCCAGACACAGATACCCGGATTCACTTGCCTTGCAGTTGACTTTGGTCCCAAGGACTAAGCTGCCCTCAATCAGGTCCCAGCGGTACCTATTCCTCGTGGATAGAAGTGGAAGCATGAGCCAGGATAATCGGATCGAAACTGCGAAGGATACCTTGATTCTTCTCTTGAAGATGATACCGCAAGGTTCCACTTTCAATGTTTTTAGCTTTGGGAGCACCTGTGCTCCCTGGCGGCCCAAAAGTGAGCTGTATGCAAGGTACGCCTTACAGGATGCCGTAAGTTCCTCATTTCGCCGCTGGCTTTAAACACGATACTAAGGCAGTGGACAGACGAGCCATGTAGAGGGGTTCGATGCAAAGATGGGTGGCACCGAGATCAGAAATGCGTTAGCAACAGTTTTTGCATCTTCTCCTCCAGATGTACCAACTGTGCTTTTCGTCCTGACTGATGGAGAGGTGAGTTTGGTTGGATTCCTCTACATCGCGTCAACTCACAGAACCCAGGCGTATGACATTGAAGATACGAAGCAACTCGTAACTCAGTTCGTCCAGACGTCTAACGTCCCTCGCCGTGTCTTCACTCTTGGAATTGGAAACGGTGTTTCCACGGCTATGTGTGAAGGCATCGCGAGAGCTGGGAACGGCGAATTTCTCCTTGCCACTGACACAGAAAGCATACTTCCAAAGTGCGCGAAGCTTTTCACTGCCTCCCGTACGCCGTTTGTCCGCAGGGTGACCCTTGACTGGGGCGTGTCCAACTCGAGCAGCCAGGTAGGCAGTCCTGAAGTTACCTTCTCAAATCAACCATCCCCAAGAGCAGTTGCGACACGGCCACTTCCGCCCATTCAGCAGGCACCTTACCAAATCGAGGCCATCCATTCGGGAACCAGAAAGACCATTTTTGCGATTGTTACATCGAGGCATGCCAAGCCGCCCAAGCACGTAGTGTTGTCGGGTATTCTCGACGACGAGACGCAACAGCCATTCGAGCTAAGGGTTGCAGTGCAACAAACCGCCCTCGTGCAATCAGAGGACGATATCCCAGTCATACATACCATGGCCGCATGGAGACTGATTCAAGAGTACACTGATAACCCGAGAATCCCGTTGCCACCCCCAGTCGCAGGGGGAATTGCGACGGATGACGAACTGCGCCAGTCTGTGATCACCCAGTTGGGAGTCCAGTATCAAATTGCAAGCCAACACACGTCCTTTGTCGCGGTCGAAGAGCCGAGGGATACACGACAAGGCAGGAAGATGAAGCAAGGTTTTCTCTACAAACACCCCGAATATGTAGGGGATGACCTGGATGCTGAGAGCGAAGAAAGCATAAAGGGAACTGTGCAAGTGGTGCAACGTCAGATGCAAGCGGTCTGGGTGGCCATGACATCGGCCCTGTCCGCGCTCTCAAGCCTTTGGGCAAATGTGCAACAACAATCTGCATCGAACTTTATCGATCCTGATGGTTCCGATGAATCCACCGAATCCTTACCAGGTTCTTTCCCCCGGGTGCCAATTCGTCGATCCAGTCAAAATTCGTTGACTGATGATCCCACCGAGTTTGGGAGCCAGGCCAGCGAGCGTTCGAGCGTTCGAACTTTCTCGACGTTGAGCTCTTTGAGTGGCTGGTCCAGCGCCAGTTCCAGCGATTGGAGCTCCATCTACTCGGACGACAGCGATATTCCTCGACCGCCTTCCCCGGCCTTTCGTCCACCACTAGTTGACGGGAACCAGACGCCTCGCCAGAGGGATTCGAGGACGATCGAGGAGGTACCACCCGGTGTAATCGAGCTGGTTAAACTGCAGGAGTTTGACGGCTCCTTTGCTCGAGGGGATTCGGCGAGGAGAATCGTAGGCGAGGCGGCATTTTCCGAATGGAAGAAATTATCGGGGCAGGAAAGGGACGTCTGGATGACTGTCTGCGTTGTCGCATTTCTGAAGAAGCATCTGGATGAGAATCCAGAGTTATTGCACAATCTTCTAGTCAAGCCACTGGAAAATTTGCGTAATCAAGTTGGTATTGATATCGATTCGTTGTTGGGTCGGGCTAGTCGGCTAGTGCAGTAGTAGACGCACAGAATCTCCCTGTACAGTGTAATCTGAATTTACGTTGCGTGAGAATATGGGTCCGTGCGAACCCCACCGCGACAGACAACAGCCGCGTGGCCTTGAATTCCTCTCTTTCTCTTCAACCTTCATCACACCCACCTCCTTTTCTTCCTTCTCTTCTTTTACGACTCGACTTCATCATGAGTGCTCAAGACGCTGAAGATCTCATTGACTATGAGGATGAGCACGACGTCGTCTCCGGCGGTGCAGGGGCTTCGACATCAGCTGGTGGGCTGGCGGGTGGTGACGACAAGGACAGAAAAAACTTTTCAGGCATTCACTCCACTGGTTTCCGGTAAGATTCAAGGCATTTAAAGCGCCCAGTATCGAATCTGACGCGTCTTTTTCAGTGATTTCCTGCTCAAAGCGGAGTTGCTGCGTGCCATTTCTGACTTGGGTTTCGAGCATCCCTCAGAAGGTTGGTTGAGCCCTTTTTCTGATACGCGTCAAATGATTAACATTCTCTTAGTGCAACAGGAATGTATCCCTCAGGCAGTGTTGGGCATGGATGTTCTCTGTCAAGCCAAGTCTGGACACGGAAAAACTGCGGTTTTCGTCCTCGCGACGTTGCAGCAGCTTGAGCCTGTCAACGGTGAAGTGTCGGTGCTCGTTCTGTGCCACACCCGTGAATTGGCATTCCAAATCAAAAACGAGTATACTCGTTTTGCCAAGTACATGCCCGAAGTCCGTGTCAGCACCTTCTACGGAGGCACGCCCGTCGCCAAAGACGCCGAAATCCTTAAGGACAAGGCCAAATGCCCCCACATTGTCGTCGCTACCCCCGGTCGATTGAACGCCCTCGCTAGAGACAAGATCCTGGACGCCAAACACGTCAAGCATTTCGTCTTGGACGAGTGTGACAAGATGCTCGAACAACTCGGTTAGTCTTGCGAATTCGGCCTTTAAAGTTATTGTTTCGTTGGCGGCTGGTGGTCACCTTCACCACTTCTCGAGAGTCCACTTTCGGCGCGGTAACACCTTCCAAAATTGCGCTATTCGCGGGCATCAGCTATTGGAGAGGGCATGGGATTCTTGCTGGGTTGGGAGAGAATGCTTCCTCAAGAACAATTACATGTGCTTGGAAATGCGCGGCGTCGACGAACGAGGACTCGGCCCTCGAACGACAACCCTCGTGGATTGGTCCAACACGCGACTTTTCTGCTGGATTTCATCTTTTTTGTGTTCTGCGTCTCCGTTTATGCTGCCGTTACGCTTCGACCACGTAATCTAACGTCCGGGCACCCGTATACTAGACATGCGACGAGACGTTCAAGAAATCTTCCGATCGACACCTCACCACAAGCAAGTGATGATGTTCAGCGCCACCCTTGCAAAGGACATTCGGGCGACTTGCAAGAAGTTCATGGCTAACGTATGTCTTTGCCACCGTGCTTTGAGCGTTGCTGATCCGGGGTTTAGCCATTGGAAATCTTCGTCGACGACGAGACCAAGCTCACGCTTCACGGTTTGCAACAACATTACGTCAAGTTGGAAGAGGTCGGCAAGAACAGGAAGCTTAACGAGCTGCTTGACAGCCTTGAATTCAATCAGGTATTTGAGTTTCAACTATACCCTGCCTAGCCAGCGCCAACATTGAGTTTTAGGTCGTCATCTTTGTCAAGTCAGTTGCTCGAGCGATTGAGCTCGACAAGTTGTTGGTGTCTTGCAACTTCCCCAGCATCAGCATCCACTCTGGCCTCCAGCAGGAGGAGCGGTACGTGCTCATACGATTTACAACCCAACACAGTTTGCCGACGTTCTCTCTAGCATCAAGAGGTATACCGCTTTCAAGGCCTTCGAGAAGCGTATTTTGGTGGCCACTGATATCTTCGGTCGTGGTATTGACGTTGAGCGCGTCAATATTGTCATCAACTATGACTCACCTCCTGACGCTGACTCTTATCTACATCGTGTGGGGTAGGTCGATCGTTACTGTGCAAAGCGGATGTGGTCTGACACTCTTGGCGCGATAGTCGTGCAGGCCGTTTTGGTACCAAAGGTCTCGCCATCAGCTTTGTGTCCACCGACAGTGACCAGCAAGTCTTGGGTGCTATCCAATCGAGGTTCGAGGTCGCTATTCCCGAACTTCCTGAGCATATCGATCCTGCGAGCTACAGTAAGTCCTGTGCGATATTTTGCGCGTTCATGTTGCTGACTGGCTGCTTCCACAGTGACCTCGTAGAGTACTTGTACCTATTTTTTTCTGTGTAATTTGTATTTTTGGAGGCAAAAGTTGGTAGCAATGAACATGACCGGTGTTTTGAGTATGGACGTATCGGGAAATTCTGACGTCACGAATTGCGTCGCTGTGAGCAGCCTGGCGACGCAGGCACAAATAACTCTGCTTCTGCTCTCGTACACTTGCGCAAATAACTTGTCGTCTTGACCGTGGCAAACAGCTTCGCCCGTAACGGTTAATCCTCCTGCAGCTTGCTTGGACGCTGATGAGACGGAAACTCGGCCACCCAACCTTTCCCACTCTTTACTTCAAGGATGGCGTTCTCTCGGTCCCTGGCTACACTTTCGAGAAGGCCGTCTCATGGCACGACACCGGAAGTATGACTTTGCTCGCAGAAGGGAACAGTCTGAAGGATGGGTCAAATGTACTGGCAAAAATAGCACCAGCACAGTCGAATGGCTCCATGTGTTTGGAGAGGGAGGCTCATATGTGAGTCCCCGGGCTACCTACCCTGATCCCCCGAGTGTCCGCTAATTGGTCTCCAGCCTGAACCGTTTGATGTCAACAACAGACGGTTCGAGCACTGTCTTGCGCTTCATCGACTTTTTCAAGATTCCCAGGGAACATGGCGACTGCGTTGTCCTTCTCGTGGCACATCCCGGTCCCAACTTGCTCGGGCGCTATTTACCACCATCCAAGGTCAACGACCTTCTGCTTGCCGATATGGGACACTCGAGGTCAATGGCAATGCACGGAGACTCCCCTATGCACAGTGCCTTCGAGGAGAACGATCTCACGGACGAAATGGAAACGTTTGATATCATGGATTTGGCTTCGTTTTTGGAGTTTGCCATCAAGGCAACGCTCTGCTTAGAGATGCTGCACAAGTACGTCCCTCTCCCGAGTTTTGAATTGCTTCCCGTGTGTACTAATTGATAGCAACGTAGGGCAGGGTTGGTGCATCGTGAGGTTCGCGCCAATGCGTTTCACCTCAATGCCCATTCGGGTTTCGTTCGACTAGTGCACTTTGGAAATCGTGCGGTTTCGCTGGAGAATTTTGGCTCGCCATCATCATTAGTCTTGAGAACGAATGATGACTCGGAGAAGCTCAAGGTGAAGGAGGCGTTGTGCTACCTCGCACCTGAACAAACCGGAAGCATCGAAACGATGGCTCAAGACCACAGGACGGACTTGTACTCGCTGGGGATTCTGTTTTGGACGTTGTTGGTGGGGCGTGGCCAGATGCTGTTCGAAGGGGGACCACTGGAATTACTCCACGCTATCGTGCAAAAACGGCCAATGCCCGTGCACGAAGTTCGTCGAGACGTTCCTCAGGTTCTCGCTAACATCATTGATAAGGTAGTCCTTCTCTTCATTTGCATCTAGAACCACCGTTGACTTGCTTCACCCATACAGCTGCTGGCGAAAAGCCCAGACAACCGTTATCAAAGTGCTCACGGACTCAAAACAGACCTACTCGAATGTCAGCGACGTTTGCTTGCAGTCGTCTCATCCTTGTCTGGAGAAGCGCAAGAGGTGAGAGTGTATATTGGCGTTCTGAAGCTTACTCATTCTGACGGGTAATTGCTTCTTAGTTGATACCCCCTTTCGAGATTGCTCTCCAAGATAGATTCATGGTGCCCAGATCCATAGCCTTAGCTTCTATCAGAATTAACATGTTCTTATAGGAGTTTACGATACCTATCGCCTTGGTAATGCTTTTGTCAGTGTTGCGTTTGGAGTCACTGACTTTGGATTGTAGTTCGGCAGAGATAAGGAATTAGACCTGATCAGGAGAGTCAGTAAGTAATTTTGCCGTCCTATTCTCTGCAGATCTAACGATACAAGTCCTCGATACTTCTGCCAGCTTTTCTCAGCACCATTCTGCGTCAAAGGGGTTCATTAGCTTTTCCTCGGCTTCCAGCAGTCAAGATGCGGGAACGGAACCTAGCGATTCAATGTCCTCGCGTAGTGGATCTCCTCTGACCGGTCCCAGTGATACAAGCCGCGGTCGGTACATGCCTGAAAGCTCTGTTCACGACTATTCGAATTCTACCTCTGCGAGCCCAGTCCGTTCAAGCCCCGACGGCCTTCGTCGTTCCGTCTTCAGATCCGGCAAAAGCAGGTATGACCGTACTCAAGCAGTTCTTGTCATTGGTCCACCCGGGTACGTTTCAACATGATTTACAGAGGCGACCGTCTGACCTATGAAGGTAGGATTGGGAAGAGCTCGATCATACTTGCCAACCAAGCAAAGTGGAGAGGTGTGTCTCCAGATCGAGCTACCCGTTCTCTTCTAATCCTTTCCATAGCACACGGTCTGTGGGGTCAGGCCAAGTTTCAAGGCACTGAGTCCGCACCCTTCGCTGCACTGGTACGGAGGATGTTTCATTCCAAGAGCAAGATTTGCTGACTTCCCTCAGCTGAGATGTCTGTCATCAGTACTTCGCCAGTTAATGGTGTTCCACACCGACTTGCAACGGTTTGTGACTGGACTGCAAGAACGACTTGGGCCCCAGATGCAAAATGTGCCTCTTCTATATCAAGGTACGCCTGAATTGAAGGAGGCCCTCGCTAAATTCGATATCAATGTGGAGGAACCCCATGAGCCGCTGGATTCTAGAGATTTGCGGTCACGATTCCAATCACTTGTGGAGAAGGTCTTCGCCGTCATCGCAGAAACGAGGCTTTTTGCATTGTTTCTAGACGACTTGCATGAGGCAGATGAATCGTGTGTATGCTTACCCTCTCTGAATGACATCCTCTTACCGGTAGCTTAGCACGCTCGACCTTGTCTCAACGCTTCTCAACTCACGAAGTCGAATGGTATGATCCTTCTACCCATAAAATGTGATTGTTAACCGACCTACTTCCAGTTGATCTTCGCGACGTTGCGCTCGGACAAAACGTGTGTCATCTATTGATTTCACGACTACGATGTGCTGATAACTCGGATATAGTGCTGTTGTTAATCGAGTCAAGGCGATGTTCTCGTTCAGAGCCCAGCCAACGTGGATAAGTGTTGAGCCCCTTACCTATCCTGCCATCCTGGCGCTCACTTCAAAGACGCTCCACCGAACAAAGGAAGATTGCGCACCTTTGGCGCAATTTATCCACCACGCGTCGTCTGGAAACGCTTTTTCTGCCAGGAGTATATTAACTACACTTCAGCGCCAACACCACGTAAGTGATCGAGAAGCCTGCATTTTACAGGTCGCTGACTAGCTTGCAGATTGAGTTCAGCTGGGACGAGAATCACTGGCAGTGAGTGGCTAGTCCGACTCATTTTCTTCACTTTCACTCAGGTCCTGTGCCAGCTATGATATGGACGCAATACAGGGGACCTTTGTCGATAGGCATATCTCTGATCCGACTGACTTGACGTTCTTGACCGAGAGGTTGCGCGAGCTACCCGAGGAAGCCCGGAAGTATCTGTCATGGGCTGCCCTCTTTGGAGAAACGTGAGTCAGCGATTTCATATGTTAGTATACCTGTCGCCCACGAAAATCACCATCTAGCTTTAAAGTAACGGAAGTTGCCCTTATGATGGACTGGGAAGATTCAGTTGGGGATGAAGAAATGGAATGGAACCTTCACAAAGCCGTGTCAAATTTTCGCGACAAGGAATCAGGAGGTACTACTCGTGGCTCTATGCGAGGCCTTCAATTGGCTCTGTCCGAGGGCTGGCTGGTACAACGAGCGCGAGATATGTGCAGCTTTTCGCATGATCGGTATCGTCAGGCCGCCCAAGCAGAGGCGGCTGCACTCCCTGCAGAGATGATGGCAAAGATGTCATTTCGCGTAAGTATGCTACTCTTGCTTTGAAATTGTGCTAATGTTTCGGCAGATTGTTCTGATGATGCTTCACGAAACGCCTGTCGACGTATATCGAATAGCAGAACACGCGAAGAAGTGAGTCCCCCCTTGTCGGCATGTGGCTATGCTGATGGTGTGCCAGGTGTCTTCCTCTACTTCTTGAGCACCCAAAGAAAGAGGAGCTGCTGAATGTTCTAATTGAAGCCGGGGAATCTGCCTGGGCTCGGGGTGCTCACGAGGTAATTATACTCAGATATATCGAGGATGCAATCTCATGGAAACGATATAGCTCGCCATTCGCTCATTTATCAGTGCTCGGTCTCTCCTCAACGATCGTCCATGGCAAGCAAACCCTCAGCGCACTTTCAATCTCCTATCTCGCCTGGCAGCGTGGGTGTTGAATATTTTAAGGCGCCAGTCACTGCTCATTCAACGTCTAGGCTTTACACCTGGAAAGGCGAGCTAGCCGCGTCAGACACCATCTTAGAAGAATGCTACGTTCATGCAGAAGACCTCGAAGACAAGAGCGCCGTTCTTCGACTTAAGTCTCGAAACCAATGGCTTCGCAACAATTTCTCAGAAGCCTTCAACGACACCATCACCGCCCTCAACATCCTCGGCATCGATATCTGCACTGCGCCATCACGCAGACAGGCAGATGTTATGTTTGAACAGGTGAAAAACGAGATTTTGGCTGTTGGATTCGACGAAATCCTTTCTATCCCCCGGACGTCTGATCGCAAGACGGAGTTGGCAGTTGCCTTGCTGAACGACGCTGGGAGCCATGCTTATTGGAGTCCGTCTCCCTCCATTTTTTCGGATGTCATCGGCCTCACGGTATGCAAACACTTGCGTCGTATTTCACGAAACTAAGATCCTGCTATTACCAGACCATCCAGTTGGCTTTACGGTATGGAAAACTTCCTTCTTAGTCGATATTTGCTTACCTCTTGAAAGATCCGGAATGGCTCCAGGTACTGCGTTGGGCTTTTTTTGGGCTCTGGGAGGTCCGTTCATCTTCACATATATACACCTCAGGTCCTGTCCTGACATCGTTCCCTTTCCAGCGGCCGCTGAGAGAAGGGAGTTGTATCGGTTCTCGACGGACCTGGCGAAGCTGGCTCTCAGAATCGCCGACGCTCATGGGAGTTCTATGGAAAAATGGTTTGTTCCTTGCTTCCGACCCTTGATCGCTCTCTCACTTCGGTTCAGCCGTGCTCAGCTACTTTACTGCAGCATGGTTTCAGGTTTCGACAACGTGCACCTCCGTTCCAACCTCCCTCGCTTAGAAGAATCGCTAAAATATGGATATAGCGCTGGGGACAGGTATGCCTGCTCTCAAAGTTTTCTGGCGTTTGACTGAAGAAATCTAGTATTTACACCAGCTTCGCTATTATACACATCACGATTACCAAGCTTTACATATGCGATCATCGTGAGTCGTACTTTGTAGGATGATATGTCTTTGTGACATTGATCGAACCTTTGACAGTTGCTGAGCTTGTGACATCTGCTGAGGAAGTGCGTATCCGGTTCTGACTACATTAGTGTCGGTCACTGAGCATCTTTTAGTGTCTCAACGATGTTGGTTTGTTAACACCCGGTGGAGAACCTGTCATTCTTGCCAATGGTGAGCTCATTCAGGACCCGGGGGTGAGCGTCGATCTGACATGGGCACAGGCGTCCTGAACTGTATTCGAGTTCTGGCCGGCCATACCAACACTCACAATGCACACACCCTTTTCGACACGGATAACTTCGTCGAAAGTGACTATGTTGCTCAGATACACCAGAAGTCGGGGAACCTGCCCATGACGTTGAATTGGTACGTTAGACATTGATTATTCTTCGTGCATTTCCAACCTTGCGACTGTCAGGTACAATTCGTTCAAGGTAAGGTTAACCTTTTTGAATAGAAGCCAAGCAGCGGAGCTCACACCCCTCAGGTCGTCAGTTACTTTTGTGTTGGTTACTACGACGAAGCCGCTGCTCTTGGTTTCTCAGTTTATGAGACACGAATGGCCCACCCGAAGTAAGCTTCGTCTCTGCATTTCATCTCATCCGATATATTCCTAAACTCATGACCCAGTCATCGTCATGTCCGTTATGCTTTGTTCTTCCACAATCTGGCGATGGTCGCCTGCATACGCAAAGGCAGTCTCTCTGGCAACTTGAGGGCAAAATATTTTTCTCAAATCAAGCTAAATCAAGCTTTCATTCGGAAGTCAGTTTCATAGCCTTCCTCCCCAGTCGAGTTCATCTACTCAGTGTATGATTCCATAGGTGGTTATCAGCAAGCCCAGTAAACACCAGTACATGGGTGGCGATCATTGTGAGCGAGATCTCTAATCTCATCTAACACGCCCAGATTCTGACTTTCCTAGGACGCCGAAATGGCGGCGTTGCTCGGTGATTCCAATGCTTTCAGGCTCTACGATGTAGCCATCAGGTCAGCCTTTCGCTATTGAATTGACAGCCTTCCTCTGACGGAGTACTCAGGTTGGCGAGTGACAATGATTGGCTTATGGAAGAGGGTTGGGCGCTGTTCTTGGTGTGTCTATACATCTTGCGTTTGTAAACACTTCGGCTCATCTTCTCATATAGCAAGGGTCCCATTTTGTCAGATGTGGGGTTGAAGGGCTTGGAGGGGAGCTACAACGTCGGGGAATCGCACGACACGCGCAATGGGGCGCTCAAGGGATAGTGTATGTGCCCTCGACATCCCGAATCGATCGACTTAACCAATCCTCCATGCAGGCACCACCTCACCACTCTGATTGGAGCCCGTTCTCACCACACCGTCAAACGCCCAATCCTTTCCTCGAACGTAGCGGTTCAAACTGAGGCGACTCCCATGGACCCTGCCTCTCAATCTCAGGTTTATGGCTCCGCGGTAGGGATGCACGAAGGTCAAGACTCGATGCTAACTGCCTCTGATTTGGCCTCGATCCTGAAGTGGAGCAAAGATATATCTAGCGATATCAATCTTTCATCAGGTAGGTATTTGCGTATGTTTAGTCAAAGGGAGATGAAGCATCATGTTGCCTCTCTAGCCTTGCAAAGATTGACGGAGATCGCGACTGGTAAGTTACTCTTCTTATACTGCTTCGAATTTGCTAACACCATTCGAAGAAACCTCTGGATCCCACAATACTTGCGGTCTGTTTCATCACCCTTTTGATTGACACATCATTGACTCTTCAATCCAGTGGTAATCGCTAGAGAAGCGGGCGACTACTCGGTGGCGACAAGCATGTGTGCCCCAGATCCTTGTCAAGTTCATGAGTACGTTCTTCTGTTCGTATCCTGAACTCCCCCATAACAGCTCCCAGAAACCCGAAGTCAATTCGGACGATTTCAGATCCTCTACAGAAAGCCATCATTCAGCATAGTCCGTTTCTCTACTCATCCTCCTTGATCTGCTCCTAATTTTTCCTTCAAGCACTGAATTCGAAGGAAAAGGTCTACCATGCTGACGCCTCTACGGACTCAAGATTCTCCGCGGAGGCAGCACAAACTGTCTACCGAAGTGTCATCTGTCTGCCTATCTTCAGCAACCGAGGTCAAACCTTTGGGGCCGTATACGTCTCATCGAAGTATTCGTTCTCTCAGAATACCGTGACGATCTTGACCCTCTTCTGCCAACAAGCAAGCATCAGTATCTCAAATGCGCTACTTTTCAGGTCTGTTCAAGCCGGGGCGCGAGAGAACTTGAAGATGATTGCGACGCAACGTGAGGCACTGGAAGCTGCCCGGAAAAGCCGAGAAGATGCCTTGAAGGCCACGAAGGTGATTGATGACTGAATCTCGTTGCAGAAAATATCTCATTTTGACTTTTCGTAGATCAAGAGCAACTTCTTGGCGTCAATGAGCCACGAACTGAGAACACCTTTCAGGTAAGCGCCATCAATTCTGCCATCAATCTCACGCTGAACTCGGACTCAGCTCCTTTTATGGCCTTCTTGACTTACTGAGTGGCACGGAACTGAATCCAGGGCAAAGTGAAATTGGTATGCTCATTCTCTGCCATGTGTTTCGCCTCCTTGCTCATCTCCCCTAGTTCAAACAGCGAAGCAGTCATGCGAATTATTGCTGAAGGTGAGGACAATCATGCTTTTCCGTAGCACCAATTGATCTGATCTCGTTGGTGCATCAGATCATCGACTCCATCTTGGACTACAGCAAACTGGAGGCTTCTGGTTAGTCTTGAGCAGCGAAATACTTCGGACTGATTTTGACCCATTTTCAGCGGTTAAACTGGAACCGAGTGGCTTCTTAGTCGAGGTATGTCGATCCGTGTTCTCGTGAGAACCACCCCTCATCTCTTCGTATAGAATATCATAGCGGTTCGTACTCTGTTCCCGCCGACCATTCCCTTCTCCAATGCATATATCACCTAGGATTGCATGGAATTGCTGCTCCCAATGGCTGCGAAGAAGCTTGACCTCTCTTTCAACATTGAGCCAAATGTTCCCCCTTGTAAGCCCCTTTTGAGCTTATGTGTGAGGGCCGTAGAACTCATTCACAACATTCCAGGGGTCTACGCGGACTACGCGAGAATTCGCCAAGGTAGTCATAAGTAGAAAGACCATCGCTGGCGCGTACTGACGTATTTCTAGTTCTCATGAACCTGATTGGGAATGCTGTCAAGTTTACTGCCACAGGACATGTCCGTGTTATTTGCTCGGTTGATAGCACCGTCAAGTCAGCTCCAGGAGAAGTCAATTTGAGGTTTGAGATACAGTGAGTCGAGCCAAATTGCAAATTAGCTTTCTTCTAACTCGGAAGCAGCGATACCGGCATCGGACTGTCAGCCAGCGACGTTGATTTGTTGTTTGTTCCCTTTCAACAGGCCGATGTGTGTTTCTCTCTCCAAAGCTGCGCTTTTTCACTGACACAACTCAAGAATTCTTCCACTCGTCGTTTCGGTGGCACCGGCTTGGGTTTATCAATATCCCGTCAACTTGTCAAGCTCATGGGAGGCGCTATCGGCGTTCAGTCGGAACTCAACCATGGTTCAATGTTCTGGTTCACTATACCTGTCAAAATATTCCACTCGGATGAATCAGAAATGGTACTTCAAAATAGTACTCTGTCTTTGTTGGTGTTGACTCACCATCACTTATAGTCGCTGCGGGACATAGACAACCTCAAAGTCGGCCTCATGAAACCTCGGCCGCTTCATGTCGTTGTCTGTTCTTCTTCGGATGCAACGCTTTCCTTTCTGGAGAATATGTTTGATGGTTTCAAAGTGAAGCCTGTGTCCACCATTCCCGACACGCAGGTCTACTTGCAGACACTGGTACATACCGGCGACACGTTGGATTTCGTGGTCCTTGACGACCAATCGGAAACCCATGCAGACGAGTTGGCTCGCTTCATCAGGTCGTTGTCTTCCCGACCGCTTCATGACACTCGAGTGCTACATTTATACACGCCCATTACTAGTGGGGCAGGACATGATGTCTTCGGTAACAGGAGTATCCTTGGGGTGGTCAAGATGACCAAACCTCCGCGCAAGGCTCGGATGTTGCAATTTTTAGCAAGTCTCAAAAACGTTTCAACTGCAATTGCCCCCAATCCTTCCTCTGACGTAGCCAAAGTCATGGAAGCACAAGCAGCAGCACAGAGGACGTTATACGGCAATGTCCTTGTTGCAGAAGGTATGTGTGATACACTGCTTCTGACGAAAGTTGCCTGACAATGCGTTTAGATAACCCAATCGCTCAAAACCTATTGGTCAAGCAGCTAGAGCGGTATCAACTGAAAGTCACTGCTACTAGCAATGGAGAGGAAGCAGTCGCCGGTAAGCTTTCAGTGATATATCCGATTCTGGAAACTCTTCAACCGGCCCATCTAGCTTGGGAAGGGCATGATCCTGGCTATTTTAGTGTAGCCCTGTTTGACCATCGTAAGTTCCCGGTTATTTGTACAATGAAATCTCCTCCTAATTTTCCAAAAAAACAAAGACATGCCGATATGTGATGGGGTGGAGGCCGCGAAGAGGATACGCGTCTTGGAACGGAAGCGGAAAGTTCCTGTCATACTTCCCAGTATGTGTAACCTCTCTTTTTCCCTTACTCGCGTGTCCAATAAAATTCCATCGTTTAGTCGTGGCGTTGAGTGCCGATTGCCAAGAGTCGACGAAGCAGCTTTGCTTGAGCGCAGGCATGAACTTCTTCCTCAGTAAACCCCTCAGAAAGAGTATGTTCTCAATCTCTCTCCTTTACCTTGAAAGCTGGACACTGACTATATTCCTCATCAGATGAACTACTAATGTTACTCTCAACGTTCGGCTCCACAACACAATCGAGCTAGCCTCCGGTCTCGCTTTTCGGTTCTTTATAAGTATTAACTTTGGGTTTAGGTCTTTTTAGCTTCCTCTTGTCATTCTGTTTGTCCACCACTATCCATGGAGTCTGCACCGCATGCTTTGCTCGGTTCGATTTAAACACGTTAATCTGCACACTGCTCTACTTATCAACCATGTTGTAGTTATACACTTTTTTTCAATATTAATATCATAGTCACATAAGAACGAAGCATTGGCGCTATGTGGTGTTCTCTGCGCTCGTTTGACTCGGTGTGCGAGTGGGAAGATAGATGCTCGGGACGAATTCTATCGTACGGTAAATCCAGCCTATATCCCTTCGGTCGTATTCAACGTATACGTACACGAACCGAGGCCTGGTATTGAGATCTTACATGGCTCGGGAATGGCTCCCGTGAAGCCCTTCGAGGTCGCTGAGGAAGGTAGCACCCGGTAAATTGCACGAAAACAGGCACCAGCTCGGGAACGGGTCACATCAATGCAAGATCGCTGACTCGGATGACTCTTCTGTGCGTTGTTGCCGGGGAACCCTACAACGTGCGCTGTGTCTGAACAGTCAGTCGACGGTAACCATGCACCATGTCTCTAGACTCTCTACGCATGTATTACTCGAGTAGTTGTATCTTACAATATAGTTCTATCTTTCCGTAAATCAATTTCTGGCATTTGGACCAAAATTGATAATTAATAATCGACACAGACTGAAGAAAAGAGCGGGCGTGGGAGGACAAAGAGGACAATGATGAAGTACAGAAATATCACATAGGGATAACATGCTGGGTAAAGAGGTACAGTGTTAACGCGGATATGTGGGAGGGTATTGACCGTATGCCACTGGCTTTGGCTGACCCTGAGGCGGCACTTGATTGGGCTGAGAGTGTTGAATCTGCCCATAGATTGGACGAGAGTATTGAGTTTGCATTTGAGCGTGATGCGCCTGCTGTTGGGGCTGTTGCTGCGGTTGCTGCTGGTGGCCGTGTGGGTGGGGGAAATTAAATGATGGGGGCGGCATAGAACCTGGGGTGGCACTGAACGGCATCGGGGTGGGCACACTGCTGAAATAAGGATGTGCTAAAGCATCTGCGGCAGAGATGCGCTCAGCAGGGTCAAACTTGAGCAGCTTGTCGAGCAGATCAAGCGCTACGAGAGGAAATAAGTCAAAGTCAAACCAGTGGAGCAGTTAAACCGACCTTGGGGAGATGCTTTTGGCAGCACTTGGTGGAATGGCATTCTAGGATAGTTGGGGAATTGCTTCGGCTGAATCTCGGGCTGGATTGACTGCAAATAAGGCGACAGAGCGGTAAGTGAAGGAGTGAAATTGGACCTACAGTCTCTTTACAAATTTTAGCGAACTGCGCAGGACTCGGGGTTCCAATGATTCGCATGATATGCAGAAGCTGGTCTTGGTTATCTCTGCCACGGAAGAGAGGAACGCCGGATATCATCTCAGCAAAGATGCAGCCGCACGACCAGACATCGATGGACGTGCTATATGTCCTGGAACCAAGCAAAACATCCGGGGCTCGATACCAAAGAGTCACAACCTGCCGAGGCATAGTAGTCAAGAAACATGGATTACTGAGAACGAGAACGCACTAACCTCATTGGAAAATGTGTTGACAGGTACACCGAACGCCCTTGCAAGACCAAAATCACCCAACTTCAACTCGCCTTTGCGGTTGATGAGCAAGTTCTGGGGTTTGAGGTCCCGATGCAGAACCTGGTTCTCATGGCAGAAGGCAGTGCCCTTGAGCAATTGAAACATGAAACTCCTGACAGTCTCTGGAGGCAAGGCACCGCGGTCTCCATTCTGGTCCATATACTTCTTGAGATCCTGCTCGCAGTATTCGAAGATGAGGACGAGTTTGGTCTCCGTGTGGATAACGTCATGCAGGCGAACGATGTTGACATGCTTGAGCTCCTTCATGAGGGATATTTCACGGATAGCGGTGGATGGCGTTCCTTCTTCTGCATCTAGATGTATTTCCTTAAGGGCGACAATCTCGTTTGTTGTCCGCGATCGACCCTATAGATTGGAGATGAGGAGAGGCGCATACAGTGACTCGGAAGTCGGCGCACCTTGTATACCGTCGCATAAGTACCCTCGCCTTGAGAGATGTCAACACAGGGACCCAAAAAGCGAGAGACTAGTGCCCACCAAGCTTTTCCAGCTGAGAACGGAGAGGTCAGCGCGCAATCTGAGCAGTTAACAGCAATCTGCACACCTGAATGTAGTTCATGTTGAATATCAGGGAGCAGTGCTAGAGTATATGGGCGTCGATGGGAGGGGTTAAAGACAGTTCATGGGGGGAGAAAGACGAGATGGTGGTTGTGGGCAGAGATGCTGCGACGCTTAAGAGCGTTCGCGAGCGGCGGAGTGCGGCGCTATGGATTTTCTAAATTGGGAAGTACATAGAGGTCACGTGCGAGGTCCAAAAAATTTGGAAAAATGGGCGCCTTGTATCTCATCCAACAAGGTCCACAGATAGAATGGCGTCGGTCAAAAAGTCGTCCAGGAACAAGGGCAAGCAGCCAAAAGGAAGGCCGACGTCGACCGCAGCCATCTCCCAGCCCGTCGTCGACGATGCCTCCCTCCAGACATCCCTCTCGGCCTTCTCCGACGATGGCCATCTCTTTGCATATCTTGCGCTCACCGTCGACAAGCATCGTCTGCGTGTATACAACACCGCATCTGGCCAGCCTCTAGCAGACCATACCCTCGACAGCGCACGGGTATCTCATCTCTCCTGGGGCTCCTTCAACTTTGCGTCTGATGCGCAGAACGCGGCAGCCGACACTGACGCCCAGTCTCCCTCAAAAAAGAAAAGAAAGAAGCGGAACAGCGTGGCTGCCACCGAACAGCAAACCGCAATTGGCACAGAAGTGGTAATCTTGGGGCTGTCAGATGGTTCACTCTCCTTCTTTTCTCCCTCACATGCACGCGTCCTCCGAACACTATCCCATCCATCGAGCTCCACGCCAATCCTCGCCGTTGCCTCAGTAGGGGGAAGTAATCCAAGCACCGTATGGACCTCCAGTGAAGACGGCACCGTCCGGTGTTGGGACCTTCGAAAAAATGATATCTTGGATTCTTGGAAAACAGATGACCGGATACCATACACCTCATTGGCTGTCAGGCCTTCCGGTGAGGACGATCGGACAGACCTCCTGGCTGCTCACCATAATATCCGACTCCTTTCCCGTACCATCGACCCCGCCAACATCTCATCATCCCAAAAGCCCTACCAGGTAGCCTCTTTCACCGGTCACGCATCCTCGATCGCTCTCACAAGGTGGGCAGACTCGCAGACACCACCAGAACGGTTTATCACAATGGCCCAAGGAGACCGCTTTTTGTATGTTTGGGACATCGAAGACAATTCGTCGGACGGCAAGGCATCAGCCTCCGTTCCTTTAGATTCGGACGCACGGACATTCTCAATGTCAAGGTCGCAGACTCCGACCCTGGCAGCCCTTTCGGCCTCCGGCAAGGTGTCAATATATCCCATCCCGCAGGAGCTCAACCCTCCCGCAAACACAAGTCGGGTCTCGCACAACCTGGCAACACTTCTACCTCGTTCAACCATCACCACGTCGACTAAAAATAGCGCGTCATCAGTGAACATGACTTTTTCAAACACGGACTCTGCATCAATCATGGTAGCGAGGCTGGCCAAAGGCGTACGACCCCTTTTCCATTCGATTGTGAGTGAGCGGCTTCTTTGGGTCGATAAGATAGAAATAATATAACGCCTTACGTAGAAATTCATGGACGACTCTGGCAATTATATTTCAGATATCAAGTTGGAGGACATTGATTTGTCCGCCATCAAAGGAGACGCTCCAGTAAGCACCGTCTTTCTATCTTTGCCGTTCCTCATTCCTCACGACAATTCAATCAAGTCTGCTACCACTCAAAGATACAGCGAATCTTCGACGAACCTGGTCGGTGCGGGAACCGGACTGGACCTCGCTGAACCTGACGATGATGTAGCAATGCGCGACATCGACGGAGACCTCGAAGTAGATTTGGCCGAACTCTCACTTGGCCAACGTCTGACCGCGGTGGACGGCGTCGGTCAAGTCGAGTCAGACGACAGTGATAGTGCAGCATCTCCCAGAAAACCGTCCGGGAAGGCCAAGTCTAAATCTTATAACGCCAACATCGTCCCTGCGAATTCTCTTACTCGAACTCTCATCCAAGCGCTCCATTCATCCGATTCGCGACTGTTGGAGACATGTTTGGCCCATTCCGATCCGCAGCTTATTCAAAACACTGTCCGGAGGTTGCCCCCTCAGCTAGCAGTTCCTCTGATTACTGCGTGCACCGAACGATTGGGTAGAGGGCATCGTGCGGCCGGGATGAAGGGAGGTGGAGGCGGCGCTAGTGCTCAACGCGGCACAGTCCTGGTCGCTTGGATTAAGACAGTCCTTGCGGTCCATGCAGGACATCTGATGACCGTACGTCGCTAAATCTCTTGACGAATTCGAATTCGCTCAACTGTCCTTCCTCTAGATCCCGGACTTGGTTGCCCGGTTATCCGGCTTGTATGCGACAATCACTGCTCGGCTTGCTCTCCACGAAAGCTTGCTTTCTTTGAATGGCAAGCTTGACATGGTCTTGTCACAGGTAGAGCTACGGTCATCCGCAGCCCCTGCTCCACTCTCTGTTAAGAAGGGCAAAGCGAAAGGGCTGAATGGTCAAAAGACTCAGGTCAAGCGATATGTGGAAGGGGAGAGTGAATCGAGTGATGCAGATGGTCAAGATGTTGAGGTGGAAATCGATAGCGGTGACGAAGAAGGAAGTGTAGAGGACATAGAGCTAGGGGGCGAAAGTGAAGAGGAGGAAAGCGACGAGGATGATGAGGAGAGCGATGAAGACGATGACGAGGACGACGCATCTGGCAATGAGTTCCTCGACGATGAGGCGGAAGAGTGGAGTGATGAAGACGAGGAGGATGATTATAGTGAATAGATGTAGCTGTCCATCTATTTTCTTGTCATTGTGTTGCCTTTGTGCACATTCTCGTTTGATCGATTACATGCATATTAAATCATGCATCGCGAGTGCGTTTACCTGACCTTTTCTGTCTCTTGGCACTTTCCCTTCCCCCATTTTTCACGCCTGAAGGGTTGGCTTTGCGAGTTATCTGAGGCAAAGTCAGCACAATGGACATCCCCGTTGCCCTATCATAAGTACGCACCCTTCGTTTTCTATGAGGTCTCGTTACGACAAGATCACTATGCCCTTCATCCCCCGAGTCTTCTAGCGGGGTCAGATCGCTTTCTTCGCCTTCTGAATCGGTTGCGAGCTCTTCTTTCTGCCTCTTCGGTAGTGCTTGGAGCTCAACAACGTACGCCGACGTCCTGCCTCCAACGGTAATAAACTTGATTGTGGCAGGTTCTCCTGAAGGCTGTTGTAGGAAATGTCAGCAATGAGATCCTAACCTCGAAATGGGTGAATCTTACTAGCAGAAGATCTTTGTGCCCTGAATCCTTGCGCTTTCCCTTTCCCTTTAGTCGTCTAACATCACGAAATAATCTCTGAGAGGATAAAGAGCTTCCACGTACCCATCTATGCATGAACAGCCAATTCTCAGGGAAGAGGTGGTGGTCTGCGTTCACATCCACAGCTGTCTGGGTGACATATACCATGTTATGGCGAAGGGTTTGAATTTGCTCCGAGCTTAAAGTGTTACACCGCTGCTCTGGATGAACCCGCGCATGGTATAAGATTTCGTCTGGAGACCGTTTCAGTCGGTTTGAACAACATCTCACTGACAGGCCCGACAGACCTGCGACCCAGTTTCCAACACCTGCACTGAAAGATTGGTCAAGTAAAAGCGCCTTGATTGGACAGGACCGTCGTTTCACAAAGACGCTGAAGGCTTCAAGTGGGGGCATTGAGTATATCGGGTCGAACCCGAGCTCTGATATTGGAGGTTCGGTAAGAGGTGACGCGCAAAGTCGAATCCGACCGAGGCGTCGCGCATCGAGGAACGCTACCTCAGTAATTTCTTCGTCGCCTTGTCGGTCACTGGGACCACCATCATTGTCCAAATGATTTGATAGGTGAAGCACAAACTATGTCGCGTGTCAGTGTCTTGAAGCGTTGAGAGTTAGAGAGTCCCTACCTTTACGAATCTCGGAGGCCACTGGTTTTCAGTGCCCTTCTTCTTGGGACCTTCCTTGTAGTATACTGGCTCTCGTCCCCTGACCTAGTGATTCAGGGCATTAAAGAACGGCCTCGCTCGGAAATCCGGATTGGGACTGACTTGAAGCATTCCAGTCATGCCAAAATGAAGCACTGGATGCTTCCCTTCCCCACTCAAGGTCAGATAGAAAACCTTTCCTGTGATGAGTTAACGGTGGATACAATGATTGCTAGGCACCTAAGGCCACTATACGGCCCTTACCATATCGTTTCGCGTCGTTAACGATACGTCCGAGAAGCTCATTCTCCTGTAATTGAGAGCTGTGGGTTTGTAGAGGTTTGTAGACTCGGAATTAAAGAATTGAATACGAACAAACTCGAGATGGGTTGTGCCAGAAAACACGATAGTGTCCTCGAATGTCTCAACTCTCGTAATTTTCTTACCCTTCGCTATGTCTCGTAGCAATTTTGCAGCCCTCTCTACCTCTGAAAAGATACGTGAGTAAGATCTTAGGTTGAAAGCACTACAGGCGTACCAGGGAGTTCTGGCATAGTTGCAATGTTGATGACAGAAGCCTGCCAAGGATGGCGACAAGGTGATGGTATTTGTCTTGGGAAGCGGCAAACCGGCCATCACATCTAGTACATACATGATAAGATAATGACAGCTCAGCCTAGCAAAACTTGGGCAAAAAACCATCTCCTTCAGCTGTCGTAGTGCTCGGTGTACATGTGCACCCCCAATCATCAGCTTTCCAGCCGATAAAGTTTTCCGACATCGCCCCGCGTACGTCCTCAGCCGTCGAACACGATCAGACTCCCTGTTCAACGCTCATTCCCGGTGCAGGTATCAGCGCTACAGCGCTACTATCAGGCGTTCAAAGATAATGCCCACATGAGGTCTGGCTGAAAGAAGGCCTAATGGAGATTGTTGTATTCCTCTGTGCCTCTCGGTGGAGTGGTCCTCGATGAGTCGGCGACGTAGAGTTCTCTTGTCACTCACTGGCGTCAAGATTTACTGCAGCAAAGGGACATCCGAGTCGTAGCTCTGCAGACATATGGTACACCGGCAGCGAGAAAAGTGGGTAGGGTTGGAGCGTTTTGCCAAACCAGCAGGCTAAAACCTCTCAACAACATATAACCAAAACGGAGGCCGGGACGGTGGATGCAGAAATGACTGAGCGCTTTGTCTCAGGGATGAGCGAAGAGGACAGAGCGGTGCAGGTTCGCATGTGGTCCTACGGTGAGATTTTCTGGTGGTGATAGGAGGCTTCCCTTCTCATGCGACGGAACAGCAACAATGGATGTCAATCGTTTGGACAGCCTATTTTGTTCGTGTAAAGTAGGTTGTCCATGCACACAAAGCTCAAGAGTCCACGTCCGTGCTAGTACGACTCCCGCGGCCGGCTCCGTCCGCTCCGAGGTCCCACGCCCACGCCCAGTCAACGCCGAGCCAAGGCTCAGTCATGCTTTTCCTGAATTTCGGAACGCATGGAAATTGGGACGAGTTGCTCTTCCTTTCATCCCGGTCCTGGCAACGTCGCTCAAAGGACAAGTCCTAGATCTGGTTCGGTGAGTCCAAGAATCACGACTCAGCGTTAAGATTTGTGGAATGGAGTCGCACACGGGCGCAAACCCAGCTCACGACAAAGTTCTTCGTGAAGCTGTTGGGAGGAAACCTATTGGTTTGGAATGGAGATCCTCATACTGGTTCACCACGCTGGTCGTTGGCTCTGGTAAGCTTATATTGCGACCACGCACTAAGGCTTGTCTCAATGAAACCTATTTTTAGGCATTGCTATTGATTTGCTCGTCTACTCCATCATCATCCCAGTGATCCCCTTTCAATTGGAATCGCTAGATTACACCGGAGTTTCTGCACTCGCAGGGTGGCTTCTGTTTGCATATGTAGGTTAAGCCGCAAAGCCTTCTCCCTCTGTCCAGAGCGCTGAACAACCACTCAAGTCTGGCGGTCTGCTTGTGTGTAAGCATATTGTCACGTACCCTTTGGAAACCCAGGCATCTCAACCGTTGTCCGCTAGCAACATTACCAGTTGCCATGCTATCTGAAGCGTATAATGCTCGGAGGTGGCCTTTGCTCATTGGGTTCGCCATCTTGATTGGCTCCCAAATCATGTTCATGGAGGCACCAAACTATGCAGTGATGTGCGTAGCCCGAGTCCTCCAAGGAATCGGGTCATCCATTGTCTGGGTGGTGGGACTGGCTTTGCTGTAAGCAATACCTCTATACTCCCTGTTTGACCCACCTTGACAGATACCAGATGCGACTCTACTCCAGAAGCACTGGTGGGCCGTATGTCGCTTATTTTGGGGCGTAAGTCTCGATGCACTAACGTCATATCGTCCAGAGCAACTTGGAATTGCTATGATCGGTTTTTCGATTGGGTAAGTCGCCTATGTACAGGACTCGTACCGCATCTAATGGTTATTAGACTGGTTCTTGGGCCTCCGATAGGAGGAGCACTATACAGCCGGTTCGGTTTCCGCGGTCCCTTTATTTTCGGGATCATCTTTGCCTTTGTCGATCTCCTTGGACGCTTGGTGATTATTGAGAGAAAGGATGCGTTGAAGTGGGGCCATGATCCTCATAACCCGTCCGGTCTCCCTGCCGAAGTTAGAGAAACTATTACTAGCGCGCCAAGCGGACAGGAAAAATCAGAGGAGAGACCCACAAAGGGGGAGACTGACGTGAATTTGGAGGATGGGCAGCCTGCTCCAACCGCAAAGAAGCAACTTTCCCAGATCGCTGTGCTCGTTAAACTCGCCAAGTCCCCCCGCGCTTTAGCAGCGGCTCTAATATCGCTTATATATGGGTGAGTTTCGTGCGTACTAAACCTCGCCTGTTCTTTGGCGCTAATTGCTTGAAAAGAGCGGTAGTCAGTAGTCAAGAGCCATCGATTCCAGTTCATTTGCAGGCCGTCTGGGACCTCTCCGTGGAGAGGATTGGCGTTGTTTTTATCGCTGCCGTTGTTCCAACCCTTTTTTGTGCGTTTCCATTTGCCCTTCCACTTCCGTTGACCCTAATAAATCGGTTTCTCGCTAGCCACCCCGCTAAGTGGGTATCTAAGCGATAAGCGTGGTACCGAATGGACCACTGCATTTTGCCTTCTCCTGAGCATTCCTTGGTTTGTGGTGATGATACTCGAGTCCCATTTGGCCCTATTCATAGTGGCGTTCGGCTTGGCCAGTAGGTATATTCAGTTTTTGCAGACTTTTCACGGCTGACCCACTGGTTGCCTAGCTTTCTTCGCATCTGGTTCCATTTCACCAGTCACGGCCGAACTTGCAGCAGTCGCGCGCAGCATCGAAGGAGTCGGGTGTAAGTCTTCCGAACTTGCAAAAAAATAAAGTTTCCGAACTCGTATGCTTATGCCAATAATAGATGGACATGTCTACGGTGTGTTCAACCTTGCATATGGAGCTGGCAGTACAAGTAAGTGGCCCAAACCTATCTTATTCCTTCAACCTAACCGGGCCGCCATCACAGTTGGCCCCGTCATCGGAGGTCAGGTAAGCACGGATGGCCAAGTTTCTTCTGAAGTCGCTCACACTATTTATGACAGATGTATGATCATTTGAAGCACGGGTGGCAAGCAGTGACTCTTCTTGGAGCGGGGATAGTCAGCGCCGCGTTGTTGGTTTCCATTTGCTTCATAGGAGATAGGCCGCTAGCACTACGTCTCTTCATTCGTTCCCGTCCCGTCTCCCCAGAGCCTTAAGTTAATAGTAGGCAACACCCACCACTCAGTCGATAGACCAGATTCCGAAAAGATCTCTACCCACCACTCAGTATCATATGTCAAGTACATAGAAAAGCATGCATGTACGGCAGGACAGAGTTAGGTGAGCCCGGCTGGGCGCTTAGTGAAATTACCGCGGACTGTGATTGGCCGGCACTGTCGCACAGCCACCAGACTCTGGTTTGGGGTTTATCTTGTTTTCAGGCAGCACCCACAAACTCCAGACAGACATCCTCGCTCAAAAAGTTAAAGCCTTCGCCTCCCGCCCACAGTACGTCGCTGCTGTCCCATGCTCACCCTTCCTCATTCCCATCGTTGCTAGAGCCTTTCCTTACCAACCGTGAGCGCCGCCAAGGTCTGAATCCCAGGACCGGCGCTCTACACTTTCGCCCCACGTCGCTACCCAGACTCACAGGATGAGTGCAAACTCGTACCCTTCTCCGATCTCTTCAGCCTCCTCTCCACAACTCAATGGCTCCTCGTCCTCTAGAGGCATATCAACTCGGGACCGCAGGGCTAGGCAGCACCCTCAACGGGGTCTACAGTCGGCGGCTGCAGACCTAGAAGCAGCATTTTCAAGATTGGAACAAGTTCGAACAAGTCTCATGCAACTCACCAGTCGGTTTCCTGACTCCAGAGTCCAAGCAACGAGTCGAGACCAACTAGGACCGGGTCATGACGCCATCATGCTTACCGGCGAAGGGGAACCATTATCGAGGGCAGAGGGCACCCAGAACTCTGAAGATTTCGACCCTCTCGTCTACGACGAATCCTATCGCCGGCTACTACGACTCCAAGCGCACGCGCAATTTGCGATGGAACAAGCTTCCTTAAACCAACAAAGCTCCCCTTCACCCGTCCCGAACCCTCCAGTCGCAAGGCCTCAGCACCAACCGTTGCCACCAGTCTCGCAGGCTTCAGCCACTCTTGAATCATCATCTCCCTCCAGGGACGATGGATTTACAGTCTTGGGTCGGCATGTTGTTGCACGGGAAGCAGCCGCTCAGCGACGCCCAGACTCAACGCCTAACGAAGATCGCTCATATCAGCCCACTCCTTCCATGAGATTCGAAAGGCAAGGAAGGCTCGACCCACTAGTGGAAGAAGCGCTTGTTCGTGCAGGTTCTCAATCCGACCCCAGCGAACTGAGAAGACTGAGCCAAATTCAAAGCCAACTCTCATCCGCGGTTACCCCTCCTCCGGCGCCTTGGAGGCCTGAGTCCAGGCGAAGGCGACCGCTTCGAACCGACACACGACCGCCTTCGACTCGCACTTCCACGTCCGGTGGCACGGGCTCGGATCATCTATCCCGGCTCTCGATGCTTTCGAGCCTCTCCCTTCAAAATTTCTCAGCACCAGCATCTGCCGCCCCGTCAAGTGCTCGACCGCTTCTGTTCGAAGAGCCCGAAAGCTACACTGACGGGCCACCCCAGCAACCTTTGGAACTCGATATGATTGTTGATGACATTCCCTTTGGGAGGAACTATATCATTCGTAGGCACATGAATCCGGAAGGCACGGAAAGGGTGCAGAATATTAACCTCAGTCTCGACTTCTACGATTCGAGTGGGTTTGGTTGGATGCCACCTCGGTCGGAAGGAACTGATGCCAACTCCGCGGATGCCACAACTCGACGGCGCACCACACTCACTCACCGTCCAACCTACATCACGACACCTTCCGATCATAGTGCTCCCATTTCCAGGAGGCGTGGTTGGGGTGAGTCTCCTCTGCACATTCTTTTTTTCTTTGTTTCAGCTGCTGACTTCATTCTCCCTCAATAGCTCGTCTCGACCCTGACGGGAACGAAATTCCGTCCGACGAAGAGGAGGAATTGGAACGATACAGAACGGAGTATCGACTTCGTGCAACGTCTACCAGGTCACACGGTGCTAGCTTTGCGGCGCCGCCCTATGGTCCCCCTTCAGCAGCAGAGCTGACACGGGGCTCAGTGTATGATCATGGGAGCGTGATGGATTCAGTGGCAAGTGTCAGAGATTCTTACCACAGTTCCTCCTCCCGTCGTCAGCACCAGAGTTCTGTGATGGTGACGGCGAGGAACAAGGAAGCCACCATAGACTGTTTGTTCAATCCGCTCCCCACTCCTTTGAAGGACATGATGGGTCCGGAAGGGCGGTCTCGCAGAAGCGAGAGTATGCCAGTGTTACCTGTTTCTCCAATGGCTAGCTTTGCTGGGAGGTGATGCGTCGATGGATTTTCGGATGGACTCGCTCTCTTTCCCCCTTTTTTTATTCCTCAACTTATGGGTCTGGGTCTTTGTGCTATTTATCCTGTACAAGTAATAATACTGGGCGCTGATCGTGATGAACGGCGATGAACGGTTAACCTGATCATGAATGTGTGAGTTTCGAATCATTCCTCCGTTCGGCATTTGCCGACGAGGATTTGAATAAAAGGTTCATCGCAGCCGATGATTTCCTCTTCACCGCACGTTACCATTCAGTTCCCCTCCTGTCTCTCTGCTTGCTCCATGGCGGACGGGGAGCCTGAAGGGACTTTCCTCTCATCAAGGGTGGCACATCTGACGCTCCAGGAGATATAGAGGTGGTTTTACGTGTGAGAATTAAATCGATGTCGGATGTCAGTCCTACCCTTGCCTTAAACCTTTCCATCGTGAAGGTTTCTGCTTTGAGGAACTCAGGACCTAGACGACATTGGAAATTCTATTTCTCTTTTTTTTTCTGGGGTATAATGATAGCTACATTACGTTACAACAGAGTCGCATGCATATACGGATTGTGCTCAGGATGTGCATCAAATTAAATTTCAATGTACATCGTGAACTGTGAAGGCCAGGTGAAAAGGAAAGGGTGGAGTGAACTCTACAAATGTTCAATCGGGGTCCGTCCGAACGCGATGGGTCTAGGTGATTGAGGCGAACCAGTGAATGCGAAGATGGACGAGAGTACATAGGTGTAGCTAAAAGTACAAATACACCTGGAGTCAGACCTGACAAGATCATGTTCCAAATTCTCCTTGAATGAACGAAAGAACCGACGCATAGCGGCATAAAGGACTAGAATAAAGAAACCAAAGTACCTCATTCCAACCTCCAAGTCACGTATCAGGGGATTGACCAGCTGCTCCCCACAACCCCACTCGGCCTAGCCAGGACTTGAGCTTTGGGGTGGAAGTAGACTCTGCACTCCTGACGCTCCCGAGACTGCGAACACTTCTCGCTGCGGAGTTCTTGGAGCTCCGACACGCTTCGAGTGGCGAGTTGTAGGAACCCTGAGCCGGGAGTGACCGCGCCTTCGGTCTATATTGCGTGCTCTTCAACGAGGCAGTGGAATGTGCTGGGGACGAAGATTGCGGCGGATGAGACCCGAGTACGTAAGGGCCTGAAATCGCCGGTCTAGGAGAGGACGGTACTGGTGGCAAGGGTTTGACCGAGGCTGGGGTAATAGTGGCTGTAGAAATGGTAGAAGCTGACGACTTGCGTCGATGTGAATGGTGAGAGGAGACAGACGACCTGCGGCTGAGTGACATGAGGCGCTTCAAGCCTCGATGGCTACCCGAGTTATCCTCCTCTTCGTCCTCCTCGTAGTGTGAGAGCAGACTGCTGTTGCCGCAGTCACGCAGCTCGACGCCGCTGTTGTCCCAGTGAGCACCAGCGAACCCTGTTCGGTTCGGGTGAGACGAGCTACCCCACCTCGACGGCCTAGCACCCATGTCCATACCATCCACGTTGATACCCATGCTGTCAATGCTCGAGTCGTCAATGTCTATTCTCCTCGCAACTGCATCGACGTCCCAGAACCCCGCACTGCCATAATGCACAGTTGGAATTTCAACAAATTTAACAGACTTGTTAGCGGTGGCGCCGGAGTCCTTTGTCGATATGGAAGATGTTCGGGTCAAGATGGACTTGCTTGGACACGAGGAAGACAGGGAGCCGAGCCTGTAGCCCCGAGGAGTGGACTGTGAGACGTGTCGACGATGCGGCCCCTTGCTTGGGTTGGGGAAGGGGTTGAAAGGGTCTGGATGAAGTGAAACAGGGGATACAGGGGTTGTAGGACGCGAAGACGATGCTGTGGAGGATATTGTGCTTGAAGAGGTAGAGCTTATTGAAGGGGAGCGTCTTGTAATTGTAATTGAACCAGTGTCCCGCTCTCCAGCAGGCATTGCATGATATTGACCTGAAACGGCAGACGAAGTCAAAGAATCAGAGAGGTCCACTTGGGACTGAGAAGGTATGGTCTTTAAATGAGGAATTGATCGGACGGATCGGGAGCGAGGGCGAAGTATAGTCGACCAGAACGGAGAATTGGAAGAAGCTTTGCGAACACTGGCTGAGTCGTCGGATTTATGGCGCGAAGCGATGCTCCCGGTGGACGCCTTCGTGCTGGCTGTCGACGGGGCGGGAAGGGGCGATGCATCTCGAGGGGGTTGAGGTGGAGAGGGGTTGGAGGAGAGGGCGGAGGTAGATGGAACTCCTGGAGAGTTGACTGGGGCCTTGGGGCGGCGATAGATCCACTCCGAGGGAGAGCCATTAACAGAGGGCTGGGCAGAACTACTCCAACGGGGTGGGGTTCGAGGAGATGTTGAGGCCGAAGAGGAAGTCGAAGAGGACTGCTTGGCAGGTCGAGGATCACGCGCGGCAGAAGGAGAAGCGGACGAAAGGGTCTGTAGAAGAGAGTAAATCATCTCTGACCAGTGGGGAAATCAAAGAGTGCTTGCCCGCCCAGTTCTTCTGGAATGGTTGCTCTTCGAATGAGCCTCCGACCGTGGAGAGTCATCTGAGAACCGAGAGACTCGTTGGGAAAGGACGACCTCGTCGCTCAAGTGAAAGGAGTCCGTCGGCTGAAAGGGGGTCAAACAATGGCAACGAACGGAAAGTATGAGGGACGTACTGAGGATGGAAAGTTGAGAATTTCACTGGCTTCAAGCCATCTGAGCTCGTCGATAGACAAGCCTGCAAGCATGTCAGAGTCGGTTGACTGGGGCACGGTGAGCGACATGTCACACAAGGTAATGAATGTGAAATGCAGGATACGCACTGTTAACATGCTGGGGGAAAGCAGGGACATTCCAAGGCACCTGGAACCTATGGGTTTGGTGATATAAAGGAAGAGGGAATGGAAAGCCTGACGCCGCACGGTGATGGGGAGTAGTCGAGCTAGATAGTATATGTAGAAGGAGACCCAGAAACTTCTCGGACTGGATTCCGAATGGGCACATACCTCATACCACACGGACTACACGTGTAAGAAGGAGGATCAATGACAGTGATGGAGGAAAGCCAACCTCGTTGCGGCGAATGACTTGGTGCTCGGGGTTAATGGGAGTCTTGGTCAAGATAAGATGAAATGAATTAAATGGCTCCAGGGAGAGCAGTTCTAGAGTATCGTACAAGGAGGAAGGGTCACGTGATATATTTTTTGAGGAGGAGCGTGACGAGAATCATAGAGTAGGACGTGGAGCATGCAGACCGCTCCAGATGCCCCTCGGAGACTCTGTTGAGCTTTCGACTGGTCGGCTCTTGAGAGGCTTGATCTTTGCACCGGATGAGTCGAGAAGGAGGTCGACCTTTTTGCGGATGCCGCTTGGCTCGAGCTTCTTGAGTGAAATGACCTTGTCCCGGCCGTTGACTGGAAATGGTGAGCTGGAGAAGGAAGAGAGAGAGAGAGATGGCGCACCGTAGAGACCGCGGACGATGGGCTCCTTGTGAACGCGCTCCTTCACGACTATCTCGACATGGGGGTTTGCACGGGCGAGCGGCTGGATGGAGTTGAGGAGGAAGGTGCGGGTGGGGTGGGAGGAGGGCCAGGAGTTGCAGAACTCGAATACGAGCTTGCGAATCTGAGGCAGGAAGGCAGCGTGGCCGTTGGCCGCCCGGGAGCGCAGCTGGGCCCTGAGCATCGACATGGTATGGCGGAGAGAGGAGGGGCGGAGTGGGAAAATGGCGGGGGGAGTTGTGGCGGAGCTTGAAAGCGGGTGATAGTGTTTTGGATTGGCTGAATCAGATACCTCACGCTTGGCCTGTTGGACCAAACGCGACCAACAGGTTGGACTTGCCGATACCAGCCGGTTGGCATTACCGTGACCTGCGGGCACGTGCTGGCGACGGAGGTTCGTACCAACCTCTGTGCACTGGTCTTTTGTAGTCAATATATCACAAAGATTATCAGCCCTATGTATTGTGTATGTATGAATGTGATTTAGTGGGTGGAATGGTCCCCTCCATGGGGGTGACAGCGAACCTCCGAGGACAGATTCAGAGTGTCGATGCTACCTCCAACTCTCGAGTGAGGGTCACGGCACACCTCCCGGTTTGAGGTTGGTGAAAGTGGGGGTTCAGTGGTACCTCTTGCCCTTGGCAGAGGCTACATCGAACCTCCGAGCTCGCCAAACGAGATCTTGGAGTGCCGATGTAGCCTCCATGTTCCAGGTGAGAGGTATTTTCGAACCTCTCGTGTTAGAAAAGGCGAAGTCAAGGGGTCAGTGGTACCTCGACGCCGTGGGTGGGAGGGTGCATAGAGCCTCCCGGATTATGCAGAGGTCACCACTAGCATCCGAGCTCGGGCGAGAGGGGTATTGGAGTGTCGACGCACCCTCCATCTACGGAATCAGAGGTCTGATCAAACCTCTCGGTTTGAGCACGGTGAAATCGGGGGTTCGGTGGTACCTCGATGGTGGGAGCGAGAGGTCGTATAAGACCTCTCTGATTTTGCAGAGGTCACCGCGAACCTCTGAGCTCGGCGAAAGCATTATCGGAGTGTCGAGGCAACCTCCACTCACAAGATCAGAGGTAGTATCGAACCTCTCGATTTAAGAACGGTGAAATCGNGGGTTCGGTGGTACCTCGATGGTGGGAGNGAGAGGTCGTATAAGACCTCTCTGANTTGGCAGAGGTCACCGCGAACCTCCGGACTCAGCAACTGGGCTATTGGAGTGATGCTGCATCCTCCGACGTCTAGATCAGAGGTCATATCAACCCTCTCGGTGGCGGAACGGTGAATCGAGGGGGTCCGTGGTACCTCGAGGCTGTGTGTGGGAGGTTGCTTTGCGCCTCTCGGATTATGCAGAGGTCCACAAGAACCTCCGGACTCAGCAACCGGGCTTCTGGAGTGTCCGCTGCAACCTCCAACATCCGCATCAGAGGTCGCATCAAACCTCTCGGTTCCAGAACGCTTAATCAAGGGGGTTGGTGGTACCTGGAATAGCCGACTCTCGGTCTCAGAATGTGAGACTAGGGGGTCTACGGTACCTCGACGGGTTTTTGGGAGGGCGCATCGAGCCTCCCCGATTTGGTGGAGGTCACCACGAACCTCTGAGCTCCGCGGAAGCATTCTCGGAGTGGCGAGGCAACCTCCACTTACAGGGTCAGAGGTGGTATCGGACCTCTCGATTTGAGAACGGTGAAATCGAGGGTTCGGTGGTACCTCGATGGTGGGAGTGAGAGGTCGTATAGGACCTCTCTGATTTTGCAGAGGTCACCACGAACCTCTGAGCTCCGCAAAAGCATTCTCGGAGTGTCGAGGCAACCTCCACCCACATGGTCAGAGGTGGTATCGGACCTCTCGATTTGAGAACGGTGAAATCGAGGGTTCGGTGGTACCTCGATGGTGGGAGTGAGAGGTAGTATAAGACCTCTCGGATTTGGCAGAGGTCATATCAACCCTCTCGGTGGCGGAACGGTGAATCGAGGGGGTTGGTGGTACCTCGACATATCTGTCAGGAGGCTGCAGGACACCTCTCCAGTTTTGCAGAGGCTACCACGAACCTCTGGGAGCTCGCCAAATGAGATCCCGGAGTGCCTATACGACCTCCACGCTCCAGGTGAGAGGTATTTTCAAACCTCTCGTGTTAGGAAAGGCAAGAGCAGGGGGTCAGTGGTACCTCGACGCTTTGGGTGGCAGCGTGCAT